>JALAZF010000477.1:3600000-4042500 GCA_022829125.1 Lathyrus tuberosus
TTAACACAACCTGATTATGCTCATCAGAAACCACACACTCATCTTTAGTGTAGTTAACCTTGTAAGCTTCATCACACAACTGGCTTATGCTGATCAAATTTGCATTTAAACCACTGACAAATAGGACCTTGTCAAGTTCAGGTCCACACTTTACTTTTCCAACTCCTGCAACTACACCTTTTTCACCATTGCCAAAAATGACCTCAAGAGAGGGACAAGGACTGACTTCAACTAACAAAGTTTTGAGTCCAGTCATATGCCTTGAACATCCACTGTCAAAGTACCATGTATCCTTATCAACATGTCTATCTGAGGTGTGGGCTAGTAGACATTTCACCTTCTCCTTAGGAACCCATTGTTTAGCAACTCTAGGTCTGACTTCCCTTGGTTTGTTTTGAGGAGCAGATTGTGGATAACCATGCAAGTTAAAACAAGAGTATTGCATATGTCCAAACCTGACACAATAGAAGCATCTTACTCTGTCATCTCTAAATTGTTTATGTCTTCTACTATTTTGATGATAATGCTGTGGCTGCCACCCATAATGTTGTCTTCTTCTTCCATAGTTGGAATGTCTTCTTCTGTACTGAGGATGCTGTCTTCTAGGTTGTCTCCTATGGTGAGGAGGCTTCCTTCTTCCATAGTTATGAGGCACAACATTGTTAAATCCATATCCATCCCAATTTTCCTGATGTTGAGACATCTGATGAGACATGTTTTGTTTGAACCTTGCAGCTTGCATGCTCTTATGATATTGGGGAGGCATATACTGACTGGCTCCTCGAAGCTGCATCTTCCTCTGATGGGGACTATTCTTTTTCTCAACATTCTGATGCTGAACAATCTTCTTAGGGGTAGGAACCTGTCCTTTTGTTTGAGACATTGGTTGGGACACCTCCTCCTTTGTTCCTGAAGAGCTTGCTTTAGCAGAAACCCTTTTCTCAGCCACAAATCCTATACCTGACTTATCACCAACCACTTTTTCTGTCTGAAGGATCTTATCAAGTGTGTCTGTACCACAGCTCAGCATCCTAACAGACTTGGTCATTTGATCAAGGTGAGCTTTAACTAGTACAACCTCATTTTCTAGATCAGCTTTTTCATTCTCAAGCTGAGCAATCTGTTGCTTGTGGCACTTGTTTTCTTGGCAAATCTCAGCACTTTTTAAACACAGCTTTTGATAAGTAGATGCCAACTCCTCATACGTTATTTCTCCATCACTAGAATCATCATCAGAAACAACAGTTCCTATTAAAGCTCTAACATGCTTTGCTGACTCACCTTCACTTTCACTTTCAGAGTCAGACCAGGAAACTGTCATGCCCTTCTTCTGCTTTTTCAAGAAGATGGGACACTCTTTCTTGACATGTCCATACCCTTCACACTCAAAGCACTGAACTCCTTTATCTTGGGTAGTTTTCTCTTCATCCTTCTCGTTTGACTTGCTGGTGTCAGAAGATATGTTCTTGACATTAGGCCTGGAGTTATTATTCATTCTCTTGAACACTTTGTTGAACTGTCTTCCCGACATAACTATGGCCTGAGATAGATCCTCCTGGGATTCAGAACTCTTTCCTTTTTCTTCTTGATCATTTGACACCAAGGCTATACTCTTTGGCTTCTTTTCTGGTTCTTCCTCATTCAACCCAAGCTCAAAAGTTTGAAGAGATCCAATGAGCTCATCAACTCTCATCTTGCTGATGTCTTGTGATTCTTCAATGGCAGTAACCTTCATCTTATACTTCTTAGGAAGGGACCTAAGGATCTTCCTTATAAGCTTTTCATCTGACATTTTCTCACCAAGAGCACTGGATGCATTAGCCAGCTCCAGAACATTCATGTGGAAGTCATGAATAGTCTCATCTTCCTTCATCTTCAGGCTTTCAAATTTTGATGTTAAAATCTGAAGTCTTGACATTTTAACTCTAGATATACCTTCATGAGTGGCCTTCAAAATATCCCATGCTTCCTTAGCAACCTCACAGGTATTGATTAACCTGAAAATATTCTTATCCACTCCATTGAAGATTGCATTTAGAGCTTTGGAATTTCCAAGGGCAAGCTCATCTTCTTCCTTGGTCCATTCTTCTTCAGGCTTTGGCTTTGAGGTGCCTTCTTTATCTTTACCAGTATCATCTTTCTCACACACAACAGGTGCTTTCCACTCTTTAATAATGGCCTTCCATGCCCTGTTGTCCAAGGATTTTAAGAAAGTAGTCATCCTTGGCTTCCAATAGTCATAATTGGATCCATCCAAAATAGGGGGTCTGTTGACGAATCCTCCAACTTCTTTGTCCATCTTTACACCAGAAAGTAACTTCCCTAGATCTCACCCAGAGAAGACAGGATGCCTGCTCTGATACCAATTGAAATTCTGGTATCATACGTGTGATGTTAAGGTGCGATGTCACAACAACACACTCTGCAAATGGACATCAATAACAGCAGAATAACAGTAACAGATAACACACCAAGTTGTTCACCCAGTTCGGTCTAACTACCTACGTCTGGGGGCTACCAAGCCAGGGATGAAATTCACTACTTGTAGAATTAATTTACAGACTCAACAACCCAGTTGACAATCTCCTAAACTTAATTCCTACTAGTGACTTTCTACCTAAGAAACCACTTAGATATGAGAACACTACTCAATCCCTAAAACACTTCAAAGATCACACACTTTGAATACCACTACTTGATTCTTCTTCACAACTTTGATCAAGAACAACTCAAAATCACAATACCAATTCACTCTCGAATGGCTTACAAAACATGCACGAAGACACAAAACGACTCTCAGTCTTTGGCTCACTTTCTTCGTCACTTTTCTCTAGTACTGGTGCGCTTTATATAGCTCCTTGAATTGGTCTTGGACCTGCTACAATATCTCGCCAGATTTTTTATTTAAAACTGAATATTTAAAACAGATTTTCTCCTAAAATCTTTTTAAATCTTCAACCTTTTAAATCTCCTACAAATCTGCACCAAATCTCCTATGCAGCAGAAAATATATATCCCAAGATATTCGCATCCAATGAGACAGCTTGCTCTCCACAATTCCAGCTAACACGCAAACCCTAACAACATCACAACCTGATGTTATTAATTCTGCAGATCTAATGTCACAACATCGCCATGTGACATCAGACATCCAACTTCAGCAAATTAAATACTTAACACAACCCAGTGTTAAGACTCAACGTTGCAACATCAGCACCTTGACATCAACATTGAACATACTTTATTTTACCAAAATTTCAGCCAATCCAAGAACTAACAATCTCCCCCTTTGGCTAATTTTGGCTAAAACAATCTCTGCACCTTCAGAGACTTTAGCAGCGGAAAAACTTCAATCAAAGATTTAAAAACTCCAAGCAGCAGCATCAGCAGTAACATCTCATATTTTCTTCACAAAACTCTGCTGCACACATTTCAACATTAGCAGCATCTTCAATTCACTTCAGCATCACAAAAACTTCACTATGAACTTTGCTTCACAAAAACCCTGTTGCTCCCCCTCAATCATGAGCCAGCAAAGCAACTGTTCAGCAATTACTCCCCCTTAATTTCTGCACTTCTGAACTATAACATCAGCAATCAGCTGCATATTTCTTGACTTCATTCCTTAGCAGCAACAACTCTTGGCACTGACCTTTGTACTCTTTGATACTCTAGGCTCTCTTGGCTACTTCTCACCCTTTTTAACCACAATTAGACAATCTTCAATCAGGAGCCCTATTAACTACAATAAGTACTACCCTAGCTCTCATTGTTAGCCTCACAGTTAGTAACCAGGCAAAACAAATCATAGAACAGAAAAACAATATAACGGGTGCATATACAACACAATATTCAAATTACATAACCGGCAAAGTAAGTGCAAAACAAAAAAACTAAAACTACTAGAAGCAAAAACAAATAAGCTAGTCTTCTTCTGAACTTGCACCATCTTCACCATCTTGTCCTTCATCTTCAGAGTCAGCATGATCATCTTGTTCCAAAGATTGGACCATCTTCTCAATCTTTTCTTTTCTAGCCAGACTGGTATTAATCACACCAGTACTCTTTTCTCCTCCAGGAGTAGTCTCAGCATCCCTACTAGGCGATGTTCTGACATCCCATTCAACATCCCCTTCACCATGAATATCATCTTCTCCACTACTTACTTCAGTATCAACTTCAACTTCCTTTTCAGCATCTTCGATTACGGAGACAGCTAATCTGTGAAGATTTATATCAGTAGATTGCATGTCACTCTTTTCTCTTGTACACTGATCAGCAGCCATTTGTCTCAGGGGTCTAGATATACCTTTAATAGGAAGTCCTTTCTCAAAGATTTTATCAACGATCTGCCCCAAGCTCTTATCAACATCTACCCTTTCCTCAACAGTTTGTGGAAGAGGGTTGGTAGTCCTCGGTTTGTCACCAAATAGCACACTCCTCACAAATGCCCTACTCTCTCTATCGCCAAACTTCTTGCGAGTGGATTGATTAGAGGTACTACATTTTGAAGCTCTCACATGTTGATATTTCTTAGGTCTAGTATTTCCTGAGGCTGGAAGCATCATAGAGATGGGTTCTACATTCAAAGCTTCTTCCGCAAATCCCTCTTCTGAGGAAACCCTAGCCATTCATTTTGTAGAACTTTGACACGCAGATTTCTTGGATGGAGAAGCCATGAATCTGTTGAGATGGGTGAGATTTAGTGAGGATTGATTCTTGAAAGCAAAGGAGATAAACAGGCGCGAGAACAGGGCTTTGAAGAAGCGTGATGTTGCAACACTAGGAAATGATGGTCTAAGGCAAGGAGCTTGATTTTGAGTGTAAATGACTTTCTCCCTCCATACAAACTTTCCTTTTAAATTTTTCAAAGGATCAAAATTCATTAATTCTGATTGTCCTTTCAGTATTATTTCAAGCTTGATGTTACCATCTGATGTTACAACATCATTACCACAAAAGCTGACCTCTTTTGGTATCCATTGATAGCAATTATCTTTGGATCTTATACCCTTTAACACAACCTGATTATGCTCATCAGAAACCACACACTCATCTTTAGTGTAGTTAACCTTGTAACCTTCATCACACAACTGGCTTATGCTGATCAAATTTGCATTTAAACCACTGACAAACAGGACCTTGTCAAGTTTAGGTCCACACTTTACTTTTCCAACTCCTGCAACTACACCTTTTTCACCATTGCCAAAAATGACCTCAAGAGAGGGACAATGACTGACTTCAACTAACAAAGTTTTGAGTCCAGTTATATGCCTTGAACATCCACTGTCAAAGTACCATGTATCCTTATCAACATGTCTATCTGAGGTGTGGGCTGGTAGACATTTCACCTTCTCCTTAGGAACCCATTGTTTAGCAACTTTAGGTCTGACTTCCCTTGGTTTGTTTTGAGGAACAGATTGTGGATAACCATGCAATTTAAAACAAGAGTATTGCATATGTCCAAACCTGCCACAATAGAAGCATCTTACTCTGTCATCTCTAAATTGTTTATGTCTTCTACTATTTTGATGATAATGCTGTGGCTGCCACCCATAATGTTGTCTTCTTCTTCCATAGTTGGAATGTCTTCTTATGTACTGAGGATGCTGTCTTCTAGGTTGTCTCCTATGGTGATGAGGCTTCCTTCTTCCATAGTTATGAGACACAGCATTGTTAAATCCATATCCATGCCAATTTTCATGATGTTGAGACATCTGATGAGACATGTTCTGTTTGAACCTTGCAGCTTGCATGCTCTTGTGATATTGGGGAGGCATATACTGACTGGCTCCTCGAAGTTGCATCTTCCTCTGATGGGGACTATTCTTTTTCTCAACATTCTGATGCTGAACAATCTTCTTAGGGGTAGGAACCTGTCCTTTTGTTTGAAACATTGGTTGGGACACCTCCTCCTTTGTTCCTGAAGAGCTTGCTTCAGCAGAAACCCTTTTCTCAGCCACAAATCCTATACCTGACTTATCACCAACCACTTTTTCTGTCTGAAGGATCTTATCAAGTGTGTCTGTACCACAGCTCAGCATCCTAACAGACTTGGTCATTTGATCAAGGTGAGCTTTAACTAGTACAACCTCATTTTCCAGATCAGCTTTTTCATTCTCAAGTTGAGCAATTTGTTGCTTGTGGCACTTGTTTTCTTGGCAAATCTCAGCACTTTTTAAACAAAACTCTTGATAAGTAGATGCCAACTCCTCATACGTTATTTCTCCATCACTAGAATCATCATCAGAAACAACAGTTCCTGTTAAAGCTCTAACATGCTTTGCTGACTCACCTTCACTTTCACTTTCAGAGTCAGACCAGGAAACTGTCATGCCCTTCTTCTGCTTTTTCAAGAAGGTGGGACACTCTTTCTTGACATGTCCATACCCTTCACACTCAAAGCACTGAACTCCTTTATCTTGAGCAATTTTCTCTTCATCCTTCTCATTTGACTTGCTGGTGTCAGAAGATATGTTCTTGACATTAGGCCTGGAGTTATTATTCATTATCTTGAACACTTTGTTGAACTGTTTTCCCAACATAACTATGGCCTGAGATAGATCCTCCTGGGATTCAGAACTCTTTCCTTTTTCTTCTTGATCATTTGACACCAAGGCTATACTCTTTGGCTTCTTTTCTGGTTCTTCCTTATTCAACCCAAGCTCAAAAGTTTGAAGAGATCCAATGAGCTCATCAACTCTCATCTTGCTGATGTCTTGTGATTCTTCAATGGCAGTAACCTTCATCTTATACTTCTTAGGAAGGGACCTAAGGATCTTCCTTACAAGCTTTTCATCTGACATTTTCTCACCAAGAGCACTGGATGCATTAGCCAGCTCCAGAACATTCATGTGGAAGTCATGAATAGTCTCATCTTCCTTCATCTTCAGGCTTTCAAATTTTGATGTTAAAATCTGAAGTCTTGACATTTTAACTCTAGATGTACCTTCATGAGTGACCTTCAAAATATCCCATGCTTCCTTAGCAACCTCACAGGTATTGATTAACCTGAAAATATTCTTATCCACTCCATTGAAGATTGCATTTAGAGCTTTGGAATTTCCAAGGGCAAGCTCATCTTCTTCCTTGGTCCATTCTTCTTCAGGCTTTGGCTTTGAGGTGCCTTCTTTATCTTTGCCAGTATCATCTTTCTCACACACAACAGGTGCTTTCCACTCTTTAATAATGGCCTTCCATGCCCTGCTGTCCAAGGATTTTAAGAAAGTAGTCATCCTTGGCTTCCAATAGTCATAATTGGATCCATCCAAAATAGGGGGTCTGTTGACGAATCCTCCAACATCTTTGTCCATCTTTACACCAGAAAGTAACTTCCCTAGATCTCACCCAGAGACAGACAGGATGCCTGCTCTGATACCAATTGAAATTCTGGTATCAGACGTGTGATGTTAAGGTGCGATGTCACAACAACACACTCTGCAAATGGACAGCAATAACAGCAGAATAACAGTAACAGATAACACACCAAGTTGTTCACCCAGTTCAGTCTAACTACCTACGTCTGGGGGCTACCAAGCCAGGGATGAAATTCACTACTTGTAGAATTAATTTACAGACTCAACAACCCAGTTGACAATCTCCTAAACTTAATTCCTACTAGTGACTTTCTACCTAAGAAACCACTTAGATATGAGAACACTACTCAATCCCTAAAACACTTCAAAGATCACACACTTTGAATACCACTACTTGATTCTGCTTCACAGCTTTGATCAAGAACAACTCAAAATCACAATACCAATTCACTCTCGAATGGCTTACAAAACATGCACGAAGACACAAAATGACTCTCAGTATTTGGCTCACTTTCTTCGTCACTTTTCTCTAGTACTGGTGCGCTTTATATAGCTCCTTCATTTGGTCTTGGACCTGCTACAATATCTCGTCAGATTTGTTATTTAAAACTGAATATTTAAAACAGATTTTCTCCTAAAATCTTTTTAAATCTTCAACCTTTTAAATCTCCTACAAATCTTCACCAGATCTCCTATGCAGCAGAAAATATCTATCCCAAGATATTCGCATCCAATGAGACAGCTTGCTCTCCACAATTCCAGCTAACACGCAAACCCTAACAACATCACAACCTGATGTTATTAATTCTGCAGATCTAATGTCACAACATCGCCATGTGACATCAGACATCCAACTTCAGCAAATTAAATACTTAACACAGCCCAGTGTTAAGACTCAATGTTGCAACATCAGCACCTTGACATCAACATTGAACATACTTTGTTTTACAAAAATTCCAGCCAATCCAAGAACTAACACATCACAACCTTCTCACTAATTCTTCCCATTCTGCCCTCCATCTCCTCCTATAAAACCACACTCCTCTTCACTCTTTGAAAAAAGCACTATCCTCCACAAAAACTCGACACAATTTCCTCTCCACCTTTTTCTTCAAACAAACACTGCAACCACCCAAATCCTCCTTCATTCTCTGTTGAACAACCTTCTTCAAATAAACACCTTCAATCAACCTTCTTCCACTTAAACCTTCATTTAACCTTCAAACAACTGAAAACCACATATACATACACAACCTACAAACTTTCCAAATCAACCATTCCAACCCAAAAGCCAAATCGAACTCAGACAGAAGAAGAAGAGTGAAGAGAGACGAACCGATTTGAGAGAAACAGAGGAAACGAGATGCAAACCTGAAACGCGAATTGAAACAGAGACTGGTTGATTATCGAAGCGAACGATTTGAAGGTCGAACACGATGGTGATGTTCTTTTCTTCTTCTCGATTCGTGACTAATTTTAGCTTGTGAATCAGCATCTATGGTGGTTTGAGGCGCGATGATGAAAAGCTTTTCTTCTGAGCATGATGGTCCTGCCCTATTTCTTTCGTTCGGGTTTTATGATTTTGTTTTCAGATTTTCAATATAATAAAAACATGGTTTTAATATTAGTTTTGTGTGGACTCATTTAGCGGGCTATGGTTTTGGGATTCATGACCCATAGTTACACGCCCCAACATCTTCTAATCCACCACTCCTCTTTCTCTTAATTCTTTTTATTTTCACTTAGGCTTAGGCCCTCTTTTTTTAGGTTTATCACACTCTCTTCTGATTTCAGTCCCTCTCTTATTCATTTTATGTGGTTAATCTTTTTTTAATCTTGAAGTTTCTAAGTTCCTAAATCTTAATTGTTATTTTTTTGTCTAATCTTTTTTGTTATTTCTAATTTTATTTTAAGGGCCAATGATATCAAAAATATCATGATTTGTTGATTTTCTTAATAGATCTACAATCTTGATTTATATGAGGCCTACTTTTATTTTCTTTTATTTTTCTTTCAACTTTTTGGGCCAATGATATAAAAATAATCTTGATGATTGGTTGATTTTTTAAAATCGGTTCCAAATCTTGATTTATATGAGGCCTACTATCTATTTATTTTCTTTTCGATTTATTTGTTTTTACCATTCATTTTGGGTCAATGAAAACCAAACATCAAAGATTTATCGATTTTCGATTTAAAATCTTGATAAAGGTGAGACCTTTCTTCTTTTTCTCAATTTTATTTCATTTCTTATGATTTTCATTTCACATATTCTTTTATTTTCACTTTTGGTCAATGAAAGTCAAAAATCATAGCTTGTCGATTATCGATCTAAGTCTTGATTAAGACGAGACCAACTTTATTTTATCTTGTTCATTTTTATCTTTATTATATTGTTCATATTATTCATATTGTCCATATCATATTATTCATACTTATTCATCTAACCATTTTCTTTGTTCATACTTTAATCAAAAAACATTAACAAATATCGAAACCCTAAAACAATAATTTGATGGACTGTTGGTTACTATACTTCGCTTGGAGATTTGGTTCAAGGCTTAGTTTAGGACACCTTGCACACACACGGCTTTCTCTTGGGCTACCTTACAATGAGACCTTTTATTTCATGTCATCCCCTGTACTTTACATGTACCCCTCTCCCATTCCGATGTACGCATTCGTTGTTTCTTTGATTGTGGTTTGTTTACTAGGAGCACCCCTAGGGACTAGCATAGACAACCCATTTTCAAACTAATTCTCGATTCATCGTCGAGCCATTTTCAAACAAACCCTTTTCAACCAAACTCTCGATTCGTCGTCGAGCCCATTTTCAAATCAACCTCTAACCAAATCCTTTTTCATACCAAACTCTTTTCATAACAAATAAACCCTTGATCCAACGTCAAGCGGATTTTCATAATCAAACTTCAAAAACAACTAACAACTATTGCAACTCTTTTAAGGTGAAAAATGGGGGTTCAAGTCTTTGATCTTCCTTCGATTGTTTGGGTGCGAGTTCTCTTACTCGTGTGTGAGAAATTGACGCCTCTTCTTTTAACAAATCAAATCCTTTTCAAAATAACCAAGCGCATACAATAAACCCTTGATCCCACGTCAAGCGGACTTTTATAATCAAACCTCAAAACGACTAACAACTATCGAAACTCTTTCAAGGTGAAAAATGGGGGTTCAAGTCTTTGATCTTCCTTCGATTGTTTAGGTATGAGTTCTCTTACTCGTGTGTGAGCAATTGACGCCTCTTTTAAAAATCAACCAACTCCCTTGTTTCGTGGGCGTACCACGAACTACGACTGCTCTGATTCTTTATTCTCGTCCGAGTAAAGATACGTAGGCACAAGATTGCGATGATCTTGGTAAGCACACTTCCATATTTTTCCGTCAAACCCCGTAGTCGAACTACGATTGCTCTGATTACTCATTCTCGTCCGAATGAGCATACGTAGGCACAAGATTGCGAGGATCTTGCCGAGCACTCTATCCTTAAACCACCCATTTCCCCCCTTAGCATCCTTCCCTTTTATCTTACCGTTTTGCAGTTATCATAGAGAAGAAAACAAACAAGCTTAGCTAACGAGTATCGCGATTCGAATCAAGAGGTTCCCGTTGAGTACAACGGACGTGAGGGGGTGTGCGTACCTTCCCCTCACGTAACCGACTCCCGAACCCAGAATGTGGTTGCGACGACCACATTCTTATCTCCCTCAAAGGTTTTCTCGATATTTTCCTTTCCCTCTTTTGGGATAAATAAAGTTCGGTGGCGACTCTGTCGAACTGTTCCGCGCCTTTCGCGCAAGGGTCGTGTCTTCGATCAAGCGATTTTTTCGAGGTGCGACAGTACGTCGCAAAGCATCTTGTGATCAACAAAGCATACAGTACACAATGCACATGGGAAATCATCATCTAAAAGCAACAACATAAAATCCACAAACATACACGGCAAAATATCGTGATTAGGAGCAGATACATGGAAAATCATCATGTGAATCAATAGCAAGTAAAATATATAACAGTCATGGCAAAGCATCGTGAGAAAATCAACAGACAAATACAACAACATTCACGGTAAAGCATCGTGGAAGCATAAACAAAAGTACGTCGCAAAGCATCACGTAACCAACAACAAATAAAATCCACAAACATTCACGGCAAAGCATCGTGAAAAAAACTACAGAAAAATCAACCATATTCACGACAAAGAATCGTGGATAAGCGACAAGTCGCAAAAATAGAATCGGGTGATGAAAGAATTATTAATCAATTTAAATATAAATATTTAATAAGATTAATTAATAAATTTAATTAATCAATAATAAATAAATATATTTAAATAAAAGGATTGTATATTTGGGAAAAGAACCTGAAACCTCCTACTTGCACTGCACTAGCTACAGCTCTCTCACTTGGATCTCCTTTCGAATCTCCTCTCCTTCTCGTATCCTTGTGTGTTATGGTGTTGAAACAAAAAAAAGGTGTTGTTGTTGGTTTTAAGTGATGCACTGTGTGTGGCTTTTGTAGCTTGGTGATGTGAGTAGCGTGCGGTTGCAGTCACCTTTCAGATGGAGATACCGCGCTGAAAAAAAGTGAGTGGGAATTTGTGGTGTCACGAAGGGAGTTGAAGGTTGTGTAATGGTTATTGAATAGTGAAAACGCGGGGTTTGAAAATAATGAAGGGTGGTCGATGTTGCTGCTTTGTTGGTGGAAGTCTGATTAGCACATGAAGGTGGTGGAAAAGGTGAGTTTTAAGATGATGTTACGTGAGGAGAATAAAGGGGTATTTTTGGTGAAGTGTTTTTGTGTGGTGAAGTGGAAGGAATTAATGAAGCTTAAGGGTGGAGTTTTCTAAGATGTGAATGGAGATATGGAATGTAGTTACTGCTCTTTGTGAAGTTGAAAAAAGGGTGGAAGTGAAGAAGATGATAAGAGCGGTATTGTTATGTGTGTTGTTTTCATGAGGTGAGGAGAGGGTGGAGTTTATGTTGGAGAGTGTTATCAAGAGTGAAGGAAATGCGATGACAGTGTATATCGCTGAGAGAGAAATATGAGAAAAAATGATGGTTTATTAGTTGTGCTCCTTCTCTTCAAGTGTGTGTGTCTTTTTTTTGATAAAGCAGGTTATGTTTTTTTTAAGAAAACTGATAAAACAATAAAGGGATCAGGTAGGTTCGTGTATGTATGTGTTGTGTTTGCTCCTTTTTTATGAAGGGAGTTTCTGGTATAAAAAAATGTGTTGTCCTCTATGCCTCTTTTCTTTTCAGCATGTGCGCAGGTTTATCTATGGTGGTGATGATATGTGTAGAGGAAACTATAGGAGATGGGGGGAAGTATGTGGTGGCTATGAAAATGCAATGCAATATTGTTTTTTATTTTAAAATGATGGGGAGCAGTGTATGCTGGGAATGGTTTGTGTAAAAATGAAATTAAAATTCCTCCCCCTTTTCAACGTGTGTGGGGCGTGGTGTTGCAGGCTTGTAACATATCTGACCCTTTTTTATGTCATCAACTATCAACCCATTAAAAATCAATTGCATGAACTCTCTAAATTACCCTTTCATAATAAATTTTTTACACTAACAAAAGGACATTTAAGTAATCAACTAATGTTCACATTTTATCATTCTCATTCCTTATTAGATCATGCCACATGTCCAATTTCAAATCATTCACTTCTTACTTTTTACTTTTAACTTTCTCACTCTTCCTTTTCTTTTCTTCATTCAAATTTTAAATTTCCCCCACTTTTTTTTACACTTTCTCACTATCATTTTAATTTTTTCTCTCCATTTTCTTTGCTTAAACAATTAATGAAGAAGAACACAAATTTTGAGAGAGTTCATGCAATTGATTTTTAATGGGTTGATAGTTGATAACAAATTTTGAACCTCTTTTAGTTTAATGAAGAAGAACACAAAAAAAATGTTTAATTTTTAAAACACAAAATTTATTTAAAATAAAAGCATAATTATTTTATAATTATTATATATACAAATTATTCATAATTTATCTGATTATTGGATAGCATTCAATAAGAGTGCACACAACTAACTTTTCATTTCATGAATCATTATTAGGACAATATCTATTTTATTTTAATCAACAATTGTCTTTATTTAAGAGCGAAGTTTTTTAAATTTTCAAATGTGAATTTTTTTCTTTCTGCATCTCACGGGTCTCTTTTTTATATGATTATTTAATACAATTGAGTTTGTATGATCATTATTCATTTTACAATTAAGCAACGCATTATAAATTAATATATGTTTTTAAACATATTTTATATTGTAACAAATTGAATATCACTCAATAATTGTGCTCCACACTAACTTTTTAGTTCACAGGTCATTATCAGGACAATATCTATTTTATTTTAACCGCCTTTAATTGTGAGATAAATTTTTATTTTTAAATATGAAAATTTTATTTTATTTTTTCAAATTCTTTTATTTTTATTTCAAATTTACACTAATATCTAAATATATTTTATATCACATTAAATAAATTTACCCGTGCGGACACACGGGTATCTTGCTAGTTTTATTGAATTAAAAGAGTAACGCGAGGACATGTGGGGTCCGCGGTTAATGAGAGTGAAGAGAGATGCTATTGAGATGGAAGGAGAGAAAAGTCAAACGTTGTGTGTGTGAGATCAAGTCAAGAAGAGGGAATCACGTGATACACTGCAGTGCTATTACACAAAAATGAAGTTACAAAACTGGCTTTATGAAACTTAATTACTAAATTATGCCAAAACTAGATAAAAAACAAAAATCAAATATTATTAAAAAAAATGATAAATAAATTAAAAATAAAAATAAACTATTAAATAAAACTAAATTAAAAAATATGATTAAATAAATAAAAATAAAAAATTATTTAATTAAAAATAAAAATAAAAATCGGTTACAAAAGAACAAGCAGACTGGTATGGAAGTGCTAAAAAAAATAAAATGAATAGACCAAAATAATCAGCGCGAAATAAACGACTCGAAAAAATACAGCGTTTGGTCAAATTTCGAAAAAAAATTTCCCCGGTTAAATGGCTCAAACTGATCAAAATGCGACCGAAAAGCAGTCGAAAAATTAAAACGAGCACGCCAGGTTAAACTACGTGAAACGTAGATTAATATGACTGACATTTGCAAGCTTGATTTTAAAACTTTTCGTCCACTGATTTTACACATAGTTGACTTTTAATTGATCAATTCGGCTGTAAATCCAACAAGTTTATTTCAGCTGATAAATTGGGCATTATGCCCGATGAAATGCATGATTGGCTATGCAGATGATGCAAAAAGAAGTGGGATCTTGGGGATAAAAATTAGGGTATGACATGTAATAGTGTGTCAGGAAATAAATTGGTTAAAAGGGTGACATTTGTGATTGAGTGGAAAGGAACAATGGACTCTTGAAAAGTGACATCTCTAGTAATGAAGATTTTTCGAGTTTCCAAAACCAGTAGTTTGTAACCTTTCACACCTGGTGGATATCCAAGTAGCATACAAGGTATATCACAAGTGTAAACTTGAATCTATAGGCGGGGATTGTGGAAGCAAAACACAAACACCCAAATACTATTAGAGAGGCATAGTCAGGAAGCTTACCATGTAGAAATTCATAAAGAGATTTTTTGTCCAAGTCAGGAGAAGGTGTTCTATTTATCAAGTAAGCACCTGTGTTAACACAGTCACCCCAAAATCGTATTGGGACTTTGGATTGGAACAATAAAACTCTTGCCATATTTAGGAGATATTGATGTTTCCTTTCTACTATTGAATTTTACTGCGGCCTATGAGGAAATGAGAATTGATGCACTACCCCTTCAGCTTGAAAAAAATCAATCAACTCCAGTTCTTTGGCATTATCAATGTGAATTCCCTTAATAGGAGTGTTAAACTGAGTTTTTATAAACTTAAAAAAATAGTTTTATTAACATAGTTGCTTCAGACTTATGTTTCATTAAGTGAATCCAAGTATATCTGGTATTATCATCAACAATAGTCAGAAAATAGTGATAACAATCATAGGTAGATTTGTTAAAAGGACCCCACACATCACAATGAATCGGGTAAAAAGGTAAAGCACTACGATTGTTATTTGAAGTGAAAGGTAAGCGATGAAATATAGCAAGAGGACAAATTTGACAAAGTTCATTATATGAAACATTCAAAGGGAATAAATCAAGAACTTTATTATGAATAGTTTTTAATACTTGGTCAGATAGGTGACCTAATATAGCATGCCAAGTAGAAACAGAAATGTTACCAACAGAATTGCATGTTGGTACATTAGACATACTCTTATTTGAACACAAACCATGTGCAACAGAGGTAAACTCAGGTTCAACTTTGAGGAAGTACAGGCCATGAGTATATTAGGCCATGAGTATATTCACCCGTACCAATCACCTTCCCCTTCTGACTGTCCTGAATCATAAATCCAAAATTAGAGAATACAACAGATAAAGAGGAGTGTTTTAACAATTGACCAACAAATAAAAGGTTGATTCTAAAATTGGGAATGTACAACACATTGTGCAAAACCAAATGAGAGTTTAACAAAACCGTGCCTATTGAAAAAACTGGTACTTTGGTGTTATTAGGTAAGGTCACAAATTTGTTAGAAAAAAATTTATAGGAACTAAAAAATTGTATAGAATGCACAATATGAGGTGTGGCTCCTGAGTCAACTATCCAAGTGTTGGTTAATGGATAGTAATTTTGATATGAGGGAAGTGAAAATCATACCAACTGAATCACCTGATGTAGAAGCAGAGCCAAGAGTGGATTGTCGAGCCATCTGACTTTGAATGTACGCAATGAGCTGTTGATACTGTTTGGTGTTCAGTGGAGTGTCATCATCAATGGTGCCTGTGTTAATAACATTTGCAGCAGATTGTGGAGTAGCAATCGATTTTCCCTTTCTGTAACCCAGTGAATAACCATGGAGTTTGAAGCATTTGTTTTTGAAATGACCAATAACACCACAATGAGAACATATAGGCATATCCTTCTTCCCATTCTTGGACTTAGAACTATTGGAATCATTTATAGCATAAGCTAGGGTTTCATTACTATCACTAGCAACAACATTGACCACTTTTTGCTTCTCTTCTTGAATCACAAGAGAGAAAACACGACTAACCGAAGGTAAAGGATCCATGAGAAGGATCTAGCAACAAATGGGATTGAAACTCTCATTCAAACCTAGCAAGAAGGTTAGGACATACTCACGGTTGATGTGGTCGATCAAGGGAGTAACGCCACCGCACACACATTGGTGAATTAGGTGAAATTCAGCTAGTTCCTACCAAAACACTTTGATCTTGTAATAATAAGCACCAACAGAGAGATTTTCTTGAGTACAAGTGATGAAATCTTTGCGTATCTGAAACAGACGAGGACCGTTGTTCTGAAGAAAACGCTCCTGAAGATCGTTCCAAATCGCCGTCGTGGATGCGTAAATGATGTTGGAGGTGAATTCTTTGGAAACCAAATTCAGAAGCCAAGATGCAACGATATTATTATTCTGATGCCAGAGCTAATATTGAGGATCACCATCATGAGGTTGCGGAATCGAGCCATCGACAAATCCGATTTTGTTCTTTTCACGAAGAGCTATAAGCATGGCTCGGCGCCACGACGGATAGTTTTCTTCCGTCAAGAGGTGTGAAATTAGAACAAGACCATAATGATCCAAATGGTGAATAAAGAACGGATTCAGCTGCTGATCTTTCATGGTGATGGCATAACGAAGGAAATCTTGAATCAAGATTGAAAGCGGAAACAGAAATCAAAACTTGCCAAAGCAAGATTTGAAGAAAAAATCTATTGATACCATATTAAATCTAGCTTAATCATGATGATCTATGAACAATAATGAATGGAGAATACACACAAAATGGAATTGAAAGAGATGAAGAGAGCATTGCTCTATGTAATTATGTTATATCATCATGACAGTTAGTTACAAATGAGACTAAATGTATCTTTTATATAAACCATAGGTACATGAGTGAGTTTTAGAACCACCAAGTCTCCAGGAGACTTTTCCTTCACATACACCTCTAATATTGCTTGTTGTGCCATATTTTCTGTGGAACCTTTTGATCTGTCTACGACAAGATATGAATGGGGACCTGTAATACGGTTAGGTTTTAAGAGCAGCAGTGCTGCCAACTACAATTATGTTGTCATTCCAGTAACTCTCTTTAGATATCTTATTTCGGTTAAATCCAATCACATGTGGCTAATCTATTTTGATCGGGAACAGTTTATCAGTTTTCTGAGCTCTAAAGATACACTATGGGAACTTGATCATATCAAAATGGAAGCTTCCACTACAAGTGGCCGAGGCTTGCTTCTGGAGGTAAAGAGTTGTGGCTATCGTTGGGTATTTAAACAGGATCAACAACCATTTGGCTCACATAACAATGACGAGTTGCAGAAAGAGGAGAGTCATAACTCATAAGCTCGGACCTGCAACTATTTTGGTGATTGTAGAAGAGGCACAGCCATAATGATGTGATTTTGATCTCTGTTATCATCTGCTCAAGGGTCAGCAAGTGGCATTGCTTTTTTTCTTCCAATTTTGAATGTAATGTTTACCAAAGTATGACACAGTTTCCGGTATATTTTGTAAATGATACAATTTAGATGGCTTATGATCTTTGTAATTCCCTATATAAAAAATTATATTTATCCATCTCTTCCATTTTTGAACTAAACTTTTAGCCAAACTTACAGATCTATGAAAGCTGAATTAGAAGCTGTTCATAACACCAACATCTGATCCATTTTAGATTTACCTCTTGGTCAAAATTGATGGCTCTATGAAAGTTATAAAACCAGACTTGTTGTCAAAAGGTACACTGATGAGTTAATTACTTTGATACTCTCTCTCTTTGGTTGTCAAGTTAACCACTGTTAGAACTTTACTAGCTTTAGCCTCTATTAACGGTTGGATTCTTGAAAAACTAGATGCGAATAATACTTGTTTGCATGGAGAGCCTCGAGGTTTGCATGTTCCTACTCCATTTGACAAATTTTAAGACAATTGTTTAAGTGGTTAACGTAGTTCATATAGGTGGTTACTAACATTCTTTAGATGTTCATCAGATGGTCACTGAATGTATCAAGTGTCTAAACTCATTAACCATCACTTTAATTTTATTCATCATGGATTTAGATGTAATGAACCACGATTTTCAGGTGTTCAAAATTAAAACTTAAGAAGAATTGAACACTTGAAAATTATGTTTAGTTAATGAGTTTTGACACTTGATATATGTACTAACCATCCATCTACCAAACATGATTAACCACTAAATATGGTCATCCCAAAATCATTTCTCTTATCAAAATTGAGGCCACAAAAAACTCTTGTTGGCTGTCTACAAGTCGTTCTGCTCCTATCACTGATGGGTGTCTGTTATGTCTTTTGGTTGGAAAAAAATATATACAAACAACAACTTGTTTTTTTATAAAATTTAAATATGAGATGCTTAGACTAAGTAAACAGAAAGTTGTTATGCAATGATATTTGTGTTAGATCTTGTGTTTGGGATCTGTTGCAAAACATGAACAAGAAAAAGATGATGAAGAGGGTACGATAAAAGTTGTACAAAATAATTCAAAAGCGTGTGTTTACACTAAGTTTTATGTTCGATTCGCCTCCACCAATTTATACAAATTGGATGCAAAAGGGTTAACTGGCGAATCCCCTTCAGGATACTTTGGAAACCTTAACATGAATCGCACATTCACATTAAGCATATCGATTAATGATATTTTACTGAATAAAGTTTCCTCATTTATTCTCGTGCACTAGAAAAATAAAAGAATGACTTAGATATAGTTTTTCCCACTTGAAACAAGTAATTTTTTGTGTGTATTTTATGGCTGACAAGTATATCTATTTATAAGAAAACTTGTACCGATTGGTGTGGAGAAACAATGTTTCATTTGATTCTAACATGACCATTCACGAACCATTGTACTCAATCACAACAAATTTTTTTCATAAAAAGTTGTGTTGATCCGGTGGTTACACCTTTTGACCACGCACCCAATCATTATAGGGTCTCTGGTTCTATTCTAGACAATTGCAACTCTTGGCTATTATTTATGATTAAAAGGATTCATAAAATCAATTTAATCATTATTATTTATCAATTTAATATTTTGGAAATTTCTCCAACAATCCCCCACCATTTTCAAAATATATCTAAATCCATTATTCAGGAAATTTCATGGTTTCAGATAAATGTATCTTACGATTTGAACCAATACGTAGTAAGTTAAGTTTTCACTCATCCCCGAATAGATTGGTAGACAAGCTTTGAACCAATTATTCATTAGAACAAACATGCACAACTCACACATAAAATCTCGGTACCATTGATCGAATTATTAATATGACACATTTAATAAGGCCTTGTGTCTCATATCCTTTTCATGAGAATTTAAGAGTCAAGCCATTGAACTCTATGAAGCGCCACCACTTCATTCTCATATAGGTAGACTATATCAAAAATGCACCCATAATTATGCATTCCAGCAAACATATACTATATGTCTATTAAGAGAAAAACTTCATCCTTCCACATTTATTCTTATGGTTCAAGTACTTTTACTTCTTGAGATGTATCTATTATCAAGTACTTCAATCACTCTAATAGTGTACTTTCATCATTGAACTCAAGACTTAATGATAATCAAGTGTGAGTTGAGTTTCCACTATCGATGATTAATTAGATATGGACTTGTTCCACATCCCTAATGATGTCTTCACTGTCTTCAATTATATCCAGAAACATCATATCTTTGTCAATTCTTTCGTCAAAGAATTGCAATATTTTTCCAAACTTTAATAATTTTCGAATATTCAATTTTTCAACTAATTATGCATATGATTACTTTATGTACTCTTGATAGTATTTACCAACTATCATCAAACTATGACACTTTTGTCATATTAGTACAATTCCCATATACAACATACGTTCTATATTCTTGATAGTTTTGATAAATTATCATTGTGACACTTTTGTCATTCATTTTGTCATATACACAAATTTGATATCATTCTTTATTTGCTAACCCTTTTAATTTGAAGTTTTACTTCCACTTAAATATATCCGAAATATATTTAATGCATTAAACATTTATAGCAATCGACAATCACAATCAAACAAATTTGTTATGACTAACTTTTATTACATGAAGTGAATTCAAACATATAATTCATAAACTCTGTATAAATACAACACCATAGAATTCATTTCTATTCTTTTAAAATAAACAATTTTCTTGCATAATTAATATGCATAACAAACTTTATGTGATAAATTCATGTTTCATATAAACAATGTTCTATGGTATATCCAAATAAAAATCACAATACAAAGTAAACAATGAATTCACATCATTATTATTTTCTATAACTTTTCTCCATAAATATTTGTCAAATTGCAATAATTTAAAATATACCAAAATTATTTTTAATATCAAGATGAACAAGAAATAATACTTTAATATTATGATACATATATAATATGAGATAAATCATTTTAAATTTAATAAATTTTTGAACAAACCAAAATACAATTTAAACATGTTCTTGATATTTCTAACATTTTATTTACATCATTTCATGTTACCAATACATGCACCATACATTTAAAAATTCATGATTTTTTTTTCACCAAATCATTTTATCCAAAATTAATGCATTATTAATTTAAGCAAATTACTTGCACCAAAAATAATATTTAACATGTATTTTATATTCAAGTATACACCATAAACCAAACATATTCTTAATTATTCAAATTCATATACTTGAATAATTTATAAACCATGCATATATAAATTTATTCCACATGTTAAATTTAACATAAATAAATATTATTTTCAACATATTTTACATGAATTTAAAACAGCATATAAATAACATATTTATTTAATATAATTATGTACCTTTCACCATATTGATGAACAAGAAAGCATGAATGTTCATTTCTCCATTATAGTCACAAATTAACCATAAACAAAAAGATTCATAAATCAAAATTCCATAATTTTAAAAATGATATGAATTAAGTGTGTACCTTTCACCGTTATTGAAAGTTGTTACTATCTTCATTAAAATTGCATACCTTAATACTAATTATAAATAAAGTATGAATCAAAATCGAAAATTGAACCTAAATATTGTTAGATCTTGTGTTGGGGGTCTGCTGCAAAACATGAACAAGAAGAAGATGATGAAGAGGGTACGATGAAAGTTGTACAAAATAATTCCAAAGCGTGTGTTTACACTAAGCTTTATGTTCGATTCACCCCCACCAATTTATGCAAATTGGATGCAAAAGGGTTAACCGGCGAATTCCCTTCAGGATACTTTAGAAACCTTAACATGAATCGCAAATTCACATTAAGCATATCGATTAATGATATTTTATTGAATAAAATTTCCTCATTTATTCTCGTGCACTAGAAAAATAAAAGAATGACTTAGATATAATTTTTCGCACTTGAAACAAGTAATTTTTTGTGTGTATTTTATGGCTGACAAGTATATCTATTTATAAGAAAACTTGTACCGATTGGTGTAGAGAAACAATGTTTCATTTGATTCCAATATGACAATTCACGAACCATTGTACTCAATCACAACAAACTTTTTCATGAAAAGTTGTGTTGATCCGGTGGTTACACCTTTTGACCACGCACCCAATTATTATAGGGTCTCTGGTTCTATTTTAGACAATTGCAACTCTTGACCATTATTTATGATTAAAAGAATTCATAAAATCAATTTAATTATTATTATTTATCAATTTAATATTTTAGAAATTTCTCTGATGCCATAAAATTAGAACAAGGAATGAAAATTCAACGTCAACGTGTGAAAAAGTGCCAAGAAATCAACGGTAAAATATATGTTTCTTTTAGACAATGATTATGATTATTATATATTCCAATATATCTTCATCTTCTAAAATATAGCTTATTCAATAATACTTGTGAGAAGGTTTTTCCTTGATCATCACTCAATAAATTGGAGGTATTTACCACGATGACATATAAAATTAGGCCATTTCTTCTCACACTACCCTTGTTTTTTAGGCACCATCTAAATTTTCGGTTTTGCCCTCTGATTCCGGATGTACGCATCCGGACGCACCAATTTTTTTAAAAACGTTGATTCTTTCCGGAAATGCACATCCGGAAATATTCCTGATCTGCAGATCCGGAAAAAGGCAGAACATTATTATTTTTTTAAAAATCGGTTTTTTTGCTTGGTCGCATATGTTAATAAATCGTCGCAATTTAATATACATTTGACAACATCCATATATAAAATAAAATGATATATATATATATATATATATATATATATATATATATATATAAAATAAATCTCTGTCAAAATACAGTGCATACATCTAATATAAATATAATACATCAAACAAAAAACTACTGCGTATGGCGAAGGATCTCTCCTGGCTCCCCTGCTCCTCTGCCCCCTCTGCCCCTACCCGTCATCTTGGATCGATGTCTGCGGTACTGAAGTGCCCCCTGAGCAATCGCAATAATCCTGTCCACGGCAAGTCTGGCACCAGAGCCCTCAGGGAGGTGACCGTCCGCAATGGCCTGCCGCGCTATCTGCTCTATCTCACGACAGCGTGGTAGGACATCCTGAGTGTGGTCCAGCTGAGACTGCCGCTCCTCTAATATCTCCTGATGAGCAGGTCTGGGTGGCGATCCCTCAGCAGTGGGCACCATGCATGGGTGTGAGACGGTGTAGAACCACACGATGTACCCAGCAGCAACGCTCTAGTCTGTC
Organism: Lathyrus tuberosus; assembly: GCA_022829125.1. Classification (NCBI taxonomy): domain Eukaryota; kingdom Viridiplantae; phylum Streptophyta; class Magnoliopsida; order Fabales; family Fabaceae; genus Lathyrus; species Lathyrus tuberosus. Next base: position 3,623,187 of record JALAZF010000477.1, read on the forward strand.
TCCGCTCTGGTCGCCCGAGCCTCCTCCGGTACCAAGTGGGACTGGTAGTCAGCATATAGCTCATTTATCTGCCTGCGGGTCAAGCCTAGAGGAGCAGACTCATGAGGCATCCTGGGTATCGTCTGCGTGTAACCGAACTGACGCAAGACGCGCTCTGGCAGGTATCGGGCAGTAACAGTCGAACTGCATGCCAGCCATCCTGAGAACAAACAAACCTCATCGAACGGGCGCGTCACACGGTGATCGGCATAGGGGCAATACAAAACGTCCTCAGCAGCAATCCGATCTAGATACACTCTGAAGGGGTCCGACGCCTGGTTCCCTCTGAGCAGGACAAATGCAGCAGCACGTGGCATATCCTCAGTGTACCCCTGGGCACTCCCCCAACCAGTAATATAGGGAAAGTGCTGTAAAATCCACGCCTGAAATGGAAAACATAACATGGGTGTCAAACATTATAATGAATACAGAAAGAAAAGAAATGAAAAAATCACTTAGAATATTAGATTGTTACCACGTATAGCGTACAGCTGCCTGCCACAGTCTTGGCTGCCCAGCGGCAACCATCAGAGAGTCTGGAATAGGTGAATGCCAGCGCAGCAGCCCCCCAGTTGTACCGATGGATCTCTGTCTGATCCGAAAGGTACCTGAGGTAGACGATATCAACATAATAGGCGCTGGTGTCCACAAACACCTGCATGCCTAGCAAAAACAAGTAGTAACACCTAAGGGCACGCGTCCTGTGGATCGCCACCTCAGCTGGATCACCATCTGCCTGTCCTGCCTCTGCAAGCGCCTCAGTATATCTATCCATCAAAAATGAGAACCGGACGTGTGCGCCCCTCAACTGGTGCACCTCCGCATGTGCCTTCTCTAGGCTAGCCCTAAGTTCTGTAACCAACATCTCTATGCCGTCCGCCTTCGTCATCCTACCGTGACTCAAAAGGGTACCCGTGATCGGTAGATGTAAGAGGCACGAGATGTCGTCTAGCATAATCGTGATCTCGCCGTACGGTAGATAGAATGAGGATGTCTCAGGGTGCCATCTCTCAACAAATGCCATCAGGATACCGTACTGGATCTGGGAATACCCAATCCTAGACAGGCCTCCAAGACCAGACTCCGCAACTGCAGACGTGAACCACTCAGCTGTAGGCAGCATCTCAATCGTGTTCATAACCTTGCCCCCATGGTTATAGAACTTCTGTGAATCCTTATCCTGAAAATTTCCAAATAAAACAATGTTACAAATGAACATATTTTCAACAAATACAATTCTATAAATAAACCGAGAAAGGTTACCTGTCCTAGCCAGACAAATCTGGCAGTATGCTCAGAGTACCCCGCGAGTAGGGACATATTAGACGGCCCCCTGGGGTAACCGGCCAGCTCATCGAAATCGTCATCATCGTCAACACCCTCATGTGTTGGGTGATCCCGACGACGCCTGCGTGCGGGCTGGGACCCTGATGAACTAGCAGTAGAATCCCGACGCCTCCGAGATGTAGAATCGGCGGCTGACGGAGGAGTGGCCTGAACCTGTGATGTGGAAGTAGCCTGAACCTGTGGTGTAGGATGTCCCTCAGCTGTAGGGGCTACCCCAACTCCCTCTGCGTCGGAAGCCTGGGCTGTAGACTGCATCCGCTCACGTCGGACAGATGCGTGCTGAGCTGTCCGTCCATGTATGGTACGATCGTCTCTGCCAGCCATGTAATCTGCAAAGCATAATAAATAAATTAAATTTTGTTTAAAAATAATTAAACAAAAACAAACAAACAAGCAAAATTGAAAAAGGAAAAAAAAAAAGTTTTCCGGATGTGCACATCCGGAAAGACTCAGAATTTTAAACGTCAGGTATTTCCGGATGTGCACATCCGGAAACACTAAACGTTTCAATGTTTCCGGATCTGTACATCCGGTACGTATTTTGAAGTTTAAAAACGGCACTCATGGCCACTGTAATAACCAAAAGGGCAATTTTATGCCCTGATCGTCCGTTTGAAGCAGTAAAAATGACCTACATTGTCTCTAACCTATGTTATTCATACAACCTAACAATTTCTACACCTAAATATCTACTCTAAATCGATTACTCGAAAATTACTCCGAAACTCTAAAATTTGAAAACTTACCGATTAAAATGTGATACGGAGGATTTGGAGTGTGTTGATCGTTGTAGTAGTTGCTCTGCGCCGAACTCGAGTGGAAAAAATCGAGATTTGTGGTGATTGAAAATTTGAGAGTTTGAGAGAGTTTGAGAAGGAGTGGAAATGGAAAGGTGAATAATGAGGGGGAAGAACGTGTGGTGCGAACTAATAAGAAATACTTCCGGATGTGCACATCAGAATTGTTTCCGGATATGCATATCCGGAACACTTCAGCGTTTTTTAAAAATTTGGTGCGTCCGGATGTGCACATCCGGAATATAGGGGCAAAAAAATAATTTCACGTGGTGCCTAAGAAACTTGGGTGGTGCATTAAGAAATGCCCTAAAATTAAGTCACATGGAGCTCATTCTCTATATATCCAATATGTAAATTATTTTTGATCTATAAATAATTTTTACTACAATGATACAAGTGATGCAGGAAGTTTTCTGTAAAATGTAAATCAATCGCTATGGTGAGCAGCAGCGACTACTCCTCCTAAAAAATCAAATTTTTATTTGAAAATAAAAAATAATTTATAGTTGAATTAAAACATTTGGATTTTGAATAATAATCGGATCCAAAAATAAAATATGGTTGGATAATCATCCATTAATAATTGTTGTGAGCTGTTTGAAAAAATCTGTATTTTTGAAAATTCAGCAAGCGTAATCGATTACGCAAATATTGTTAATTGGTTACAGCTGTTAGTTTTCCAAAAATAACAGAATTTTAACAGCATGACACTTTAGTTGGTTTTTGTTATTAGTTGTATTATTCTCTCAATGTATAAATACTCTTTGTATATTCCCAATTCCAATTAATGCCATTTTTTATTCATCATCAATATTACTCTCTACCCTAATTCTCTCTCTCTCTCAATTCATCTTCTTCCCCAAGTTTCTTTTCACCATTGTTACTACCTTCAGAATTCTGGTTTTATGTTTTATGTTGTCCTAACATTTGGCATCAAGAGCTCTGGTTATTGATCCTAATCCGCTGCAACGACAATGGCTACCGTTTCCAATGATCGAATTCCCACCAATCTCCCAATTCTTGATTCGAAGAACTACGACAAATGGGCGAAACAAATGAAGGTTCTGTTTGGTTATCAAGAGGTTCTTGAGATCGTCATCAATGGAGTTACACCGTTAGGGGCAGATGATACCGATGCTCGTAGGGCTACACACAAGGAAGAAAAGAAGAAGGATTACAAAGCTCTATTCTTGATTCATTCGTGTGTTGATAACGACAATTTCGAGAAGGTTGGTGATTGTGAATCCGCGAAGCAAGCATGGGAAATCTTGGAGAAAGCGTATGCCGGTGCCGTCAAAGCGAAGGTGGTAAGGTTACAAACTTACAAACGTCAATTCGAGTTAACGCAAATGGAGGACAAAGAAACGATCAACGATTACATCACGCGCATTACCCGGTTAGTCAACCAAATCAAGTCATGTGGCGAAACGATCCTTGAGCAGAATGTTGTATCGAAAGTGTTGTGTTCGTTAACATCACGTTTCGATAACATTGTTGTGGCTATTGAGGAGTCAAAGGATCTAACAACTTTGAGCAAAGATGAGTTGCAAAGTTCGTTAGAGGCGCATGAACAAAGGATGGATGAGAGAAGTGCCGACAAAGCCAAAGCGGAGATCGCTTTGCAAGCGCGTTTACATGAGAAGAACAAGAGATCGAAAGGGAAGTGGACTTCTAAAAGTAAGAAGAATCTTGGTGGAAAAGATCCACAAAATTCAAAGGGTGAAGGAAGCTCCAAAGAGGGTAATCAAAGCGGCCACAAACTGTTTGACAAAAGTTCCGTGAAGTGTTATAATTGTCAAAAGCCTGGGCATTTTGCGAAAGAATGTCGCTCAAAACGCAAGGAAAAGGATGCGGATGAGGCTAAGGTTGCTAGGGAAGAGGTAGATGATGAAGATACCCTTCTTGTGATGATTACGGAGGAGAATTATGGCATTGTTGATGTTCCGGGCAGCAGCTACTGTGGTGATAGTCTGCGGGACAGCAGCTGTACTGTTTCGGAAAGTGGTGGAAAAATGCGTTCGGATCGAAATGCATTACTTACCATGGGTGATGGAGTTCAAAGTAAAGATGAGTGGTACTTGGATTCCGGTTGTTCAACACATATGACGGGTCGAAAGGATTGGTTTGTGCAAATCAATCAAGCGGCAAAGAGTAAAGTCAAGTTTGCCGACGACACCACTTTAAGAGCCGAAGGGGTAGGAGATGTTTTGATCGGAAGAAAGAATGGTGGACATTCTAGGATCAAAGATGTCTTGTACATACCGGGAATTAAGTGTAATCTTTTAAGCATTGGCCAATTACTTGAAAGAGGATACTTAATTCGGTTGGAGAACAAGATGTTACGCGTTTTAGATTCAAATGGTGTGTTGATTCTAAAAGCGCCGATGGCTGCCAATAGAACTTTTAAGGTTGAGTTAAAGGTTATGGAGCATCGTTGTTTAGCTACAGCGGCAAGTAGAGATGAGTGGTTATGGCATTACCGTCTTGGTCACCTTAACTTTAGGGATCTCAAAATGTTGCAACAAAGTGAAATGGTAACGGGGCTGCCACATATTAGTGTTCCGATAGAATTGTGTGAGGAATGTGTGACGAGTAAGCAACACAAGAATGTGTTTAGCAAGGATGCGGGTCGAAGAACCAAAGGCTTACTTGATGTGGTGTATTCCGATGTTTGTGGACCGATGCAAGTAGAGACTTATGGCGGCAATCGATATTTTGTTACGTTTATTGACGACTTTAGTAGGAAGCTTTGGACATATCTTATCAAGAGGAAGGATGAGGTATTTGGAGTGTTCAAGAGTTTCAAATCCATGGTGGAGCGTCAAAGCGGTCGGAAGCTCAAAATTCTCAAAACGGATGGTGGAGGTGAATATACCTCTAGTGAGTTTGGGAAGTTTTGTGATCTTGAGGGTATTGTGCGTGAGGTGGTGCCTCCATATACGCCTCAACAAAACGGAGCTGCCGAGAGAAAAAATCATACAATAATGAACATGGTGCATAGTATGCTTTGTGGGAAGAAGTTGCCTAAGGAATTGTGGGGTGAGGCCATGTCTACAGCCACCTACTTGTTGAATAGGTGTCCTACTAAGAAGCTGGAGAAGATTACACCAGAAGAGGTTTGGAGTGGGTTCAAACCAAGTGTGAATCATTTGCGCGTTTTTGGATCGATTGCATATCGTCATGTACCGAATCAACTTAGAAAGAAGTTGGATGATAAAGGTGAGAAATTGATATTTGTTGGATATCACTCTACTGGAGGTTACAAGCTATTTGAGGAGAGGAATCGGAAAATCGTGATAACTCGGGATGTGCAGTTTGATGAAATAAAAACTGCTGAAACAGCAGGTGTAATCGATTACCCGATTGTTGCTAATCGGTTACACCCTGCTGAACAGCAGCAGTTTATTGATTTGTTTGATCCGGAGAATTCCGATGCCGCTGTACCTGCACCTACTGAAGCGGAAAATGATGTTGTGAATAATGGTAGACCAGTGAGGCAAAGAGCCTTGCCTCATAGACTCCGAGATTGTGAGAGGTTCCAAGATAATGAAGTGAATAATGATGGTGATTTTTTTCATTTCGTACTTATGGCAGAATCTGAACCGGTAAATGAGGAGGAAGCCTTAAGTGATCCTAAATGGATATGTGCAATGAAAGAGGAGCTGGAATCTATTGAAAAAAATGGTACTTGGGAGTTGGTCGATTTACCACATGGAAAGAAACTGATTGGTGTGCGATGGGTCTATAAAGTCAAAGCAAATCCTAAAGGTGAAGTAATCAAGTACAAAGCTCGATTAGTTGCCAAAGGGTTCTTGCAACGTAAGGGGATAGACTACGAAGAGGTATTCGCACCGGTGGCTAGATTGGAGACTATTCGTTTGGTTGTTGGAATTGCGCATAGCAACAATTGGGTGATTTACCAAATGGATGTGAAATCTGCGTTTTTGAATGGTCCTCTTGATGAGGAGGTTTATGTGGGGCAGCCACCTGGTTTCGTGATTAAAAATCAAGAGAAGAAGTACTACAAGCTACACAAGGTGTTGTATGGTTTGAAACAAGCTCCGAGAGCTTGGAATAAACGTATAGACGGCTTTCTTATTGACATCGGTTTCAAACGGTGTGTATCCGAACATGGTGTTTATGTGAGATCGGATACTATTGATGGTGTTATTATACTTTGCTTGTATGTTGATGATCTCTTGATTACGAGCAGCAATGACAAGAGTATTTCAAGGTTCAAAGTGGAGCTCATGAGTGAGTTTGAGATAACGGACCTTGGTGTTATGAGATACTTTCTTGGCATAGAGTTTCACAAGTCAAAAGTGGGGCTGCTTATGCATCAAAGAAGGTATGCTCTAGATATCTTGAAAAGGTGTGAAATGGAACATTGTAATGCTTCTAATACACCTTGTGAGGCTAGAGTTCAGCTGTCCAAAAGTGATGATAAGGATGATGTGGATCCAACACTTTACCGGAGTTTGATTGGATCGTTACAGTATTTGTGCAATACTCGACCGGATATGGCTTTTAGTGTCGGTATTGCGAGTAGATTCATGGAGAGACCTAAGGTGTCTCACTTGGCAGCGGTCAAGAGAATCCTTAGATATGTGAAAGGTACTCTTGGTTGTGGTATTTTGTTTCCCACATCGGATATGGGTCGCAAATGTACTTTACTTGGCTACACCGATTCTAATTGGTGCGGAGATAAAGATGATCGGAAATCTACGGCGGGTTACATCTTTATGTTCGGTAGTACACCAATCTCACGGTGTTCGAAGAATGAACCGGTTGTAGCACTCTCTTCTTGTGAGGCCGAGTACATTGCGGCATCATTGAGTGCTTGCCAAGCTATGTGGTTAGTGAATCTTATGAAGGAATTGGGATGTGGTGATGATGATGCCACCACACTGTTTGTGGATAATGTTTCCGCGATAAATCTTGCGAAGAATCCGATTGCACACGGAAGGAGCAAGCATATTGAGATGCGGTTTCATTACTTGAGAGAATTGGTCGGTGATGGAAAGCTTAGATTGAGCTATTGCCGAAGCGAGGACCAAGTTGCGGATTTGTTGACCAAGGATGTGACAAATGAGGTGTTCAAGAGACTGTTGAAGAGCTTGAGCATGATGAACTTGGAGCAACTAAAGTGAGGTGGTGTGTTGTGAGCTGTTTGAAAAAATCTGTATTTTTGAAAATTCAGCAAGCGTAATCGATTACGCAAATGTTGCTAATCGGTTACAGCTGTTAGTTTTCCAAAAATAACATAATTTTAACAGCATGGCACTTTAGTTGGTTTTTGTTATTAGTTGTACTATTCTCTCAATGTATAAATACTCTTTGTATATTCCCAATTCCAATTAATGCCATTTTTGATTCATCATCAATATTACTCTCTACCCTAATTCTCTCTCTCTCAATTCATCTTCTTCCCCAAGTTTCTTTTCACCATTGTTATTACCTTCAGAATTCTGGTTTTATGTTTTATGTTGTCCTAACAATAATTAGACTATTTAATAACAATTTAATTATATCTGAATATTTTAAATGGATTTGGATTTAATTATAAATTTGAATCTCACAACCGAACATTTTACACACCCCTATTTGCCATCAAGTTTTTAGCCCAATCAACTTGTTGAGTTGATATTGAAGTATAGGAGCATCAAACAACTTTGGGAAGGCAAGAAGGTATTTTAAACTCGCGTACTATTCTTTTCTCAGAAATTGAAACAATTCATTTCTTTCCTCCTTTTGAAGGTGAATTTGTAATGAAAAGAAAGGAATGCCTTTACATTTGTTGATCTTCCACACAGAATATTCGGCCCAAATTGAGAATTTTGTAGCTGAGCCACTCCGAAAATCTAATAAAGATGACACATTTTGGAGAGTTCCCGAATCTTGAGCGCCTAAATCTTGAAGGATGTATTAAACTTGAGTTCCTTGAATTTAAAAGATTGCAAAAGTCTAGTAAGCATACCCAACAACTTATTTGGTCTCAGCCCTCTTAAAGATCTAAGAATATCTGGGTGTTCTGGTTGTTGTTTCAAAGGTCTAAGAATATAAGTGAAAGTGCTTCACATTCCCAATCAACATCCTCCATCTGCAAATGGACGACAAAGCCTTACCATTCCTTGTTTCCCACTCCCACAACAAACACAGTTATGTTTCCTTCCTTGTTTAGGATATATTGATTACGTGAAGTTGATATTAGCTGTTGTGGTTTAAGCCATCTCCCTAAGGCTATTGGATGTTTACGTTGGTTAGAAAAGTTAAATCTTGGGGGAACAATTTTGTGACACTGCCTAGCCTTAGGGAGCTTTCCAAACTTGTACATTTGAACTTGGAGCATTGCAAGCAGTTGGAATCTTTGCTTGAGCTTGCTTTTCCTACTACTATCGAGCATGATCTTCGAAAGATCAAATGTTGGAAGAGATTAGGATTGTTCATTTTCAACTGTCCTAAAGTAAGTGATAAGTAAAGATGCAGTAGAATGACACATTTTTATGGATGACACAATTCATTCAGGTGAACAAAGAATATCCTGTGTTAAATATGTTGCAACTGGAAGCATAGTCTAGGCATGTGACTTGTCAAACTCATCATTATGATGATAAAAAAAGAATATTAGACCAAGAAGGAAAGAAAAAGTATTTTCATTTAATGTGATGATCTGTCAAATACAAGGGAAAGCAATGAATATAAATAAGGAAAAAAGTAGTCGTTAGAGTAAATCTCTAACAAACCCAAAGGAGGAAACTTCCTAAAATAAAACCAACTAAAAACAGAAACAGAATAATATTAAATCGCAACATCCCCGTAAACTGGAATGGATATCTAACCGTCCAAGTTCGGTAACTAAATATTTGAATGGCCCCAAGTGAAGAGGTTTAGTGAACAAGTCAGCAATCTGGTTTCTTGAGTCAATGGGCATAAGATATATGATGTTGGCCTGAAGTTTATCTCTGACCAGATGACAATCTAAGTCGATATGCTTCGTATGTTCATGGAAGACGGGATTACAGGCTACGTGGATAGCGTTGAGATTGTCGCAAAAGGTGTTAACAGGTGCAGAGTGTTGAATGTTGAAGTCTTGGATATATAAACAAGATCTACAAGAGTCCAACTCAACATTGATGCATCTCGGAAACATGTTAGCTCTGAAGCGCAAGCTTTTGAAAATTGAAGATGATGAAATAAATCCTAACTTGTAGCAACTATGCTCACACGCAGTTTGATCAAACTTCAAGACTGTTGGAATATTTTCCAATCCACTCTATTGTTTGGTTAGATGGGGCTCTGAAGCTAACAGTAGCTTGTTAGAGTAAGGTGTAATGTTTACATAAGGAAACTACAATTTATGTAGGTAGTTTTGTCCAATATGTTTTCACTTTATTTGGAATTTGGATCCATATTTTTGCGTATAATAATATGGCTGTTTTTTTGGTAATTTTTTTCACGTTTCATTCAAGTCATATTGCTCATGATATCACCCAATAGTCATTCCACGAATGCAAGTCCCACAAGTTAGAAAAATAGTTTGTGACAAAGCAGAAAAATTGAGGTCACGTTATTATGATGCATGAAGAGTCATTAGAAGTCATAGAGTTTGATTTAGAACAAGAATTATTCCTCATATACGAATTATAAATTAAAAAATTAGTTTTTTGTTGAAAAAAATTCATCTATAAAATGTTCAATAAAAAGATTATAAATTAAAAAATAATAAAAAAAAATTTGTTGAAAAAATATAAAAAAATTGTTTTGCAAGACAAATATAACACTATATCGTTAACCAATTTCATTTCTTAATTAATCACAAAAAAAAATGTTATTTGAAGGTTTCATGGTTTTAGGATTGACTACATTTTTGCTACAGCAAGATGTTGTGTGTGATGTTGTAACATGCTCATCAGTTCACCTTGTGAGCAGATGTCCTAACAAGTGTTGTAACATGTATCAGAACATTTGTTCTGGCTGTTTTAATTCTTGATAGATTGATTTTGATTCTGTGATATTCCTTTTAGAATTATCTCAGTAATTTTTGTAGGTCAAGAAGATTTTATCTAAAACAGATTTTTGTATTTCCAGTTGGACACAACTTGACAAAATTGAATGATGAGACAATGTAGGAAACGTTGTGTTTGTTCCAAGATTTAAGGAGATTTTTCTGCATAATTGATGCAGCTCTCAATGTGTGGATCAAGCTAGAATTGGGTGAAGATTTCGAAGCCCATGGACTGCTGAGGAGTATTTAAAGAAGACCTAAACCTAATCTATCAACGACTTTCACTTTTGTAAAAACTAGGGGAAGTTTTTAGAAACTTAGGTTTTGAGAGTCTTTTGTGTATGACTTTGTAAGTCACCCTTTGTATCGTTTGATACATTATGATAGACATATTGTTTGTTGTATGTTGTTCTCACTCTAAAGCTTTTAAGCAAAGGAGTTGAGTATTGTTCTTGGTTGAAGCTTTGAAGCAAAACCGAGTATTGTTCTTGGTCAAGAGTCTTGACCTAGTATTGTAGTAGAAAGAAGGTACATCTTTCTTTTTGGTTTCTCGAGGCATGTTCATTGGGATTATGACTGTTTGTTAAGAAGTGAGAGGGGGATCTCATATCTTATGGCGATTTCTAGTTAGAAGTAGCATAAGGTAGTGATTAGGCGAGAAGTTGTAAACGGGGGAGTTTAGCTTTGAACTAATGCTATCATAGTGGATTTCCTTCCTGGCTTGGATGCCCTCAGATGTAGGTGATGTTGCACCGAACTGGGTTACCAATTGACTGTGTTATTTATCTTTCTGCATTTAAGTGCTGCATATTTACAGTTGGATAAATGGTTCTGTCAGTCTGAAGATGTCAAAACATCTGTCATGACTTTGTACTCTGATGTTGAGACATCAGAATCACCATCATGTGTTGTATGTGCCAGAAAATTTCAATTGGCATAAGAGCTGGCACTCTAGTCAGTTTTGGGTGAGCTTCAGGGAGTTTTTTTCCTGGTACTGTATGATCTTTGAAAGGACAGGATAATTTGGATATTTGTCACCAAAGAAGTTTGGTCTTGTTCTTGGAAGACAGAGTTTACTTGACCCTTGTTATTCTAAGGTGTGAAATTCCTAGCATAAGGAGTTGTGTGACATGTGTTCTGATTGCTAAACACATGTGTTATGACCAAAAGTGTTTGGGACTCTCTCAAGAAGTTTCTTGAATGGCCATCTGGTCAGCAGGATTCTGTGGTATTTTTCAAAGAAACCTGTCTTGTTTTGGTCTGATGTTGAAGGTGAAGATCAAGACACCACCAGCTTAGGTGAATATTCACTAGGTGAGTTTATTTCTGATCTTCTTGAATATGAGTTCAAGAGCTTGGCTTTTGTCTCTTTTCTGAAAAAGCTTGCGGTCTGATTTTTGTTGAAGGACTGTGAAGGCATCTCAACCAGGATTTGCGCATCAAGGATAAATGTCTAGGACATTCACCCTGACATCTTAAGGAAATCTGAATCTGATTGATCGTGCAAATGGGTGTGTCTATCTTGTGACTACCTTATCTAAAAGGTTAGTTTCTGGTGTAGATGAGCTGGTTGCTTCTATTGAAGAATTGTGCTTGAAGTAGGTTTCCATCAAGGTAACTGTTCTTATTCTCCAAAGAAGGGACTGGCTATTTTCCCTTATATGTCCTACAGGATGGAGGTTGTCTCTATCATTTTTCAAACTTGATATCATAATCAAGTCTATGAGAATATGAAACTCTTGTTCTGTTGTGATAAAGGAGATCTGCAAGGTGAGGTTTTGTCAGAAAACCTAAAAGGGATGGATCTTCAAGACTGTATCAGGCAAGGTAGAACTCTGTAAGGTTTCATCATCTGGCTAACTAAGTCATTGATGTTGTTGAAATGTCTTAACATCATGCTGAACATCAGAATGTTCATGCTGAAGAGAATGTATGCACTGAAGTTGTCTCTTCTTGGTAAAGGCTCTCTTTAGGCTTATGTGCTCTCAATCTGTATGGCAGTCTCCAAAGTCTATCTCATCCTTTGTGAACCATGCAAAGGCTAAAGCTCAAAGGTGGTGTTGATTGCTTGTTTCTTTCATATCTTCTTGGAGTCTCATATAAGATGTTTGGTATGAGTGTTCCAGACTCCTGTCTGGAGTAAGGGAGTTTTAGAACTGGAAGTTCCAATCCAAATGTTGTTTCCACATGATCAAGGGCCTTGTTTAAGGAATTCTGCCTGGTCACTTTGGAGAAGATGTGTCAAATAACAGTTGTTATTTGTGTGTGCCCAAGGAACTGCTTGCTCAAGCATTTTGACCAAAGAGTGTGTAGTCACCCCATGTTGAAACACTAGCCTTTGCAAATGCTAATGTACTTCATCTTATGGTGTTTTTGTGGACTGTTCAAGGTGGATCCTTGAAGGATAAAGGACTGAAGGGCAGAGGAGAAACATATTTATGTTGAAAAGTATGTTTATGGTATGATGCTCAGTCAGTACCCTGGTTTTTATAGTCGGCCCAATTGGTACCTGTTAGAGGGAATCTCCTCTTTGGGTTCATAAGGATGGTTGCTGACACTTTAATGTCAGACAGAATGTCTGGACATTGTACTTCAGAATAGAAGCTTCTTAAGGTATGTGAGAGTTTATTTCTCTCTGTGTTGTGTTGGTTGTTGTTTGTGTCTATGATCTGTCCTTGGAGGTTGGTCAGCTGCTGTTGTGGCTTATTGTGGTTCTCACGTGTCCCTTGCAAAGGGATGTATATGGATTACTATGCAAATAGTAATTCATATGTTTGTTGACTCCATAACCAAAGTAAATGGTTCAATCCTTGTGATTAAGACTGATGTCTAAATTGATGTTCGAACATCAACTCAGTTGATTATCTCTCCAGAAAAGGAAGTTGTTTATCCATGGGAGCTAATTTGGAGTTCATGGTGTGGAGTTTGTTGCTCACCATTAGATTCAGAATCGAAAGGTCTGATCATGGTGGAGTATGTAGTAAAGCTACTGGCCAAATCTGGTGTGAGTGTCTGTCATGACTGCCTATCATGGTGAAGGATCCACTTGTGCTAGTTCATGATGTGGTATGCAGAAGAAGGATGTCAGACCAAATGTTTTGATCTTTGTGATGCTCTGACTATCTGTGAGGATGTGGCCTCTTCTGCTGCATGTACCCCTAGGGGAGGTTGTGTAAGTTTGTTCCTTGTGAAGGAAAGAGCCTGAAAAAATGTTCCTCTACTGTTGTGTGAGCATGAAGATGTTCATGTGCTTGAATTAAGGATTAGTGTTTCTTTTTTGTTTCCGTTGTGTGCCTCTGGTGGGAGTAAAGTGTTGTTTGTTTGTTGTTTCTGATGTTAGATTAGATGTCATGACTTTATGTCATGTATGTACTACTGCTTAGGAAGAGTAGTTGTGTTTTTGTTGCTGAACTTGTGCAACTATTTAGGGGGAGCATGATAGTCTGTCATGCTTACTTGCTTGTTGCTGCTGAAAATATGTGTCTGGGAGAAGTTATTATTCTCTGCAATAGGTTGTAGTCTTCAGGGGGAATGAGGCTGTGGTGGCTGTTATTGCTTTTTATGGGAACTTGAAGTGTTCAAGTTTTTTTGTTGTTTTTGGTTTTCACCTTCAGGGGAGAACTGACTATGTGTGACAGGGGGAGTGGTGTACCTGTCTCTTTTGCTGCTGCAAGGTTGGATTATGTACAAAGCTTACATGTTCTAATGTAGCTTGTGTTGGTTTGTGATGTCATACCTAGTGTCATGACATTGTACTGTGACAAGCTGATCACAATCAGTATTTTCTAGAATTCTCTTTTTGTACAGCTGGACAACAGTGATATGACTGGTCAACATTCTATCTGGGGTGTTTTTAGAAGGTTGTATTAATGAAGAGTTATAGCATCTTCAGTTTATGAGGCATGAAACACATTTTTTTGGTGCATGTGTATTCATGGATAACAGTTTCAATGACATGGGAATTGTCATAGTCAAAACTTGGGAGTAGGGAAAGAGGAACATGGAATATGTGCACGATTACTAAGGATGATTTTATTTTCTTCCAAAAACGCTCTCTTTAACTAGATTGTCGTTACTAGCAAGGTTCGATATAATCTAGGTAACTCTCATTGTATTTAAAGGCCTGACTATCTTACCATCCTCTCAAGCAAGGTATCAACACAAGTAAATCTTCCAAAATTATGCTAGGAAGGTTCTTTAGGGAGGTTCTGTTTGGCCTTGACCGGTGTGTTTTGTGGCTTGCGTCTTAGTCTCTGTCTCCATGTTTTTTTTGTGTCTTTTTGTGTCTTCCTTTGTTTGTTATTTCTCTCTTTTGTTTTTTTTTCTGTCAATTTTTGGCTAAAAGGGGGAGAAAAGAGTCCAGTCTTTTGGTGTGGTCTAGTCTTATTGTTAAAAGTTTGCAACATTGAGCTTGGGTGTCTGTCTTGTCTCTGCCTTCTACTGCTACTTCTGTTGTAGTTGTTTGCAGGATGTCTTACCAGATGTTCTATCATTCTGTCTGTGTTTTGGGTTATGTGTTGGTGTGTCTTGTGTCTAATGTGTTGCATCTGTTGTGTGTATTTCTAATGTGTGTGGCTTCTACCATATGTGTTTCTAATGTCTTGAACAATATTAGTTCAAGTTTGTGGCCAGGTTGATTTTCTTGTGTTAAGAGGAAAGAAGATTTATTCCTCCGTGACAAAGACCGGTTCCGTGTTTTAAGGGGAGTAACTTGGATATTCCTAAAGATGCAGGTTATCTTCTTCCTCATGTACACAATTTACATGTTTTTTTACATGTAACTTGTGTTGTGTGTTTGTGGTTTTATTCCACTCTCCGGGTTTATTGTGCAAAAGGTGTTTTAGCCAAAATTTGCCAAAGGGGGAGATTGAAGATTCCATGGTTTTAGGATTGGCAACATTTTTTCTAAAACATGGTTCACAGCAGGATGTTGTGTGTGATGTTGTAACATGCTCACCAGTTCACCTTGTGAGCAGATGTCCTGACAGGTGTTGTAACATGTTGTACCAGAACATCTGTTCTAGCTGTTTTAATTCTTGACATATTGGTTTTGATTCTGTGATATTCCTTTTAGAATTATCTCAGTAATTTTCACAGGTCAAGAAGATTTTATCTGAAACAGATTTTTGTATCTCCAGCTATACACAAGTTGCCAAAATTGGATGATGAAACAATTTAGGAAATGTTATGTTTGTTCCAAGATTTAAGAAGATTTTTTTCTGCATAATTGATGCAGCTCTCAGCGTGTGGATCAAGCTAGAATTAGGTGAAGATTTTGAAGCCCATGGACTGCTGAGGAGTATTTAAAGAAGACCTAAACCTAATGTATCAACGACTTTCACTTTTGTAAAAACTAGGGGATGTTTTTAGAAACTTAGGTTTTGAGAGTCTTTTGTGTGTGACTTTGTAAGTCACCCTTTGTACCGTTTGATACATTGTGGTAGACATATTGTTTGTTGTATGTTGTTCTCAATCTAAAGCTTTAAAGCAAAAGAGTTGAGTATTGTTTTTGGTTAAAACTTTGAAGAAAACCCGAGTATTGTTCTTGGTCAAATGTCTTGACCTAGTATTGTAGTAGAAAGAGGGTACATATTTCTTTTTGGTTTCTCGAGGCATGGTCATTGGGATTATGACTGCTTGCTAGGAAGTGAGAGGGGGATCTCATATCTAGATGGCGATTTCTAGGTAGAAGTATCACAAGGCAGTGATTAGGTGAGAAGTTGTAAACGAGAGAGTTTAGCTTTGAACTAATGCTATCATAGTAGATTTCCTTCCTGGCGTGGATGCCCCCAAATGTAGGTGATATTGCACCGAACTGGGTTACCAATTGACTGTGTTATTTATCTTTCTGCATTTAAAATTCTGCATATTTATAGTTGGATAAATGGTTCTTTCAGTCTGAAGATGTCAAAACATATGTCATGACTTTGTACTTTAATGTTGAGACATCAGAATCACCATCATGTGTTGTATGTGCCAGAAAATCTCATTATTAATTATTATTTTTAATAAAGATAATTTATTGAATAAAAAAACAAAAACAACAAGGGGATGTAAAATATAATCCGTAAAAAAATAACAAAAATAATAGTTGCAAAGGCCTACATTTATCTTAAAAAAAATTCAAAGTATGAATAGGAATTGAATCTCACCAAGTGTTGATATCAACAATTTTTTTTTTCATTGACTAATCCATTTTCACATGCATTTTCCTCTCTGAAATATGAGTTATCTTGAATCTAAAGGAGCGCATAGTGTGTAAAGTATTTTTCCATTTAATTAAAAGATGTCATGAGACAATATTCAAATTAGAAACTGGACAAATGGTCACCATTTAGTCAATTTCAAGCAAATTATTTCTCCAATTCTATTAGTATATTAGATAACAAACATGATTCCATACAATTCGACTTGAAATGAGGTGCAAACTCCAATATTAGTTGAAATGCTTTCATGAATGTTCATAAATTATCCCTAAATATGCTACCACAAGTTGATATTCCCGGATTTCCTCTTAAAGTTTCATCCGCGTTGCACTTAATCCAATTATGATTAGAAAAATACCAATTAACTTGTATGATTCTAGGTCCGAGAGGAGGTTGATATTTGATGTAACAACTCGTATTTTATATATATATATATATATATAATATCATACAATTGTTAATTTTGGTACTAACTAACATAATATAAGAGTCTAATGACATCATTATATACACATGTCCAAACTAAATACAACATATGACACATGTCATCCAATAGCGCCTAAATAAAAATCTAAGAACTATGTACAATATCTAAAATTGTACAAAATCCACAGCGAAATACCACAATAAAAACTTCCCTTGAAACATCAATGCACAACTCCTCTTACATACTAAACCTGCAAACAATACCTGAAGAGCAACAACAATATTTGGGTGAGATAATAGTCTCAGTGAGTTCTCCTATCCTATGGGTACACTCGGCTCTACAAGGTTCTAAATAAATGCCTAACTCAAGTCTTCAAAAAGATAAAGGCTTAAACCACTTGAGTTCACCAACTCAAAACAATCATTATTCGAAAACCATACCCAAGCATCTTTCCCCGACCAACCTTACATCTAGGATTCTCAACACAGGTCACCGATCCTTGTATCATGCTTCGACTTTCTTGTGTATTATCCACATCTTCTATGGGACTCTAACCCATTTGGTTACACTATGGGACTCTAACCCATTTGGTTAATCATATGAGACTCTAACCCATTTGGTTGAACATATGAGACTCTAACTCATTTGGTTGAACTTGCGAAGCAAAGGTGCATATATCTCAATTTTTACTTTACATAAACATCGAACTTTGGGACGACACGACAATGGGGTTGTTTCCTAATACATGATTAGCCTTCTAATGACTCTGTTCTCGTATCCATCGGATTCTCGATTCATGAATTAGGGTGGGAACAAGAACCATAATATTCACATTCACTTTAATTCATCATTATCCAATCTATCAATGGCATATATCCATGTTTCTACTTCACTATCAAATACAACATCTAAAGATCTTTCCAACGCTTCCGATCGTGCCTCATTCCGAGTTACGATTCTTGAGTTTGGGGAAAAAAAGAATCAAATATTTTTGTGTGTGCAGTCATGCTCTCCCGGCGAGCTAGGAGCGAGACAAGTCAGTTGCAAAACGACCAGTGCTCGCCTGGCGAAGACCCAGTGAGACCAGCTCGCCTGGGGTTCGCCTAGCGAAGCTGACAAAACCCAAAAAGTACAGAAATACACCAGGAAAGGGAAAATCACCCAACAAGCCATCACATATCATCCTAATGCATGCATCAATACAAATTAACATGGTTTAACACAACAAGGCATGCAATTCATCAAAATCATCATGTATGATACAAAATAATCATTATAACATGTTTTCACACAAACCCTAATTTTTCAAAGCATGGAGTCCCCCCTCCCAAGCTATATCTATCTAGGAACCCACCTTCTTGAAGAAGAAGGTTATGTAGAAGATGAGGTGAAGATGATGATGATGATGAAATAGAGATGAAGTTGGTAATGATGATGATACTTCCATGATCTTTCTTCTTCTTCCTCCAAGCTTTCTCCCTTTCTCCTCTTTTCATATTCTTCCTCCAAGCTTTCTCCCTTTCTCCTCTTTTCCTATTCTTTTCTCTTCTCTTTCTCTTTTTCCTTTTATCCTCTTTTCTTTATTTTCTGATATCTTTTTTTCTCTTTCTCTTCTTATCTCTTTTATTCTTTCCTTCTCTACCACACAATTATATATATATATATATATATATATATATATATAAAGTAGTAATACAAAATATATCAATTGATATTTTGTCTTCTAGTTTAGATTGACTAGTTATTAATGTTACCAAAATGTCCCCTCTTGTACTTATTAATAATGGTCAGTCTCTTTTAATAAGTATTGATCTCTTCAGAGTTTACTGGTTACTCTATTGGTTCCAACTAACAACACTTAGAGTGCATAGGAGCTCAAATTGTTCCAACGGACAAGAGATGGAGAACATAGGAACTCAGTTGGTCTCAAATGACAACTAATTGAGCATTTAAGGGAATATGGGATATTACACTCCCCCCCATTAAATTTAAATTCGCCCCGAATTTCCTTTACTCAATAAATAACCACTTCTTGCATCACCGTGCTAGGTCAACACTTGACTTTGCTCCGATATCAAACCTCTGACATAGTCATTCTTCAAACTTATCTTCCCTGGAAAACTTCCTTATTTTGTGAACTTTCGATACTTCATGGTCTCAACCATATTCGCATTCCAATATTGGATTAACTCCTAACTTTGTTCCCACTTAAGTCATTTATCATACCACTCTGAATCACCTGATCACAACTCTCTCCGGAAACCATTACTTCCTTTCCTTGCACTAAGTTACACAAAACATAACCACGACACCTTATCTTGATTTGGAATATCAATACTTATCAAATCTTCATGAGATAATTTACTGATTCCTTAACTACACTCAATATTGACGATTCTTCTGTTATAAATTCTTTAGTAATTGTGATAACTTTATATTCCATATATTGATATCCTTATCATTTTCACTTGACTTGGTATTATGTACTGCAATCCTCTACATCTGATGCTTGATTTCTCTCACACTGTTCCAATTAGGTAACCTAATTGGCTCAAGATTGTCTTACAGTCATTCCTACAAATAGTTATTGCTTTGATCCTCCATGAAACTTTATTTAACCCTTCCATCCATCACCTTCCACTGCGCTACTCTAATTCGAACAGTGGAATACCTGGGATTCCTAGGCGCTACTGGTTAACTAAAAGTCTACATAAAAAGTCACATTTGTCCTCTAGAGTGCCCACCACCACCCAAAATGGTACTAGAACCTTACCCACATCCATTAGTAAAATAACTTTCTTGCTGACACACGAAGGTTTAGAATAAGACTAACACTCTCTAGGAGATAAGTATGCAGGAGTCATACGACTACAACCATAAAAGCGTACAACCTTCTGATTTACCCTAAGCTCGGAGCAATTTATCCAAATTATTTTGACAACCTCCGGTTCTGGTTACTATATCCCATATGGAATCCTCTTATAGGGTTCTGATTCATTCAAGGTTTCTACCAACACAATATCTCGACCAATAACAAAATAACACCATCAAGAAATTTCAAATCATCAACGAGACACCACTTCCAAAGAACTTAAGCAATCTAGAACGTAATTGTGAGTGTCCATACTACTCACCGAGTCACACACCATACTCCACACACATCTGGAGATAACATTGCACTTCCTATCTAAATTATTTCCTCTCAATTGTCCCGTTCCATATTCCATAATCTTAGCTCATGTTCTTACTAATATATAGTTTGAGTTACATGTTTAACTTCAGGAATACCTCCGACATCATGCATCTGGGTGAAATGTCTAGATGTCATACCCTCACTATCCACTTATACCTTACTAACATTTACAAGATACCGAACAGATCTCTTGAGATCACCACTTGGTAAGTCATGTCTAATTCTTCCTTATCAAAAATTGATTCCAACAACCCTTATAATATTTCATATTCCAACACCATACTCCATCCTTATACATATCCAATCTACTTAATACTTTTACCGGTCAAACTTCCATTCACTCCTCCTCACGATATCACATGACTAAGAAACTTCACTCTGGTCATGAAGACTAAACTTGATAAACTTTACTAGAAGTTTCCTCAATTCTTGTGGAGTACGAGAATCGTTAAGGATACCGTGGATAACCACTACTACAACATAAATTGTGATACTAACATAAAGGGCAATAAGAAAAACAACAAACACATTCTCAACTTCAAGGATTAGAAACCACAAGTTTTCCACCATACGATTTAACAACATGGTATAAGGTCAATAACACGATTTATAACTCAACATCAAATCCATAACACCACAATCATCACATCATCTAAGAGGTATCATGAACAAACCACGTCAAGCATACCACCTCATTCTCTCACTTGATTCCTTTGTGAGAATCAAGGTAATAAACTTTCCTTGTCCAACAAAAGGTAGACTCAGAATACCTCGACCATTCACAAATACAGGAAATTCTCCCACTCTTGACAACCAAAATAATACACCTTCCTGAAGAACCTTGTCATCTTCCACTTACTTAGTGACTTGGATTCTCTTCCAACCAATATCCATTGAACACTTCACCACGCAGAAGCCACTTATTTGAACGACTCATAACCAACAACTCTCATCAACTACCTACAAGACCACTCAGTATAGTCCCTTCCACGATTCACACTTAGTCTCGTACTCAATCTTGGTTTGTCTTCCGTTTTTTACCACAAACTCAACTTCTCAGAACCCATAACTCACTACTCAACAAAGAGTGTGTTATTTCACATCCATCTCCAAAACAAGGAATCAGTTTCACATACCCGTGACCATAAATGCTACTATCACATATTCCATAATACCAATGTATAACTTCCTCCACTCCACTTCACACTCTCGAAGTCTTCGTATGTGAACAATCATCAACTACACGCTCATATCTTGGCTTCTATAAAATCTTTATAACTCCATAGTCTCTTTATCTGAAATGCATTTCATTACAATAGTTATAATACAAGGTTTACATTATTTCCAACTCTGTTTCCGCTTCTCTTCTAAGGTAATTATTTTAACTCTAATTATAAAACAGTTCTACTAGAATTCCTTGAATCCAAATTTCTTGCCTTTTTTCCTCAACATAAAACTCCTTCAACCACTCTCACTAGAACTTCTGATGTTACATAATGCTTGTTCTCTCTTTGACACAATCTCTCATAACTGATCCTTATGTAACTCAACATTTCCAAAATGGTCTCTTCATAACACTAAACCTATAACGAACCATCTTAAACCCGATCTCTCTTCTAATACTGAATATACTTGATTTATCTTCTACCCTTTATTAGGTGTACACCTATTTCACTTGGAATAGGCAGTCGTGTCCTCGAGTCCCCTCTTACACTTCACCACTACCTTAGACTACTACAAAGATGTTAAACATCCTTATATCTCAAGCTCTCAACCATTTCGAAGGTACCATTCTAAACATACTCCCGAAAATACTCTCGTTCTTCCAGTATGCCCCAATGACCTTAGAAGATGAAATATTGATATACTACCTCACTTCCATACCTTATAGCATATGAGCAACAAAACCATCATCCGTCCTTCACCGTATGGTACACTACTACGAAAAACCCATTTAAAAACGGTTGGGAATGACATATAATGACGCGGGCGAAGGCGTTGTTATGTAGATGGTCGTTGTAAGCTTGCTGTTTCTACAACGGGCTGAAAACTGTTATTGAAAATCAGTAAGCGCTCCATATATCACAACGGTTACGATAATAAATCGTTGTGATAGATACACTTAGGTACTGTGTTTGAAACCCATCAACAGGGAATTATGTAAAACATAAATTACCTATTATCTCGGTTACAATAGATAACTGTTGTTGTAAGTACCCTGAGTTTATTATATTAAATGTAGATTGCTTGTTTTCCAAACACCTCACTAAAGAAGTATACATGGATTCAATTTGATGAAGAAGTCTATAATCTGCAAATTAAACTGTTCTTGAAAACCAACTTATACAAACCAATGTTGTTTCCTGATTGCATTCGTCTCATCGTGCATTTCACGCTCTTTTACATATATTGTGGTTTATTAATCTGACTCCTTCGATATATCGTTATCTTCGATTATAGTTAAATTTCCATAAGAACAAGACATTTGATAGTCTTCCTTATCTTTGATTTAACTATAATTGAAGATGGTGATGCATCTAAGGAGCCAGATCATTATACCATAATCAATATATAAAAGAACGTGAGATGAATGATGAGAGGCATGCAATCAGAAAACAACATTGGTTTGTTTAAGTTGGTTTTCAAATACAACTTAATTTGCAGATTATAAGTATCTATGTCAAATTAAATGAATGTATTTTAAGTGAGGGTTAGGGAAACAAACAATCTACATAGAATATAATAAACTCAAACAACATTCTATACCAGATCCAGATATTATAAACTCATATAATACGCTTGCTACCACCAGCAAACTTTAAGTGAGGGTTAGTGAAACAAACAATCTAAATAGAATATAATAAACTCAAACAACATTCTATACCAGATCCAGATATTATAAACTCATATAATACGCTTGCTACCACCAGCATCATCACCCTGTATCATCCCCTTAACCTGTAAGGAAACACAACAAACTTCAAAAATGAGCATCCTCAGTTGAAAACAAACTCTAAAACCATAAACCAGTGAAGAGTAAAGAGAGAAACAGGAATAACACACCTTTTAATGAAACTAATCGTGGAACAGGAATCAATAATGATGTTCAACTAGTTTGGGAAAAAATTAAGAAGAAATATAAGGAGGAAGAAGCTTACACAAAAGCTTCATAATTCTTATATTTCTTTTCATTGTTTCTAAAACTAGACAAAAATTTCTTACATTGTTGTTTCTTCATTTACTAACATCTTGTTCGTGAAGCTATGAAAAAAAAAGTATAAGGTGGATGAAGTTTCCATCATAGCTTTATGCTTCTTATACATTTTTCCATAGCTACACAAACATTATGAAGTTTCCAAAGTATGGTCTTTGTTAAGGTAGTGAAAACGAATCTGAAAAAATGAGAACAATCAACAAAAACAACATGCAACAAACGAGATAATGGGAAATATCTAACAATAGATGGAAGAAGAAGAATACCTTAATGTATGAAGCACAAGATTCACGACTAATGGTGAAAACGAAAACAAAGAGAAAAAATGGGTTCTAGGGTTTCACTTTGAAGGCAACTGCGCTACTGTCAATAAGTGAAAGTTATTTCGCTTATATAGGGTAAATTATTTCACAAAGGTTAAAAATACCAACCGTATAGATAGATATTTATTTATTATAAATATATCACTACGGTTAACTAGAAGAACCGTAGTGATAACCCTTATATCTGTGAATTATAAAATAAATAAAAACTGTATAGATAGGTATTTATTTATTATAAATATATCACTACGGTTAACCAGAAGAACCATAGTGATAACCCTTTTATTTCTGTAATTTTATTAGAAGCATTCCTGTCTTCATAATGTAATTCAAACATCAACAATGTAATTCACAATGCATCTGCAGCTTAAACATCAACAATGTAATTCAAACCCTAATTCAACTATTATAGTTCATAACAAAGTAAACATTAAATATAAAGGAGACAAGAAAACATAACATCTTGAGATTTCCAGAAAATCTCTCTGATTTCAGTTTGTTCTTCAAATTCTTGTTCTTCTTCTTTAAATCCTCATACATAACCTTCAAATAGCCCACAACTTCCAACTCTGACTTCATAATGCTCTCATCTCCATTTCCACCTCTTTCTCCCACGTCTTCATCCCATATGAACAAATTACATGTTTCATCGCACCTCCAAAATGGACATCTCCAAAAAAGCCTTCCTTTATTTTCTCCCTTCTTGCATTGGTACGAGAACCATACGACCAGCACAACCACAGAAATTTCCAGATCGAGATTTTACAGCGGAAGAAGACATAGAAACACCTTTGGATGATTTTGTCTTCAAATGCGACATTGCAACACCTTAAAGTAGAACACTTTCTTGTTGTTGTTGTGTTCTTCCCGACAATGGTGACCGCGTTGTTGTTAGGGTTGTTTCGTCTTGTTTCTTTTTTCATTGGATAAATTAATATATACTTGGTGTTTAAAATACATAAAAAGAAGCTTCAGTTTGTAACAACGGTTTTAAGAAAAAACCGTAGTGATATCCTTATTATTTTTTAGTTAAATCTAAATAAAACTTAAAAAGAGAGCATTTACGTCAAAGGAATAAACTATTTGAGGGCGATGAGGTTCGAACCCATGAAAGCTTGATTGTATCACCAGGTTGTTCACAACAACCGTTATTATACCCTTGAAATTTCTAATTAAAATAATGTGCGCGCATCCAGTATGCACTAAAACAACGGTGTATAGGATGCCGTTGTAAACCTGGCGTTGTTGTTTGGGCATTTTGTAGTAGTGGTATTAATTACAACATTTATTCTATACTAGTGGGTCAATCATGTTCTACTAGCATATTCACATATTTCTCAAAACTTCGACAATTCATCTGACACAAATCCTCAACTTCTTGACTCCATCATTTATACAGGATTTCTTAAACCATACATTACTCCTCAATTCAAATTACCTGAAACACAACTCCTACTGAAACTTCAACTGAGCTAACTGGTTCTCCTTACTTCTAACTCTTGGCTTGAGTCTACCCTCAAAGCACAAGTTACACCAACACTTCGGATCCCTCGTGTTTACTCAACCATGATCATACCTGCCATGTATATAGAATTAGGTTTATCAGGCCAAATACTATATACCGTGACATTAAAAATCATGTCAGCAAGACACACTTATGAGGCATGAATTGATTTACTTATGATGTTTCAAGGCTAGGTCGAGAATCTAACTACTCTGATACCAACTGTAACAACCCGTATATATATATATATATATATATATATATATATATATATATATATATAACATCATACAAGTGTTAATTTTGGTACTGATATAACATAAGAGCCTAATGGCATCATTATATACACATGTCCAAACTAAATACAACATATGTCACATTTCATACAATAGTGCCTAAATAAAAATCTAAGAACTATGTACAACATCTACAATTGTACAAAATCGACAACGGAAGACCACAATAAAAGCTTCCCTTGAAACACCAATGCACATCTCCTCTTGTATACTAACCCTGCAAACAATACCTAAAAAGCAATAACAATATTGGGGTGAGATAATAATCTAAGTGAGTTCTCCTATCATGTGGGTCCACTCGGCTCTACAAGGTTCTAAATAAACTCCTAACTCAAGTCTTCAAAAAGATAAAGAATTAAGCCACTAGGGGATTTTCGCATTGTATGGAAACATGTACACTTGAGTTCACCAACTCAAAATAATCATTATTCAGAAACCATACAAAGGCATCTTTCCTCGAACAACCCTACGTCTAGGATTCTCGACACTGGTCACAAATCAGTGGATCATGCTTTGAATTTCTTGTGGATTTTCCACGACTTCTGTGGGACTCTAACCCATTTGGTTCACTATGGGACTCTAACCCATTTGGTTGATTATATGAGACTTTAACCCATTTGGTTGAACATATGGGACTCTAACTCATTTGGTTGAACATGCGAAGCAAAAGTGCATATATCCCAATTCTTAATTTTCATAAGCATCGAACTTTGGGACGGCACAACAATGGGGTTGTTTTAGAATACATGACTAGTTCATCATGCAACGTGATTGTACTCATCAATCACTAGGTGTTCACATCCACCAATTCTCATAACAACAAATCATGTTCCATACAAAGCATATTAGTTCATGACTAAACTATAATTCTAGCGAGTACTCGTCCACGATACACACCTAGGTACCTTTGTGCCCAAGCATCGACATCTAAGTCATTTCCATAACCTAAGTTATATTTCTAGTTTATTTACCTAGTTATATCCTAGGTTTCCTCACTCATCTTCATAAGGTTTTAATCATGTTATTTCAAAATCAAAGCATCCAATCAATTTATAGCACACACATTAGCATATGATAATATCATACATGAAACTCACATAATGGCATAACATGTCACGATAATTCCTAGGCATATCCAGCTCACAAAATACTCATCATTATCTTAGGTTATTCAAGTTGTTATGCATAAACAAGTAAAACATAATCAAACACAAGTAGTTCACTTAAGGAATACAATCATCATTATCCTCTACCAAGCATTCTAGGTTAGTTCATGGTCTCTCATCACCATGCAATAGCTCATTGAATTAGCCTTCCAATGGCTCAGGTCTCGTATCCATCGGATTCTCGATTCATTAATTAGGGTGGAAACAAGAAACTTATTATTCACATTCACTTCAATTCATCACTATCCTATCCATCAATGGCATATATCCATGTTTCTACTTCACTATCAAATAGAGCAATGAAAGATCTTTTTGACGCTTCCGACTGTGCCTCATTTCGAGTTACGGTTCTCGAGTTTGGGGAAAAGAAGAATCAAATATTTTTCTGTGTGTTGTCATGCTCGCCCGTCGAGCTGGGGGCGAGACAAGTCAGTGGCAACATGCCCAGTGCTCTCTTGGAGGAGACACAACCCAGCGAGACTAGCTCGCTTAGGGCTCACCCGACAAAGTTGTCAGAAACCAGAAAGTGCATAAACGCACCAGGAAAGG
This sequence comes from Lathyrus tuberosus, assembly GCA_022829125.1. Taxonomy (NCBI): domain Eukaryota; kingdom Viridiplantae; phylum Streptophyta; class Magnoliopsida; order Fabales; family Fabaceae; genus Lathyrus; species Lathyrus tuberosus. Next base: position 3,650,253 of record JALAZF010000477.1, read on the forward strand.
GAAAATCACCCAACAAGTCATCACATATCATCCTAATGCATCCAACAATACAAATAAACATGATTTAACACAACAAGGCCTGCAATTCATCAAAATAATAATGTATGATACAAAATAATCACATATAACATGTTTTCACACAAACCCTAAGTTCTCAAGGCATGGATTTTCCCCAAAAGCTATATCTATCTAGGAACCTGTTAGAACCAAGATTTGTTCTTGACATATTTTCCTTGGGTTTTGATGATGACAAAGTATTTGAAAAACAATTAGGATTTTTAACTAGTTGGTTTGTGTGTGCAGAATTATATTTAGTTGATGAAACTGGTTCTGACACAGAAGTAACTTTGTTTTGATTCTAATCACACACTCGTGAGAGAGTGTGATCAGAAAGCAATTGCTAGTACACTCCAGAATCAAAAGCGTGTTATGGCTGCCTCTGAGACTGGGTAGTGTCAACTCAGTTCTGCTAACACGAGACTCGAGATATATTGACATTATCTTCAACAGATTGTGTTATACTTGAACCATAGATAAGTCCTCTGGACAAAGGCATTGTTATGTGGATAATTCCTTGACTGAAAGTTCTAACACCTACTTTATTGGAAAAGAAGATGTACTAGAAGATTTGATATGATTGTAGCCGTTGTGGATGCTCCAATGACTATATTTCTTCAGCTATAAAAGGAGCAGAAGATTTGAAGATCAACTCAAGAAATAATGCTGCAACTACAACTGAGAAATACATGCACTGCATATCAGAAGCAAAATCTGTTAAGAGTTATTATTCTTCTATAGCTTGAGAATCCTTTGTAAAAGTGTGTTGTATTATATTTGAACACCTTTGATTGTTAATCAAGTGTTGTTGTAAGTTATTCCTTTTTTAAACAATCGGTTTAGATAAAAGTCTCTCGTTATAGGCTTGAGCAGAGAAGTCTTAGATAGTCAGTCTGAGCAGGGAATTCTTGGATCAAGGATCTGAGGAAGGGAAGTCTTAAGCAGTGTGTCTAAGCAGGAAAGTCTTGAACCAGGTGTTTCGAGCAAGGGAAGTCTTAGGATCTGAGGATCTAAGTAGAAAGTCTTGATCAGGCGGTGATTGAGAAGGAACGTCTTAGACTGGAGGTCTGAGCAAGGAAATTCTTATACAGGTGTGTATAAGCAAGTGTAATTGGGTTGATTATAGTGGAAAATATCTTGCAAGGCAAAGGGAGTGAAGTACTCTTAGTTGGGAGAGGAACCAGGATAACTGCTATGTGTTCTTTTTGTTTTTACTTTACTTCTGTTACATTTTCCACTGCATTTATTATCAGATTCTGAACTCAGTTTTAGAATCTAAACTTTGGTTTAGAAGTAAAACAAATTTTGCAAACACAATTCAACCCCCCTTCTTGTGTATTTTTCTCGCCTTCAAAACCCACCATGTTGAAAAAGAAGGTGATGTAGATGATGAGGTAAAGATGATGATGGTGATGATGAAGATTCTGAAATCGAGATATAGTTAGGGATGATGATGATACTTCCATGAGCCTTCTTCTTCTTTCTCCAAGCTTTGTCCCTTTCTCCTCATTTACTCTTCTTTTCTCTTCTCGTTCTCTTTTTCGTCTTTTCCTCTTTTCTTTATTTCCTGATATCTCTTCTTCCCAGTCTCTTCTTATCTCTTTTCTTCTTTCCTTCTCTACCACACAATTATATATATATATATATATATATATATATATATATATATATATATATATATATATATATATATATATATAATATTAAGTAGTAATACAAAATATCTCAATTGATATTTTGTCTTCTAGTACCAGTTGACCAGTTATTAATGTTACCAAAATGTCCCCTTTTGTAATCATTAATAATGGTAAGTCTCTTTTAATAAGAATTGATATCTTCATAGTTCACTGATTACTCTATTGGTCCCAACTAATAACACTTAGAGCACATATGAGCTCAAATTATTCCAACTGACAAGGGATGGAGTATATAGGAATTTAGTTGGTCTCAACTGACAACTAATTGATCGTTTAAAGAAATATGGGATATTACATTTGATGTCTAATCATTTGATAATTGTAAATTCGTGAGTTGAAGAGTACATGTGTCCCTTGAGAAAAGTAGATGTCATATATATATATATATATATATATATATATATATATATATATATATATATATATCAATTATTTATGTCATAAAATGCATTTTGATCTCTTGGATCTAATTAAGACCGAGAGTTAGGGGTATGCATAAAAACAATACAACCAAATACTTTTAAAGCTAAATCAATATGTAATCTACATGCTGGAAAAAGGTTTTTGAAAACATCCAATGGTGTTAAATAATTTAACACACGAGTAGGCATCCTCTTTATGAGATATGATGTTGTTATAACAACACCCCCTATAAAAACTCAAGAACATTGCTCTCAAACATAATGGCACAATCTACCTCAAAGAGGTGTCTATTCTTTCTTCCACTTGTGCCATTTTATTGAGTCATATTTGGGCATGTTGATTGTTGTTGAATACCTTTGTCTTGGAGAAATTATTTAAGGTTTTTATTGAAATATTAAGTACCATTGTCACTTCTCAAAATAGATATTTTTATGTCAAATTGGGTTTCTATCATTTTTGAAAAAATTTGGAATATATTTGGTACTTCCGATTTATCCCTCATAAGATAGACCCAACATAACCGCATGTGATCATCAATAAAAGTGACAAACAATATTTTTCAAATTGAGTTATAATTTTAGATGGACCCCAAACATCACTATGGATAAAATAAAAAGGTTTAGATGCATGGTAAAGTCGAGAGGAATAAGGAATTTTATGACGTTTATCAAGAACACAACTTTCACATTCAAAAGAAGAACAATCACATTTTTTGAACAAGTCTAGAAACAAATGCCTAAGATATTGAAAATTAGGGTGCCCTAGTCTATTAGGCCAGAGCATTATTTGATCCCTCACTAAGGTAGAACTAATACCACTAAGGCCATTAGCAGCATTATTTTCGAAAACATCCTCAAAGTAATAGAGTTCATCCATCATTTTAGCACTACCAATCATCTTCCCCGAAGTCTGGTCTTGTAAACTACAATGGGTGTTAAAGAACTTTCACATTGCAATTGGAGTCTTTGCATATTTTACTAAGATAGAGGAGGTTACATGAAAGTTTTGGTACATGTAGCACATTTTTAAAGTCAATGTGTTTAGATAAGGTAATTTTTCGCTCTCCTGCAATTGATGAAAAACTTCCATCAGCAATTGTAACCTTTTTATTTACAGGACAAGGTGAATAAGTTTTAAATAAGGAAGAAAAGTTGGTCATATGGTTAGAAGCACATGAATCTATAATCCATGGTGCACACATGTTTGAGGTACAATTTAGAGAGGTTGGGATACTAAAATTACCTGTTTGTGCCAAAGAAACAGTAGGAATACCAAATAAAGAACTAGATTTTAACAACCTTATGAGCTCCTCAACTTGATCCTTGTTCAACATGGTTTTTTCCACCTCATTATCTATAGGGACATATCTGGGTGCTATAATATCTAGTTTTCCATTTTTCATGTGTGCTGGTTTCCCATTGAGCTTCCAGCAAATTTTCCAAGTGTGACGCGGTTTTTTGCAGTAGTCACACCAGAGGTTTGATGTGTTCCTCTGATTTAAACTCTTAAAGGTAAGAACATTCACAATTAAAGCATTGGTCTCAAGAGGATTTAGATCAACTTTTGTCTTTCCCATCATCACGCTCCTATGGGTTTCCTCCCTTTTAACCTCAGCAAAAAATTTGCCTAGTGAAGTTAGGGTTGCAATTCCAACAATTCTTCCACGGACTTCATCCAGATCCTCATTGAGACCAGCAAGAAACTGAAATTTTCTTCTTTCTTCAACTGTTTGTTGATGGTGTTTGGCATAATCAGTGGACTTTCATTTGTAAGTACTAAAAGGATCAAGGTCCTGCCAAACCCGCTTCAAGGAATGGAAGTATTTTGTGACATTATTACTAAAGATGAGTTCCTAAATCTCAAATTTATTTCCCAAATCGAAATATATCTTTTCTAAACTTTTCCACAATTCTTTTGATGTATAATAGCACATATTTACTATTGATTTCTTCTTCCATGGAGTTTACTAACCATGTCATCACCATGGAATTTTCAACATCCCACGTATCATCTATCATGTTGTGGGTCACTCAAATCTGGCTTAGTTCGATCACCTGTGAGGTATCCTATTTTACCTTTGCCTCGGATATACATATGGACAAATTGAGATCACCGAAAGTAGTTTGACCCATTGGGTCGAAAAAGGTGATTTGGATTGAATGAGAATCACCGTGAACACCTTTCTGCTCTTGCTTTGTAAGCAGAGTGTTTTTGAGAATATTATTCTCCGTTGTGAATCAGAGGCACAGGCTATGGAGATCTACTCTGATGCCAAATTGAAATAAATGAGAGAAGAATAATTCTCAAATTGTATATAAATGTGTACAATGATCTCTCTCTTAAATAGAGGTAGAGATTAGGGGTGGCAAAACGAGTTAGGCCTGCCGGGTCCGCCCGTTTAACCCACCATTTTTTACGGACCGGGGCGAGGTTTTCGGCTTGGGGTCTTAAGTTGGCCCGCCCCGCCTAACCCACTTTTAAAACGGACCAAGGGCGGGGCGGAGCGGGTTTTGCCCACAGGATTTTTGTTTTAGAAAATATTTTTTTACTTGGAATTAAAACAATATTAATGTGGTATATAGTAGACATACTTTTAAAACAACCCTCATTTCTTCAAACCCTGATATTCATTTTGCGCATAAACACAAACACATCATTTTGAAGACATTAATTGGTCTATGATTCGTTCTTTATTTTCACTAATAGTAGGAAAAGTCTTTATTGCAAAACAGAGACTACATTCTTTTCTATTTTCTATTACTCGTTGTCATTGGAGCCGGGTTCTAAAGGTATAAAGTAAGTTTTGCATAGAGGGGTTTGTTTTTCATTATGATAATAAAGTTTTGATTTTTGGGGTTTTAGTGTGTTTGTTTTAACTTTTTGGTATTATAGTTACGTTGTTTGTTTATGTTAAAGAATATGACATTTACATTAAGACTTATTAAAGTTTATTATGCATTGTTAAAATTTGCCGGCCTCTTTGGCAATGATTAACAATTTTGTAAATTATGTAGTAAATTAAATTGTAAAAAAAATGGCGGGCCGACTCGCCAACCCGTCAACTCGTTAGTAAACGGGACGGATTTGACTTTTGAGCTCGGACGCCTAAGTTGGTCTGCCCCGCCCCGCCACACTTTTGGACGGGTTTAAATGGGACGAGTCTAAATGGGACGGACCGCCCGTTTTGCCACCTCTAGTAGAGATAAAGTTCAAAAATAATTATAAAACTTCTACATTAATTACAAGATACTTCCTCCGTCTCAAATTATAAGACGTATCAGATATTTCACACTATTTAAGAAATGCAATTATTATTTAATGAAAAAGTGAAATAATCAATGACTCTACAAAATTGTCTTTCATTAATTATATTGGAAAACAAATTAACTTATAGTTTGTAACATTGCTAAAAACAAATTTCATGAAACCAAAATTAAATTTTGATTTATTTAGTGATCAATGGCATATTTAAGTCTATATAAAAATATAAAGAAATAGTTCTAGATAGTATTAAAAAATTAGTTATAGACTTATTTAAGTTGAACTAGTAAGATACCCGTGCTCCCGCACGGGTAAAATTATTTAATACAATATTAAATATTTTTAAATGTAAATTTGAACATTATAGAATATATTTATATATGTATTTAAATTTAAAATTAGTTATTAATTTTAAAATAAACAATAATTATATAAATACTATTGTAATTAAATGCCAAGAGAAAAAAGAGACTTATAAAATGAAAAAGAAAATTTAATATTTGATAATAAGGATTTTATCTTTCAAATTAAGGTAATTATTGATTAAAATAAAATATGTATTGTTTTTTTAGTGACCCGTGAAATAAAAAGTTTATTTGATACATATTAAAATTTATTTATATACAGATGTAAATTTGAAGTGAGTTATTTAATTATAAATTGAAAAATAATTATACAATCTCAATTGTATTAAATAATCATGCAAAAAGAAAAAAAATTCATAAAATGAAAAAAGACAAAAAAACGGAAAATTTGATGTGATAATGACCCGCGAGATAAAAAAATTTATTTGATGCGATATAAAATGTATTTAGATACAAATGCAAAATTTAAAATGATATACTTAGTTGTAAAATGAGAATTTTTTTTAATATAACCTATTTTTTCAACTAATTTACCAAAATAACCAATTTAAAAAAAAATACCAAAATGGCGTAGTTTGGGGATGGGGTATAAGGGAGGCGCCATATGGGATGGCGCCTCAGTTTGAGGCCAGTAGCCAAACCATATGGCGCCTCAGGCCATCATGGGGTGCCCTAGAAAATCCCTGAGGAGTAGCCAAATGAAATGGCGCCTCAGGTGATTTCTAGTTTTTTTTTTAAATTTTTTTTTAATGTTTAATTTATATTTATATATTTTTTTTAATATATAAAAATTATATTATTTAATATGTTATGCTGTGCCTATAAATAAGGGTTCACCTTCACTTGTTTTTGCACAACAATTGTCACCCAAACCCTAATTTCCTCCCTTCCCTCACCAATATCCCAAACTCTCTCTTACTCAACACCATGTCTTCATCCTCAAATAGCCAGCCGTCGTCGTCATCAGCAACGGAGGAGGAAAAGTGGCCAGAGTTTCCACTGATGAAACGAAATGCCCTAGTTATATATTCAGCTGTCAAGCCTCCATTGGAGATGCTACTCTGGAACACCCAGACGTTGGAGCATTTGCACAGGGAACTTCGCCGCTGGCTACCAGAAGAATTTCAGGCAGGTGAAAAGATCAGGAAGATAGAGAGGCATGTTGAGGAGCCTGGTCCAAATGGAGTAACCCGCAGTTGGAGAAAAGTGGTGAACAATGCTGGTGTCCTCATGATGATGATGTCAAAATAGGAAATTAAGTTGATGGTTGTAATTGCCTAGATAAGCTGATTTTATATGTTGTTTTTGTTATTGTTATTGTTATTGTTATTATTATTATTGTTATTTTATGATTTGGTATTAGGTTTCGTTAAGTGATGCTTCGTTTAGGTTTGTTATGTTGTTGTATTGAGTTAAGTATGCCATCAATGAAATAAAATTTGTTCTTATTATAAATAGACAAGATTACATAAGTAATTATGCCGCTGTGCTAGGACCTGATACATTTGGACACTTAGTACGATTGTGGCCTGGCTGGCGACACAAACTACACAACCTCACCATTTTTTCAGTTGTATCCATCTCCGTTTGAATCCGGCTGCTGATAGGGCGACCCTTTTTATTTCTTTGCATCAAGTCGTTATGCCACACAATTTCGCCTTCGTAGGTAGGCCAGTAGTCCTCCTTTGCGACCACTTGAAAGCTTGTACGGTACACATTGCATAGAGTACTGACTTGGTGAAGAACATGAAGATAGTTGGTTGGGTCCAGTCGGACCTTGGAACAGGCTGCTATGACATGGGAGCAAGGCATACGAAATGTCTGAAACTTTCCACAGTCACACCAACTTCTATCCAGTTCCACTCGATAACATCCCCTAGGTATCCCTTTGTTGTGATCAATAGACTCCGCAACACTGAAGTGTCCTGCAAAACAGTCGAAGACCGTGACGACGTGTGTGTTAGCCTTTGTAGCCTCGTCCTTCATGAATGTCATGGAATAGTCACTAAACAGCTGCCCACTGAACCCCACTTAGTTCGTCTGGTATCAAAAAGCACAGCGAGCCTAAAATAAGTTGACCTCACAAGAGCGGTTATCGGCAGGTTCCGGATGCCTTTGAAACATGAGTTCATAGACTCAACGAGGTTTGTAGTCTTATGGCCCCATCGCCGCCCATTGTCATACGCCTTCATCCACTTCTCCTGTGGAATGTTATTAATCCAAGTCAATGCTTCTAGGTTAGTTTATCTGATCTCGTCCCGGTAGTATTTGAACATAGGCTCTGTTAATGCATATCCCGCGTTGGTAACCAGTTGCTTCAGGACCTTGTCTTTGAACGCCCACAGGACATTTTTCCCGATGTGTCTAATGCAATACACATGGCTTGATGGAGGATCCTGCCAGCCATTATCAGGATTGTTGTATGCACTATCGATTGAGGGATGCCTATCAGAGATCAGACATACGTCAGGTTAGGGAGCAACATATTGTCGGAGATTTTTTAAGAAAAAACTCCAACCTCCAGCAGTCTCCCCTTCAACTAGACCGAATGCGATAGGGAAAATGTTGCTGTTGCCATCCTGTGCCACGGCCATTAGTAGCGTGCCCTTATATTTTCCGTACAACCACGTTCCATCAATTTGAATTATAGGTTTACAAAACGTAAATCCTTTGATGCATGGTTCAAACGCCCAGAAGAGTTTGTGGAAAATTCCATTTCCACTTACACAATTCCCATCAGGCGTAAATGCCGGTAACGTCTCTAACAGCACAACAGTACCTGGAGCATAGTGTTTTAGGGCGACAAGGTATCTAGGGAGTTCTTTGTAAGAGTCATCCCAATTTCTAAATATCCTTTCAACCGCCTTCGTCCTAGCAATCCACGCCTTCCTGTACGAGGGAGTATAGTTGTATCTTTGCACCATATGAGCTATTATGGTACTAACTTTCACAGAAGGGTTGTCGCTCACGATTGATAGAATTTCATTGCAGATCATCTGAGAGCCGAGCTTGCGATGATCCTGACTTGGATTGGTTAGTATGCAAGTGTGCTCCGGACCCATTGAGCCTATCTTCCAGGAATCGCTTCGCTTCCGGAAAGATGTCGTTAGTCTAAAGGGGCAGGCCTCGTTGCGACAGTAGATCTTGTATAGAGTCGGATTTGTTCGATCGACTCTATAATCTGCAGCCAAGTTCATATGGTATTGTTTAATTGCTCGAACACAATTTTCTTTTGTACAAAAATTGTCTCTAACTTTTAGTACTCCCTCCGTTTGTTTGTATGGGTCGTAAAAAATATCTGTTGATGGTTGATCGTCGCCTAGGCTTAGTGTTGTCATGTGTTGGGGTGGGCAATAAACATGACTGTCTGGGAATTGGTCTGCCTCGTCGTTGTTTATCATTTCGTCAACAACGTCCTCCGCTTCTTCTTCCTCCTCGTCAACGACATCCACCTCAGCTTGTTCGTTGTCAGAATTGTTGAAAACCTGCGATACCACAAGTTGTTGAGACAATGGTTGATTTTGTAACGTAACATATAACTCAACCTCATTGAAACCGGAATGCTCATGGCTGAGAAACATATTACGCACATCATCATCCCGTATTTTCATCTGAAAAAATTTGCACACATCATGCCCCTAAAAAAAGATAGGGTTTTTGTATATAATTTGCCCAACTGGACCGCACTGCAATTTCTTCTCTAACCGAGCTTTCAAATGATAGAAATTTGTTCTTCAATCAATTAAAAACCTAGTCACTTCTGTATCCCTAAAATTGAAACCACTCATTGGACAATCAAATATCTCACCAAGGATATGTGCAGTTATCAAGTATTGTGGTCTTTGAGTCATATCTGAATTTGTGTTAGGAAGAAATGGGTTACAAACTTTAAAGTTTGGAAGAAATAGTTTGCATACTAGAAATGGTTTGAATGTATGTGATGATAGGATGTATATTTCATGTGTATTAATAGGCAGAAAAATATTACAAGAAACGTGTCTCTGTAGTCTAATTGCTTCAGAAAAGCATTGCCAAAGAACCATGTGCTGCTCTGCATGCCTACACACTAGCCTTGACATGACCACACAAGACTGCATGGCTACACTAAGCTTGACAAGACCACACAACTCTACATGGCTAGACTATTGACATGATCACACTTTGCATGACTCAACACTGCATGCCTACACTCTTTTTCTACTGTTCCTAACCATGCCTCTGCACAAATTTTAAAACAAACATTTTTTATTAAACATTAAAAAAAAAACTAGAAATCACCTGAGGCGCCATTTCATTTAGCTAATCCTCAGGGATTTTCTAGGGCGCCCCAGATGGCCTGAGGCGCCATCACTACGCCAAAGAAAGGAAAAGACAGCGCTTTTTTGGCCTTTAATAGCGCTTAAAAGCGCTGCCTAAGGTGGCGCTGCCGTAGGTAAAGACAACGCTTTTTTTTATGAGAAGGCGCTGCTAAAGGCCTACTTTAGGCAGCGTTTTACCTTTAAAAGCGCTTTCTAAAGTGGGACTTTAGCAACGCTTTTTCTATCCTTTTATGCTTTCTATTGGCAACTTTAGGCAGCGCTTTCTCAGGAAAAAGCGCTTTCTATTGTCCCCCTTTAGACAGCGCTTTTGAAAGCGCTGTCTAATTTATTTTTTATTTTCACCTTTAGGCAGCGCTTTTAATTGAAAGCGCTTTCTTTTTTATTTTTTATTTTCACTATAGGCAGCGCTTTTTCTTAAAAGCGCTTTCTTTTTTTCACTTTTTTTTTTAATGATTTTTTTAAAAAATCACATTTTCCTTCTTTTTTATGCAGAAACCTGTATATTTTCCTTCACATTTTAAACCATTTCCATTAACCATTTCTAATCCTTATAAATCACATAAACCATTCTAATCCATGATTCACGTTTTAGGCCATTTCCATTAACCATTTCCATAATTAAACCATTCTAATCCATAAACCATTCACATAATACTTAAACCATTCTAATCCATAAACCATTCACATAAACCATTTCCATAATTAAACCATTCTAATCCATAAACCATTCACATAATTAAACTATTCTAATCCATAAACCATTCACATAAACCATTCACATAAACCATTCACATAATTAAACCATTCTAATCCTTTAACTTCTAAAGATCTCCTAATATACAACAACTTCCAAAACTATACAATTACACTCCATAACTACACACCAACTTCCATACCTTATATGATTCTTTTCTCAATAAGGTATTCACACAATTCCTCCTTGATTTCTTCCAATTTATCTTTCGTGTAATGAGCACACGTGTATTCATCAAAGTACTACATAACAAAACACAATATGCATGATTTAGTTTAAAATAATAAATTATATGAAATATCCGATAAGTATTAAAATAAATCCTAAGTTATAAATCCATACCGTGATGGGAATCTCTATTCGATCCAAATGAAGGATTTCTCTCATAAACCTCAAAACAAAATAACCGCAGTCTATACCATTACGCTGACGAGGACACTACACATAGAAAAACAAATAAGAATTAATATATAGTTGTCTTGTGTTATCAAGTAGCATCACTATTATAAGCAACATTGTGAAAATTAATATACCTCCACTTTGATCCAAGTAATGTTGGTTGCTTTAGACCGTGATACTCGAGCTTCTCTTTGTGCTCGGTATACTAGTATTGTTCTATAAAAGAAAAACGTAAATTTAGAACAATCTCACAGAAATAATTAAATATACAAATACACACGAATATTTAGAACAATCTCACTTACGTATCAACCAAATCCTTCATATTCTGATATGTTGTCCAATCATGATCTAATGAATTCAGATAATACACCACTTCTCTTGTAGGATTAAAAGCAACCAATAACCAGTGTCCACTATAAAATATAACAAAAGTTTAAATGGATAATTTCTACGCAAAAGATACAAAGATTAGAATGAAATTAGAATGAAAATCTTACCCGTTTCCAGTATTATACGGTAAAAGATACAAACTTTCTGTACTGATGGCCATAAATCTCTCGAGTAAGTGATCTCTTACTGAATTTGGATCAATAGCAATTGCCGGTGCATTGACACGGGCGCAAGACAAGAAATAGAATCTGTTTGACAATTGATTCCCGCGCATCAATTTGTCATACAAGCACCTTAAATAAAAACATAATAAACATTAGACTATTTTCATTGAAATGAGTAAATAAATTGTTCAACTAATTAAATAATAGATTGATCGGAGTACCATGTGTATGAATGCATAACACCGATGCCTAATTCAAGATGCCAAAAAATCTGTTCCATGTCCTCTTTTGCAATTGTTTCGGAATGAGGAAAACCAAAAACACCTTCGTCCATGTCTATTTGACGAATAACACCATCCATCAAATCTGATGTTGCCACAAGTGTTTCAAGACACATCCGAAAGCGAGGTGTAAGAGCTCTTTTTGCCTGCCCGGTCTTTGTAGGAGCTCTTTTCTTGCTGGCTTGTTGTGAAACTTGATCAGGAACCTAAAAATCATATAAGTTAGGTAAAGTAGAAAATCATGAAGCTTTTGAATTCGGATCATAGAATAACACTTTCAATGTACCTCTTTTTGTGATGCAAAAGACTCGTTGTGCGGCAAAATCCCTTTATCCTTAGATGCGGGTTTTGTAGGAGTCTAACATTACCATGTAAAAACATTCAAAATGCTTTTCATAATGGTTCAGAATTGACTTTTGATTACTAAAACATTCATAATGGTTTTCAACATACCTCCTCATCTATGAAAATGAGGTCTGTCGGTCATGCAACAAACGATCCTATTGCATCTCGCAACAATGTTGTCTCTAAAACAACGTCAGGTATCGGTAGCAACGCATCAAGCTCTAATGCAATATCAACTGATACTTTCAGATATCCATCAGGGAGCGGTTTATGGTGAAGTAAATCTCCCAAAGTGTTATGCATTTTTCCCTTGCTAACTATGCGATAAGTCGGTAACGATAAAAATAGCTGACAAGATGAAATGCCCTAAAGTAATAATAAATATGTAACTGTTAATGTGTATATATGTCAATTAAAATAAACGTGCTAATTACCTCAGGAATTTTCTTTTGACAATTGATACTAGCTTTGTCACTAGTATCTTTCAACTCTAAACCGCGCTTTTCCGCCTCATATCTCTCTTTATCCTTTTGCAATTCACGAACTTGCGCTTTTAATTCCTCCAACGATTGCATCACTTCTTGATTGCTAGGATTTTTTCTCTTTGGTTGCTTATACAAGGAAGATGGAGTCACACCAAATTCTTTACCCCTCACCCAACCGGAATACTCAGGAACATTTAGTACTCGACTAAGTATGCTCCTGCAATCCTCCTCACCTGTGGTTACGGATTTAGATAGAGTCTCTTGAAATTCATTGACATATCGAAAATTATTAGTGGGGATTAAAAATTAATTATATTTTAATAAAATTTCGATTAACTTAAATACATAATGTTATACTTACACATTCGTCATAAACATACTGAACATCTTTCCTAACAACTCCATCCTTGCCCACACGAGCTTCCTTCCACAAAACATGGTCCGGAAGTGATGTTTCTTCACTTTTCGTCTCTTCTAACTACACATTGAGATAAATAATAAGATCATCAATTATAACACAATAAGACAATTAATAAAATCATAGCATTTATATATACTTACCAATTTTTGCTGTAAGCGTGCATATCCCAAACGCCCTTTTCTGTATGGATACGCGGGTTTTGATGCTCTTTGGCGATTATTGGCACTCAATTCCTGGATAAACAAGTTTAAGTCATATCAGAACAAACTAATGCAACAAGTATATAATACAATTAATAGACATGACAAATTAACATTACATTGAATTTTTCGGATTTTTGTTTGGCTACAAAAGTGCTTCATTCTTCAGGTGCAATCAAGTCCGCATACAACTGTGGAAGTTCTGCTTCAACAAAATTTTTTTTCGCATCCCTAAGATATTTGTTTGATAACATAGTCCGAAAGCCTCTGTGTCTTTTTTCGGCCAATTGAAGACAATACTTTTTTCGGCTTTCATCAATATTAAAAGACCTCTACAAAAAAACATACACATAGAGCGTGTTAGTATAAGTAAATTAAAGACTTAATCGTCAACAAAAATCTAATAACATCAATAATATTTGGTAAGTACTGTATCTCAGTCCATATTTTATCTTTACCGGCTTGCAACAATGGATTCCTCCAATTATCACTGGTGATTGGAATGTGCTGACGGACAAGGGAACCTATGTAACTAGTCAACATTGAACCGTTTGGCTCAATTAGTTGGTTTTCATCACTCCAATGTACATCAAATTTGATCCCTTTATCTCTTGCACGGATGATTGACTTCATAATAGTTATTCCTCGTTTAATTTCACTTTCTGCATTCTGAGCTTCATTTGTATCATGTGTCTCGTGTGAGTCTTCCTGGTTACTATCCATTTGACCTGTAAGAAAGAAAAAAACAAAAATTAAATGACAAATATAAAAATCCATAATCCATAATCCATTGAATATATATAACATGACAACTATTTAATATTATTGAATGATATAAGCTATAATTTTATAACTAGTACCTTTTTCACTAACGTCTCTTTCTTTTCTTGGTTGGAATATGTTCTACCCGTCTCTTAACAACACGGACGGTTGGATTGATCCAAATACCCTCATTATGATCATTTCTAGTATATGATTCATTCGCTATAATATTTTCATCTTGATCATTTCTAGTAAATGATTCAATATCAACATCAATATCACCCTGATCTCCAACGTTTTCATCAATTACTTTGTTAGATAAAAGCACTATAGACCATTTTGTACTTGTCGGATCAGTGACATAGAACACTTGTTTAGCTTGAGAGGCTAGAATAAAAAGCTCATCTTTGTACCCCACCCTATTAAGATCCACTTGCAAAAATCCTGACTTATCCATTCGTATGCCATTATTATTTTCAAACCACTTGCAACGAAATATAGGAATCTGAAACTTCTCATAATCAAACACCCAAATGCGCTCGATAACCCCAAAATATGACAGATTTGCAAATTTGGGGTTTAAGTCCTTCACACTTGAAATGTGCATTGCTTCAGCTACCACGGTGACACCACTATTTTGCATAGTACTTTTATCATCTTGTTCTTTGGTATAAAATGTGTATCCATTAATTGCGTATGCGCTATAAGAAAACACAACCAAACTTGGACCATATGCTAAACATCTCAACCTTTCTGTTATTGAAGCGGGATCTGAATAATACGTTGAATAAATATGATCCTTAAACCAATGTATGAAACTTCGATTGTGCTCTCGTACTATCCAATTCTCATTTCTATTCGGATTTAAACCTCGGAGAACATCCTTGTGCATTTCAACATACGGCTCAACCTCATTCTCATTGTGCAGAACATACAAATGCACTTGATCCCGTTCGACCCTTGATACTATCACAACTTCATTTCCAAATAACTTTTTTCCTTCTTTTTTTTCGACAATATGAGATTTGGGGAGTCCAATTGATTGTACATTGGACAGATATTCAGTACAAAACTCAATCGCTTCTTCAGCAATATATCGTTCGGCAATACAACCCTCTGGTCGACTTCGGTTTTTCACATACCATTTTAATATTTTCATATAACGTTCAGCAGGGTACATCCATCTCATATAAGCCGGTCCACACAATTGTGTCTCTTTCACCAGATGAACAACTAGATGAACCATTATGTCAAAAAACGAGGGAGGAAAATACATTTCAAGATCACACAAAGTAATAACTATTTCTTTTTGCAATATTGGTAAGATCGCAGGATCGATCACCTTACTGCAAATTAACTTGAAGAAAAAACACAATTTAGTTATTGCGCTTCTAACTTTTTCTGGAAGAATAGAACGTATACCTATTGGTAGAAAATGTTCCATTATAACATGGCAGTCATGCGTCTTTAAACTCTTTAACTTGAGGTCTTTCATAGACACAAGTCTTCTAATATCTGAAGAGTATCCTTCTGGAACTTTAACTTCACTTAGAAACTTACACAATACTTTTTTCTTCTTTCTAGATAGAGTATACGCAGTAGGTGGTAGATATGTTCGTTTTCCTTTCTTCAAGGATCCTAATTCAGTTCTTATCCCCATCGCTATCAAGTCATTTCTTGCTTTAAGGCCATCCTTAGACTTTCCTTGTATATTGAGTAACGTACCAATAACACTGTCAAATACGTTTTTTCAATATGCATAACATCAAGAAAATGTCTTACATACAACGACTTCCAATATGGCAATTCAAAAAAAATTGACCTCTTCTTCCACCCTCTCTTGACAAGGGTATGTGCAAAAGGCTTGCCAAACTGAGTACTCAAATCTTTCACCTTTTCAAAAATTTGATCACCTGTCAATATAGGTGGAGCTCTACCTTGTTCTGGCTCTCCATTGAATGCTTTTCTCCACCCACGGTAGTGATGAATATAATTTAAGAATCTACGATGACCGAGAAAGACATTCTTCTGACCAAACTCCAATCGCGTATAATTTATTTTATCTTCACAAATAGGACACGCACATTGACCTTTTATGATGTACCCTGATAGATTTCCGTATGCTGGAAAATCATTAATTGTGCCAAACAACATCGCCCTCAAGTTGAAACTTTCTTTCCTATACCCATCATAAACCTCCAAACCGTTCTCCTACAAAAACTTTAAATCTTCGATTAAGGGTGCCAAGTATACGTCTATGTCATTCCCTGGTTGCCTAGGCCCAGAAATTAACATAGATAACATCATGCACTTACGCTTCATACTGTTTACTGTGAATTTTGGTAAACAACCTCTGGTCTATCAATCTTAAAGAAAACTGACTAACTTGCAGGATCGACCACACAAATCCTAGGACATGTGCTAAATTTGAGAGAAAATGACAATGATAAATGCACAAAATGTAAATTGAACTCCACGTTCGACAATGCTGAAATAAAAGTCTAACTGAACTCCACGTTCGATTACTTGCAATAACGTAAAGGCTTGAAATTTAAAAGAATAAAGGGGCGCGGAATTTAAAGGCGTCTAAAGGAAACAACAATGAGTAAAAACTTTGAAAGTAAAGGCTTGAACTGATAAAAAGTGCATGAAGGTAAACTGCAATAAAGTAAAAGTGCTTGAACTCCACGTTCTCTGAATGTAAAAAATGCAAGAGAGTAAATGACTATCGAATGTAAATAGCAAGGAAATAAATGGCTTCAAAGATAAAATGCAGAAATGTAAAGGCGTTTGAAAGCGAAAGGCAACGAATTAAAGGCGAACTCCACGTTCTTGAAAATAAAAGACTTTGAAAAGTAAATGCTTGAAGATTAAATGCTTAAATGTAAAAGTGCAATCGAAGGTAAATTTGGCATGAAAGATAAAGTTCAAGAAATTGTAATGGCATGGAAAGTAAATGGCTGAATCTTAAACATGATGAAGATAAATTGCATTGCTGGAAAGGAAAAGGTGGTGTTACATTACGTACATTCTCACGAACCCGTTTCTCTACACGCGGATACTTTGAGTTTCTTTGAGTCACTAGTACCAAAATATGAACACCCCTATTACATATAACTAACTACTATTTATAGTGCTAAGAAATAACTACTAAGTGGTGGTTATCACTTGAATCGTGCTCTTCTAGTGTCTTCTCTTTGATTTCAATCGTTCCCACACTTACAACTGCTCCTATTTGAATTTCAAACATTTGAAATTCCCTCCAGCCTTAGTGAGACAGTTACCACGCACGCTTCAGCAATCTCACAGTCGAGACACTTCCCAACACTTAGCCATTTTTGAAGACTTCTAAAATTCTCTTCGACTCAGGCTCTTCCAAAGACAAGGTCGAAGCCTTTTTTAGGTTAAACATAATTTCTTACCTTAAAATAGCTTTAATTTCCTAGCGTCGAAAATGAGGGTTAACATATACATAGCCACGGAGGTAGGTTATAAATCATAATGATCACATGCCAAGTGCTATGTGAGATACTTTGAAGACCGTGTGGGTTCATTCCATCAGTAGATAATGTCAAGCGAAGGTTTCTTGCTTCTTTTCCAAATTCAAGATAATCATCATCAATTTTCATCCACTGTGGTGAATCTGCCAGATGTCGAAACTTTCCATCAACAATTCTTTCATATGCATGCCAAGTCAAGTGTCTTGAATCGGTCTCACTACGAAACATGCGTCTAAATCTCAGAATTATAGGAAAATACCATAAGAATTTTGCTGGAGACAACTTTTTCTTATATCGAGAGACGCCGCATTTCGGACACTTATTTAACGATGCATACTCATTTCGAAACAAAACGCAATCGTTTGGACATACATGTATCTTATCATAGCTCATGCCAATAGAGCACGACATCTTTTTGGCCTCATATGTTCGATTGGGAAGAACATTATCCTCTGGAAGCATATCTTTCATAAGGGCCAATAACTCTGTGAAACTTTTATCCGACCATCCATTGCCTGCCTTTAAGTTGTACAACTTTAATACCGCAGACAATCTTGTGACTTTAGTGCAACCATTATACAACGGTTTCTCTGCATCGCTAACCAACCTCTCAAACATTTTGGGACAATCCTTAAGATCTTCTTCAAGAGCTTCTGTAATCTCTTCGACTCGATCATAATCATATGTATCTGAGCCATTGTCAATTGAAGAATAGGTCGTAGTATCCCCCGGTTCAACATTCCCGTTAATTTTCTCACCATGCAAATTCCAACATGTATAACTTCTATCAATTCCACACCTCTTTAAATGCGATTCCAACTGAACCGCGTCAACCCGACTCCCAAAACAGCAACCCAAGCAAGGATATATCATTCGACTGGGGTCATCGGTGTGCGCAACAGCAAACTTAACGAATTCCGATACCCCATTCTCGTACTCTTTCGACAATCGACTTAAAGACATCCATTTCTTATCCATAGTTATACTAATTAAGCTAAACAAAAACAAAATAAAAAATATTTACCTGTAGGGAAATGATCCGACTTTCACACTTTGATCACAAGTAACCCCTATATATAGCAAATTCAATAAGTTAGTTCTCAATCATTACAAGCAATGCTCATCCATCATAGCCGTTCATTCAAATGGTTTTACTAATTAAGCTAAACAAAACCGTTAATTATTCACGTAACTATAGCAAAAGAACAACTAATTACCTGTAGAGAAGTAATCAAGTTTTGGACCCACACAATGTAATATTCCTCTAACGATCATACTTTCACTCTGCACCTGTAAAACAATCATACTATCAATATCAATCCAACTTTTCACTTTTCATTGTCTCTTCAACAAGATATATCCTATGCCAAATTCTAATAGTAATTTATTCATGAGAAGTCCAACATCACACCATAAAACAAGATGAAGATACAAAATCAAAGAGGGTTTGAAGCATTTTGTGATTATGATGTCCTCTTTGTAAGAGAGATTTTTTGTAGTCTGGCAGATATAAAACGTGATTCTTTATATGAATTCATATTATTTCATTGTAACTTAAAAAACCAGACACATATATTATGCCAAGGATTAGTCCTTTATTCCAACAAGTAATCAAACACATATATTCTGCCAAGAATGAAGCATTTAGAGTAATTCTTTACAACTTCTTCCAACAAAAACCAAGAAAGCTGATAAAACAATAAAAAGTATGTCAAGAATTTAAAAATATATAGACGGGTTAAAAAATGACAAAATAAATTCAGTTCTACTATCGTAAAACAGATGCAACACAATAGCATAAAAATATATTCAGTCATACAAACTAAAGAGAAAAAACTTAAATATAAACTTAAAGCTAAACTAAATATAAACTTTCATCTTCTTCATTCTTTGTATCTAATTTTGTGACACCAAAATTAGTCAAAAGACAGTCATAGATAACAAATGGATAACAAATGGCAAATGGCAAATGGTAGTCATATAAACTTTCATCTTCTTCATTCTTGAATCGAATATAAACTAAATATAAACTTTCATCTTCTTCATTCTTGAATCGAAATAGATAACAAATGGCAAACCAGAAAAAGACAGTCATAGAAAATGGTAAACCAAACGTATGCACACAATATATTTACACTAAAATAGCCATTGACAATACCTTGACACAAAATGTATCAACAACAACGTAAAAGACAACAACATTGTATCAACAACAACGTACCTCTTCTTACTTCACGCGAGAGAGAGAGAGAGAGAGAGAGAGAGAGAGAGAGATGAGGGAGCAGTCGCGAGAACAGACGCGAACAGAACAACGGCGGTGGGAGAACGAACAGAACGGCGGTGGGAAAACAAACAGAACAGCGGTGGTCGAAGAACAGAAGGCTGGTGGGAGAACGATGGTGGTCGGAGAAATCGCGAGAGAGAAAGGAGGTAGACGTCTTGAGTGAAAATGAATAAGGTTATGAAAATTTAGTGTTATTTTATATTTTAATAATAATTGACCTAAGACAACGCTTTTTCCTAATAAAGCGCTTTCTTTTAATTGGCCTATAGCAACGCTTATTAAAAGCACTTTCTAAGGTTATCTTTTAATTGGCCTATAACAACGCTTTTTAAAAGCGCTTTCTAAGGCTATCATTTAGCAACGCTTTTTAAAAGCGTTTTCTAAGGTTATACCTTTAGCAGCGCTTTTTAAAAAGCGCTTTCTAAGGTGGGGACTATTTACGGCCTTTAGCAGCGCTTTTAGAAAGCGCTTTCTAAAGGTATCCTTTACCAGCGTTTTTTTTAGTGAATTTTTTTTATTCCTTATAGCAGCGCTTTGTGATAAAAGCGATGTCTTTTTAGTGTTGCCTAAGGCTATTTTTGGCGTAGTGCATATGGTTTGGCATTTTGCCTCTAACTGAGGCGTCATCCCATATGACACCACCCTTACACCCGTTTCTGAAAACATGTCACTTTCGTAAATATTTTGAAAAAAAGGTTTTTTTGGTAATTTTTTTGAAAAAGCATGTTATATTAAAAAAAAATCGTAAAATGAACATTAATCATATAAATTAAATTGTATTAAATAATTATATAAAAAGAAAAAAAAAAGGAATCATGAGATGGAGAAAGAAAAAAATTAATATTTAATTTTGTCTCTCAAATTAATGGTTGATTAAAATAAAATAGATATTGTGTTGATAGTGACCCGTGAGTTTAATAAATTTTTAATTTTATTAAAATAAAAAAATAGATTATTGGTATTTTTAGTGATAATAATTAAATAGAGAAAAAATTAAAATGAAAGTGAGAAAGTGTGGGAAAAAGAAATGTGAGAAAGATTTGAAATTTGAATGAAGAGAGATAATGAGTGTATATAATATTTAATTGTGATTTTATTGATAGAGGTTGATAAATGAATGTCATTGGTTATGTTATAATAGGAGTTGAGATTGAAAAAAAAAAGTAAATATTAGTTGATTAATAAAATGTCCTTTTGTTAGTGTAAATAATTTGTGATGAAAAAGTAATTTTGAGAGTTCATGCAATTGAATTATAATAAATAGATAGTAGATGAACATTTAAAATGTGGGAACAGTCCAATTTCAGTAAAGTTGAATTGAAATTTCAACGCAGCAAGTTTCCGAGAAAAAAATCAACAGCGCTTGTTCATTACTACCCACTCACTGTATGCTTGTTTCCGTTCCAGTAGTAAGATTCACAATCTATCCTCTACAAATTTAGGTTATTCAGATGGCTAGCAGTAGCAGAAACTCCTCAATTTCACCTCTGAGAGAGAGATGAGGGAGCAGTCGCGAGAACAGACGCGAACAGAACAACGGCGGTGGGAGAACGAACAGAATAACGACGGTGGGAAAACAAACAGAGCAGCGGTGGTCGGAGAACAGAAGGCTGGTGGGAGAACGATGGTGGTCGGAGAAATCGCGAGAGAGAAATGAGGTAGACATCTTGAGTGAAAATGAATAGGGTTCTGAAAATTTAGTGTTATTTTATTTTTTAATAATAATTGACCTAAGACAGCGCTTTTTTCTAATAAAGCGCTTTCTTTTAATTGGCCTATAGCAACGCTTATTAAAATCACTTTCTAAGGTTATCTTTTAATTGGCCTATAGCAGCGCTTTTTAAAAGCGCTTTCTAAGGCTATCATTTAGCAGCGCTTTTTAAAAGCGTTTTCTAAGGTTATACCTTTAGCAGCGCTTTTTAAAAAGCGTTTTCTAAGGTGGGGACTATAATCGGCCTTTAGCAGCGCTTTTAGAAAGCGCTTTCTAAAGGTATCCTTTACCAGCGTTTTTTTTAGCGAATTTTTTTTATTCCTTATAGCAGCGCTTTGTGATAAAAGCGCTGTCTTTTTAGTGCTGCCTAAGGCTATTTTTGGCGTAGTGCATATGGTTTGGCATTTTGCCTCTAACTGAGGCGCCATCCCATATGACACCCCCTTACACCCGTTTCTGAAAACATGTCACTTTCGTAAATATTTTGAAAAAAAGGTTTTTTTGGTAAATTTTTTGAAAAAACATGTTATATTAAAAAAAAATTCGTAAAATGAACATTAATCATATAAATTAAATTGTATTAAATAATTATATAAAAAGAAAAAAAAAGGAATCATGAGATGGAGAAAGAAAAAAATTAATATTTAATTTTGTCTCTCAAATTAATGGTTGATTAAAATAAAATAGATATTGTGTTGATAGTGACCCGTGAGTTTAATAAATTTTTAATTTTATTAAAATTAAAAAATAGATTATTGGTATTTTTAGTGATAATAATTAAATAGAGAAAAAATTAAAATGAAAGTGAGAAAGTGTGGGAAAAAGAAATGTGAGAAAAATTTGAAATTTGAATGAAGAGAGAGAATGAATGTATATAATATTTAACTGTGATTTTATTGATAGAGATTGATAAATGAATGTCATTGGTTATGTTATAATAGGAGTTGAGATTGAAAAAAAAGAGTAAATATTAGTTGATTAATAAAATGTCCTTTTGTTAGTGTAAATAATTTGTGATGAAAAAGCAATTTTGAGAGTTCATGCAATTGAATTATAATAGATAGATAGTAGATCAACATTTAAAATGTGGGAACAGTCCAATTTCAGTAAGGTTGAATTGAAATTTCAACGCAGCAAGTTTCCGAGAAAAAAATCAACAGCGCTTGTTCATTACTACCCACTCACTGTATGCTTGTTTCCGTTCCGGTAAGATTCAACAATCTATCCTCTAAAAGTTTAGCTTATTCACAGATGGTTAGTAGTAGCAGAAACTCCTCAATTTCAGCTCTCAGAAATTATAAATGTGATGTGTTTGTGAGCTTCAGAGGTGAAGACACTCGCAACAATTTCACCGATTTTCTTTTCCACGCCCTCCAAACACAAGGCATTTTTGCATTTAGGGATGACACTAATCTTCCAAAAGGCGAATCCATAGCACCCGAGCTCCTTCGTGCAATCCAAGACTCCCAGATTTTCGTTGTCGTCTTCTCAACGAACTATGCTTCCTCAACTTGGTGCTTGCAAGAATTGGAAAAGATATGCGAATGCGTTCAATTGTCTGGAAAACATGTTCTTCCTGTTTTCTACGAGGTTGATCCTTCTGAGGTCAGACATCAAAAAGGAATTTATGCTGAAGCCTTTTCCAAACATGAATACAGATTTCAGCATGACTCTCAGATGGTGTCAAGATGGAGAGAAGCTCTAACACAAGTGGCAAATCTCTCTGGATGGGATCTGCGTGATAAGTAAGTATAACATATGCTATTTTTTTTTTTTACTGTGTGTGCCGTTTGTTTTGGTTTCTTTATGTGATGATTTGGTGTCAATGGTATACTTCTATGAACTTTCAGGTCACAATCTGCGGCGCTTAAAGACATTGTTCAAAAGGTAATTAATATATTGGATTGCAAATCTTCATGTCTTTCAAAAGATTTAGTTGGTAAGGTTTCTCCTATAGACCATTTTGTACTTGTCGGATCAGTGACATAGAACGCTTGTTTAGCTTGAGAGGCTAGAATAAAAAGCTCATCTTTGTACCCCACCCTATTAAGATCCACTTGCAAAAATCCTGACTTATCCATTCGTATGCCATTATTATTTTCAACCCACTTGCAACGAAATATAGGAATCTGAAACTTCTCATAATCAAACACCCAAATGCGCTCGATAACCCCAAAATATGACAGATTTGCAAATTTGGGGTTTAAGTCCTTCACACTTGAAATGTGCATTGCTTCAGCTACCATGGTGACACCACTATTTTGCATAGTACTTTTATCATCTTGTTCTTTGGTATAAAATGTGTATCTATTAATTGCGTATGCGCTATAAGAAAACACAACCAAACTTGGACCATATGCTAAACATCTCAACCTTTCTGTTATTGAAGCGGGATCTGAATAATACGTTGAATAAATATGATCCTTAAACCAATGTATGAAACTTCGATTGTGCTCTCGTACTATCCAATTCTCATTTCTATTCGGATTTAAACCTCGGAGAACATCCTTGTGCATTTCAACATACGGCTCAACCTCATTCTCATTGTGCAGAACATACAAATATACTTGATCCCGTTCGACCCTTGATACTATCACAACTTCATTTCCAAATAACTTTTTTCCTTCTTTTTTTTCGACAATATGAGATTTGGGGAGTCTAATTGATTGTACATTGGATAGATATTCAGTACAAAACTCAATCGCTTCTTCAACAATGTATCGTTCGACAATACAACCCTCTGGTCGACTTCGGTTTTTCACATACCATTTTAATATTTTCATATAACGTTCAGCAGGGTACATCCATCTCATATAAGCCGGTCCACACAATTGTGTCTCTTTCACCAGATAAACAACTAGATGAACCATTATGTCAAAAAAACGAGGGAGGAAAATACATTTCAAGATCACACAAAGTAATAACTATTTCTTTTTGCAATGTTGGTAAGATCGCAGGATCGATCACCTTACTGCAAATTAACTTGAAGAAAAAACACAATTTAGTTATTGCGCTTCTAACTTTTTCTGGAAGAATAGAACGTATACCTATTGGTAGAAAATGTTCCATTATAACATGGCAGTCATGCGTCTTTAAACTCTTTAACTTGAGGTCTTTCATAGACACAAGTCTTCTAATATCTGAAGAGTATCCTTCTGGAACTTTAACTTCACTTAGAAACTTACACAATAATTTTTTCTTCTTTCTAGATAGAGTATACGCAGTAGGTGGTAGATATGTTCATTTTCCTTTCTTCAAGGGTCCTAATTCAGTTCTTATCCCCATCGCTATCAAGTCCTTTCTTGCTTTAAGGCCATCCTTAGACTTTCCTTGTATATTGAGTAACGTACCAATAACACTGTCAAATACGTTTTTTTCAATATGCATAACATCAAGAAAATGCCTTACATACAACGACTTCTAATATGGAAATTCAAAAAAATTTGACCTCTTCTTCCACCCTCTCTTGACAAGGGTATGTGCAAAAGGCTTGCCAAACTGAGTACTCAAATCTTTCACCTTTTCAAAAATTTGATCACCTGTCAATATAGGTGGAGCTCTACCTTGTTCTAGCTCTCCATTGAATGCTTTTCTCCACCCACGATAGTGATGATTATAATTTAAGAATCTACGATGACCGAGAAAGACATTCTTCTGACCAAACTCCAATCGCGTAGAATCTGTTTTATCTTCACAAATAGGACACGCACATTGACCTTTTATGTTGTACCCTGATAGATTTCCGTATGCTGGAAAATCATTAATTGTGCCAAACAACATCGCCCTCAAGTTGAAACTTTCTTTCCTATACCCATCATAAACCTCCAAACCGTTCTCCCACAAAAACTTTAAATCTTCGATTAAGGGTGCCAAGTATACGTCTATGTCATTCCCTGGTTGCCTAGGCCCAGAAATTAACATAGATAACATCATGTACTTACGCTTCATACATAGCCACGGAGGTAGGTTATAAATCATAATGATCACATGCCAAGTGCTATGTGAGATACTTTGAAGACCGTGTGGGTTCATTCCATCAGTAGATAATGCCAAGCGAAGGTTTCTTGCTTCTTTTCCAAATTCAGGATAATCATCATCAATTTTCATCCACTGTGGTGAATCTGCCAGATGTCAAAACTTTCCATCAATAATTCTTTCATCTGCATGCCAAGTCAAGTGTCTTGAATCGGTCTCACTACGAAACATGCGTCTAAATCTCGAAATTATAGGAAAATACCATAAGACTTTTGCTGGAGACAACTTTTTCTTATATCGAGAGACACCGCATTTAGGACACTCATTTAATGATGCATACTCATTTCGAAACAAAACGCAATCGTTTGGACATACATGTATCTTATCATAGCTCATGCCAATAGAGCACGACATCTTTTTGGCCTCATATGTTCGATTGGGAAGAACATTATCCTCTGGAAGCATATCTTTCATAAGGGCCAATAACTCTGTGAAACTTTTATCCGACCATCCATTGCCCGCCTTTAAGTTGTACAACTTTAATACCGCAGACAATCTTGTGAATTTAGTGCAACCATTATACAACGGTTTCTCTGGATCGCTAACCAACCTCTCAAACATTTTGGGACAATCCTTAAGATCTTCTTCAAGAGCTTCTGCAATCTCTTCGACTCGATCATAATCGTATGTATCTGTGCCATTGTCAATTGAAGAATAGGTCGTAGTATCCCCCGGTTCAACATTCCCGTTAATTTTCTCACCATGCAAATTCCAACATGTATAACTTCTATCAATTCCACGCCTCTTTAAATGCGATTCCAACTGAACCGCGTCAACCCGACTCCCAAAACAGCAACCCAAGCAAGGACATATCATTCGACTGGGGTCATCGGTGTGCGCAACAGCAAACTTAACGAATTCCGATACCCCATTCTCGTACTCTTTCGACAATCGACTTGAAGACATCCATTTCTTATCCATAGTTATACTAATTAAGCTAAACAAAAACAAAATAAAAAATATTTACCTGTAGGGAAACGATCCGACTTTCACACTTTGATCACAAGTAACCCCTATATATAGCAAATTCAATAAGTTAGTTCTCAATCATTGCAAGCAATGCTCATCCATCATAGTCGTTCATTCAAAGCAGTTCATTCAAATGGTTTTACTAATTAAGCTAAACAAAACCGTTAATTATTCACGCAACTATAGCAAAAGAACAACTAATTACCTGTAGAGAAGTAATCAAGTTTTGGACCCACACAATGTAAGATTCCTCTAACGATCATACTTTCACTCTGCACCTGTAAAACAATCATACTATCAATATCAATCCAACTTTTCACTTTTCAATGTCTCTTCAACAAGATATATCCTATGACAAATTCTAATAGTAATTTATTCATAAGAAGTCCAACATCACACCATAAAACAAGATGAAGATACAAAATCAAAGAGGGTTTGAAGCATTTTGTGATTATGATGTCCTCTTTGTAAGAGAGATTTTTTGTAGTCTGGCAGATATAAAACATGATTCTTTATATGAATTCATATTATTTCATTGTAACTTAAAAAACCAGACACATATATTATGCCAAGGATTAGTCCTTTATTCCAACAAGTAATCAAACACATATATTCTTCCAAGAATGAAGCATTTAGAGTAATTCTTTACAACTTCTTCCAACAAAAACCAAGAAAGCTGATAAAACAATAAAAAGTATGTCAAGAATTTAAAAATATATAGACGGGTTAAAAAATGACAAAATAAATTCAGTTCTACTATCGTAAAACAGATGCAACACAATAGCATAAAAATATATTCAGTCATACAAACTAAAGAGAAAAAACTTAAATATAAACTTAAAGCTAAACTAAATATAAACTTTCATCTTCTTCATTCTTTGTATCTAATTTTGTGACACCAAAATTAGTCAAAAGACAGTCATAGATAACAAATGGATAACAAATGGCAAATGGCAAATGGTAGTCATATAAACTTTCATCTTCTTCATTCTTGAATCAAATATAAACTAAATATAAACTTTCATCTTCTTCATTCTTGAATCGAAATAGATAACAAATGGCAAACCAGAAAAAGACAGTCATAGAAAATAGTAAACCAAACGTATGCACACAATATATTTACACTAAAATAGCCATTGACAATACCTTGACACAAAATGTATCAACAACAACGTAAAAGACAACAACATTGTATCAACAACAACGTACCTCTTCTTACTTCACGCGAGAGAGAGAGAGAGAGAGATGAGGGAGCCGTCGCGAGAACAGACGCGAACAGAACAACGGCGGTGGGAGAACGAACAGAATGGCGGTGGGAAAACAAACAGAACAACGGTGGTCGGAGAACAGAAGGCTGGTGGGAGAACGATGGTGGTCGGAGAAATCGCGAGAGAGAAAGGAGGTAGACGTCTTGAGTGAAAATGAATAAGGTTATGAAAATTTAGTGTTATTTTATTTTTTAATAATAATTGACCTAAGACAACGCTTTTTCCTAATAAAGCGCTTTCTTTTAATTGGCCTATAGCAACGCTTATTAAAAGCACTTTCTAAGGTTATCTTTTAATTGGCCTATAACAACGCTTTTTAAAAGCGCTTTCTAAGGCTATCATTTAGCAACGCTTTTTAAAAGCGTTTTCTAAGGTTATACCTTTAGCAGCGCTTTTTAAAAAGCGCTTTCTAAGGTGGGGACTATTTACGGCCTTTAGCAGCGCTTTTAGAAAGCGCTTTCTAAAGGTATCCTTTACCAGCGTTTTTTTTAGTGAATTTTTTTTATTCCTTATAGCAGCGCTTTGTGATAAAAGCGCTGTCTTTTTAGTGTTGCCTAAGGCTATTTTTGGCGTAGTGCATATGGTTTGGCATTTTGCCTCTAACTGAGGCGTCATCCCATATGACACCACCCTTACACCCGTTTCTGAAAACATGTCACTTTCGTAAATATTTTGAAAAAAAGGTTTTTTTGGTAATTTTTTTGAAAAAGCATGTTATATTAAAAAAAAATCGTAAAATGAACATTAATCATATAAATTAAATTGTATTAAATAATTATATAAAAAGAAAAAAAAAAAGGAATCATGAGATGGAGAAAGAAAAAAATTAATATTTAATTTTGTCTCTCAAATTAATGGTTGATTAAAATAAAATAGATATTGTGTTGATAGTGACCCGTGAGTTTAATAAATTTTTAATTTTATTAAAATAAAAAAATAGATTATTGGTATTTTTAGTGATAATAATTAAATAGAGAAAAAATTAAAATGAAAGTGAGAAAGTGTGGGAAAAAGAAATGTGAGAAAGATTTGAAATTTGAATGAAGAGAGATAATGAGTGTATATAATATTTAATTGTGATTTTATTGATAGAGGTTGATAAATGAATGTCATTGGTTATGTTATAATAGGAGTTGAGATTGAAAAAAAAAAGTAAATATTAGTTGATTAATAAAATGTCCTTTTGTTAGTGTAAATAATTTGTGATGAAAAAGTAATTTTGAGAGTTCATGCAATTGAATTATAATAAATAGATAGTAGATGAACATTTAAAATGTGGGAACAGTCCAATTTCAGTAAAGTTGAATTGAAATTTCAACGCAGCAAGTTTCCGAGAAAAAAATCAACAGCGCTTGTTCATTACTACCCACTCACTGTATGCTTGTTTCCGTTCCAGTAGTAAGATTCACAATCTATCCTCTACAAATTTAGGTTATTCAGATGGCTAGCAGTAGCAGAAACTCCTCAATTTCACCTCTGAGAAATCACTTTTATGATGTGTTTGTGAGCTTCAGAGGTGAAGACACTCGCAACAATTTCACCGATTTTCTTTTCCACGCCCTCCAAACACAAGGCATTTTTGCATTTAGGGATGACACTAATCTTCCAAAAGGCGAATCCATAGCACCCGAGCTCCTTCGTGCAATCCAAGACTCCCAGATTTTCGTTGTCGTCTTCTCAACGAACTATGCTTCCTCAACTTGGTGCTTGCAAGAATTGGAAAAGATATGCGAATGCGTTCAATTGTCTGGAAAACATGTTCTTCCTGTTTTCTACGAGGTTGATCCTTCTGAGGTCAGACATCAAAAAGGAATTTATGCTGAAGCCTTTTCCAAACATGAACACAGATTTCAGCATGACTCTCAGATGGTGTCAAGATGGAGAGAAGCGCTAACACAAGTGGCAAATCTCTCTGGATGGGATCTTCGTGATAAGTAAGTAAAACATATGCTATTTTTTTTTACTGTGTATGTGCTGTTTGTTTTGGTTTCTTTATGTGATGATTTGGTGTCAATGGTCTACTTCTATGAACTTTCAGGCCACAATCTGCAGCAATTAAAGATATTGTTCAAAAGGTAATTAATATATTGGATTGCAAATCTTCATGTCTTTCAAAAGATTTAGTTGGTATGGTTTCTCCTATGCAAGAATTAGAAAAGCTTTTACTTTTGGACTTGGTTCACGATGTTCGTGTCGTAGGAATTTGTGGGATGGGAGGAATCGGGAAGACAACTCTTGCTACTGTTTTATATGATCGAATCTCTCAACAATTCGGTGCATGTTGTTTTATTGATGATGTAAGCAAAATTTATAGATTACATGATGGTCCACTCGGTGCACAAAAGCAAATTCTAGATCAAACTCTCGGCCAAGAGCACCATCAAATATGCAACCATTACAATGCAACTAATCTGATACGACGCAGGCTATGTCGTCAAAGGGCCCTTATCATTCTTGATAATGTTGATCATATTGAACAACTGGAAAAAATAGCCGTGCATCGTGAATGGTTAGGTGCCGGTAGTAGAATAATTATCATTTCTAGAGATGAACATATATTGAAACAGTATGGGGTGGATGCGGTTTACAAAGTTCCTCTATTGGATTGTATTAACTCTCTTCAATTATTTTGTCGAAAAGCTTTCAAACTTGATCACATTTTGAATAGTCATGAAGGGTTGGTTAATGGCATACTACATTATGCCAATGGCCTACCACTAGCAATTAAAGTATTGGGCTCATTTTTGTTTGGTCGAGATATATCTGAATGGAAAAGTGCATTGGCTAGTTTGAGAGAAAATCCAGACAAAGATGTCATGGATGTGCTGCGATTAAGTTTTGATGGGCTAAGGGAGACCGAAAAAGAAATATTTCTTCATATTGCTTGTTTTTTCAACATCCACGTGGAGAAATATGTTAAAAATGTTTTAAATTGTTGTGGATTTCATGTTGATATTGGATTAAGAGTTCTCATGGATAAATCACTTATAAGCATTGAAGATGAAATGATTGTAATGCATGATTTGTTGGAAGAGCTAGGCAAAAAAATTGTTCAAGAAACCTCAAGCAAAGAGCCAGGAAAGTGGAGAAGGTTGTGGTTTGACGAACAAGTTTACGATGTTATATTGAACAACATGGTAAAGTAATTTTTTGGATATAAAAACTTATTTCCATTTTTCAAATACTATATATTGAACAACATGGTAAAATAATTTTTTGCAATGTTTTAGGAAAATCATGTTGAAGCCATAGTTTTGGATCATGCATATAAAGATTATAATGAAGAGATGGATACAGGGATAGTCGATTGCTTGTCAAAAATGAGACATCTTAGATTGCTAATTATCAAATCAGTGAATATCTCAGGAAGTTTGGGCTGTATTTCTAATGAATTAATATATGTTGAGTGGCATGAATATCCTTTCATGTGTTTGCCATCTGCTTTTCAGCCCAATCAACTTGTTGAGTTAATTTTGAAGAATAGCAGCATCAAACAACTATGGGAAGGCAAGAAGGTGCTATAAGTTCTCTTTTTATTTATTTATTCTATTAGATATCTAAACAAACTAGAAACAATTCATTTCTCACCTCTATTTTTTAGCTAAATTTATAGAAACTAATGCATTTGGTTTTGTTGGTCTTTTACATATAGTATCTGCCCAAATTGAGAACTTTGGATCTGAGCTACTCCAAAAATCTAGTAAAGATGTCAGATTTTGGAGAGGTCCCAAATCTTGAGCGGCTAAACCTTGAAGGATGTATAGAACTTGTGCAGTTGGATCCATCTATTGAGTTTCTAAGAAAGCTTGTTTCCTTGAATTTAAAAGATTGCCAAAATCTAGAAAGCATACCAAACAGCATATTTGGTCTCAGCTCTCTTAAAGATCTAAATATGTCTGGATGTTCTGGGTGTTTTAAAGAGTTTAATAATACAAGGCATTTGAAAATATGTGAAAGTGCATCACATTCACAATCATCGTCCTCCATCTACAAATGGACCGCAATCTACCATTCCTTCTTTCCCACTCCCACAACAAAGACAATTATGCTTAACATATATTGTTTATGTGAAGTTGATATTAGCTATTGTGGTTTAAGCCAACTCCCTGAGGCTATTGGATGTTTACGCTGGTTAGAAATTTTAAATCTTGGGGGGAACAATTTTGTGACCCTTCCTAGCCTTAGAGAGCTTTCTAAACTTGTATATTTGAACTTGGAGCATTGCAAGCAGTTAGAATCTTTGCCTGAGCTTCCTTTCCCGATGACTATCGAGCAGGATCTTCGTCAGAACAAATATTGGAAGAGAACAGGATTGTTCATTTTCAACTGTCCTAAAATAAGTGATAAGGAACTATGCAGTAGAATGACATTTTCATGGATGACACAATTCATTCAAGTGAACAATGATTACCCTGCTTTCTTTAATATTGGTATTGTCATTCCAGGAAATGAAATACCAAGTTGGTTCAATAATCAGAGTGTTGGTAGTTCATTACCAGTACCTCCCATAATGCACGACAATGGACATAATATTACTGGCTTTTTATGTTGTGTAGTATTTTCGATAGCACCTCATTATCCCACAGTGACAAGAAGTTCTCAATGGATACCTCAGATTACACTGTATGCACCATTAAGCCACGTTACCTTTCTTCCAGTAATTGCCGATGAAGATCTTATCACTGTTAAATCAAATCACATATGGCTAATCTATTTCCCTTGGGAGTCATCCTATGATGCTGTGTATGATGGTTTCCATGTTGAAACCGATAGAAATGGAGGCTTGGATGTAGAGGTGAAGAAATGCGGGTATCGTTGGGTATATAAACAGGATCTACAAGAGTTCAACTCGACAATGATGGATCCTGAAAATATGTTATCTCTGAAGCACAAGTTTTTAGAAATTGAAGATGAGGCACAACCACAACCACAACTACACTCATTCAGATGATGAAATAAATCCTAACTTGTAGAAACTATGCTCACAAGCAGGTTGATCAAACTTCAAAACTGTTGACTATTTTCCAATCCACTATGTTGTTTGGTT
Organism: Lathyrus tuberosus; assembly: GCA_022829125.1. NCBI lineage: Eukaryota > Viridiplantae > Streptophyta > Magnoliopsida > Fabales > Fabaceae > Lathyrus > Lathyrus tuberosus. The sequence continues at coordinate 3,683,393 of JALAZF010000477.1, forward strand.
ATAAGGTTAAAAATAGCTCATCAAATTAGTAAAAAATTCAACCAGTTTTCATTGTGACTCCTAGGAGAAACGTTAAGTAAATGGCAACCCTTGTATTCATTCCCTACTTCACAATATAGAAGAAGCAACACATGGACAAGAGGTCAGGGAGAGCCTCAACCAAATGGATAACAAAGAAGAAACATTGACTTGATTTTCAACTCTGCTGTCACAAGAAGGCCGGCAAGTGGAAAAATGGGGCTCTGAAGCTAAGAGAAGCTTGTTAGATTAAGATGTTATATTTACATAAAGGATAATACAATATAGGTTGGTATTTTTGTCAATATGTTTTCATTGTATTTGGATCTATAATTTGGCATGTAATATGGATGTTCTTTTTGGTTCGTTTTTTCACGTTCCAACGATTGAGTTTAGGATAGGCAACATGTTCATGATTGAAAGGTAAAAGTCAAAGAATGTAATAGACAAGTAATAAATATCTGTAAACTTGTTGGGTTGTTCCTCAACTGATACCTGAATACTCTTCAGACAGAAAAATAGTTAATTGATTATTACACCATGTCAGAGACCGATCTAGAAAATTTGGTATGTGGGGGCAAAATTGTGAGAGGCATTTAATATGAATTCTGTCTATTGATAGATTTTTAATTTTTTTTAACAAATTTCGATTAAAAAAAATTATATTTATTTTTCATTTTTATTATAAAGTTCATCTAATATTTTAAAATAGTGAGTTTTCATCTTCAAACCATTTTTTTAACAATTCATATTAAACACAGATAAACTTTATACTGTTCTAAATATTATTTACAAAAATAAGATAAAATATATATGATAAAATAATATTATTATTACCACTTTAACGTTAATGTTCCAAACAAACTTTTTATTTGATGAGTTTAGAGGTGCTAAAAATATTAAACTATATGACTCAAGCTTGATATACTATTGACTAATCCATTAATTTAATGGTGGCAATATCTTAATTACTTAATTATTTATAAAGAAAAATATAAATATATTTAATAATTACTACCAAATTAGTGGGGGCGTTTACCCCCAATTTACTATACCTACATCCGGAAAATTTTATCTCATACTCATCATTTATTCTTCTATCCCTACATTATATTTTTTTTTACTAAAATATCCTCATATAAATAAGTATAAAATTTTCCCGATTTAATTATTTGATCCAGAATTTAATAAATAAATCTATCTTTAAAAATTGCTTTATTAATATTCTCAGCAAATATGACAAGTATTATCTATACTATTATATAATCTTATAATGTTTCCATCAAAGATTTTCTGCTAAAACTTTTTCCTTTAATTAATTAATTAAATATAAATATATTTATCATTAGCCCCTTTTAAAACTTCCGACTAAGTCACATTCTTATATTTTAAATAATTATTAATTAACAAATGCAATAAGACACGTCCTAATTTTTTTTTAAATGCAGTCACCTACCAAAAATTATATAAATATAAATATATTTATTATTAACTCCATCGTTTAAAGTTTTCGACTAAATCACATTCTTATATTTTGAATAATTATTAATTAACCAATGCAACAAGACACATTCTGAATTTTTTTAAAATATTATATAATCTTATAATGTCTCCATCAAAGAGTGCATCTGTTTAAGGTATTCCAGATTGTGGGTTGATTCATCATGTCTTTCATTCGTGTGTGGGTTAGTATCATATGGATATGGAACTACATTGGCTTCTTTTGCCAAATTTTGGCTAAAAATGGGGAGATTAATAGCTGTGTGGGTGGGTCTCTCAACATACATCTCTGGTGCTGGTTCTGCAAAGATGTTGGAGAGGATGTTCTAACAGTCTATCAGAATCTCAAAATCTTTCCCTTGTGCCTTGTGGTCTGAGTTAGGGAGCATGTTGTGTCTTGTGACCTGAGTTACATGTTCTATGGACTCAGTGTTACGCATGATACAACTGAACCTTCTTACTGGTTCTCTTATGCCTCTTCAGAGGAAGATTAGCCCTCCGTGGCAAGTACAAGTTTGAGGGGGAGTATGCTATGCACTCTTCCTCATATACACCAACATTCAGCTGGGAATTTCAGAGATAAGAAGCAGCCTCAGAAGTGTTCCAATCATATCCACCGAACGCCGGACTTTCTTTTTCTACCTAAGGAGTTTTAACCAAAAATTTGTCAAAAGGGGGAGATTGAAAGCTCGAATGATTTTAGCAAATTTTTGGGAAAAACTGAATGTCAAAAGATATGTTTAAACATGAAGAAGTCTGATGAAAGAAGACTGGTCAGAGATAATGTCCAAACAAATGTCTCGACATCATTATTTGACATTGCAGGATGTTTCTAAATCTGTTGCAACAATCAAGGAAGCAATCAGAACTTAGATCAAGGAATCAGCAAACAGAAGATTGAAGCCCAAGGAAGCAGAAGCCTATAAATAGAAGACTTAGACCTAGGTTTTAAAAATGCCTTTAGTACACCTTTTGTAACCTTGTTTTCTTGCGTAAGAAACAAGGGTTTAGGGTTTTGAGAGTCGTTGGCTCTCTAGGTTGTAAGTCTCCCTTTGTATCGTTTGATGCACTGTGGTAGATATAGGTGTCGCACAGATCCATAAGCCTTGAGGTATTGGATTGTGTATTGTTCTTGGATGAAGCTTTTAAGCAAATTCGAGTTAGCTTGTTTGTCAAGAAAGCTTGACAGATTTCTGTATTGACAGGGATGATGTAGAAATCACAGTTGGTGATTAAGGGAAGTGAGTGGGGTATCTCATATCAAGGTTGTAAACGTTTGAGTTTAGCCTTGGTAAAGATGTTCATTGGGTAGATGTTAGGTATAAAGTTGTAAACGGGGGAGTTTAACTTTGTAACAGTTCTACAGATAGTGGAGTCTTCTTCCTGGATTGGTATCCCCCAGATGTAGGTGAATTGCACTGAACTGGGTTAACAATTACTGTGTTCTTTATCATTCTGCAGATTTATAGTTTCTGTTAGGGTTCATGATAGACATGTTGGATCAGATGTCGTGACATCTGTGATTGTGCAGTTCTGATATTCAAGGTATCATCCTGCTGTTACGCCTCTGAGTTTAAATGATTATGTAGCTCAATGTCTTGACATGTGTTAGGATATCTGTTGTCTGCATAGGCCAGAATTTCAAAACACCCACCTACATGATCACAAACTAATACTTGTTTTTACTCCAATCCCTTGTCAAAAACCCTTCCATTCTCAATCAATATTTTCACTTCAAATCTTCATTCTTGTGTTTCATCACATCAAAGGGAGAGAAAAAAGCTAAAATTTCAAGTAAATATCATTTATATCAAGCCTGATTGCTCACATTAAGCTTGTTTTTAGTCTGAAAAATGTTTGTTTAATCCGGAGATGTATTTCTGGATTATGTATGAATTCATCCGGAGATGCATCTTTGTATGTTGTTTTTTCTTATTTTTTCAGCTCTGTTTACAATATTAACAATTTTTTAGTTTTTTAATGTAATTGTTTTCATTAGATATGGTGCAATTCGATGTTTTCTCCAAACATGTTATGTCTTCAGAATGCCCTATACCACTTACATCAGTGGAGTGGACGGCTCATTCAACAACAAAAGTCGAGACTTGGTCGGACCAATTTGTGGAAAGGATGCAAGAGTTCACCAAATTGAGCAACATTGAAAGAAAATCAAATTCACAAAAGTCAAAGATGGTACCACCCATACTTATAGATTTAGCCGACGACAAATTTTTCGATTCGTTTTAGTTTTTCATCATCAATTAAGTGTATACAGTTGTGTATTAATATTAATGAAGTGTAATAATATATACAATTTCAAATATTTTAATAAATTTTGATGTTTGCCAAAAAAAATTGTTCATTTGCCAAACAAAACACACAAGTTTTGTTTTTTGTCTGGTTCAGGAGAGGTTCCAGAGATGCATCTCCGGAATCTCCATAATAAGACAATAGGGTGGTACTGAAAATGTATCTCTAAAACCACCAATGATATTGGATAAAAAAAATTAGTTCCATATTTGTCTACAATTTCTACAAATATATGCTCTTGCTTTTTATTTCATACAAACAAAAAATGTCGCAAATGTCACATATAAATATCAATTGGTATGTTGCAAATGTCTTCTTTTCCAGCGTGGCACTCGGGCGAAAGTTTAAGATTAATGAGTACATCTCTTTTGTAGATTTGCAATACAAAGTGCAGAATCTCCTACCTTACGGAGATAATAGAAAAATTTTGAAGTTCGAGTACCGTTCACTGTCTATAAACAACGAATGGAAGATTGGTTTCAACAACTATGAGCTCAAGACAGATGCAGATGTAAGGGCTATATGGAATACATTTTTTCGTTTCGAAATAAAATTTCTGATCGAGGTGGAAGCGGCGATTTCAAGATCGACAGAAGATATTGTGAAGATGTTGAAGCGTCCACCTGGATATTGAAATGAAATGTATGATTTTATGTTAACATCACCTTATAATGTTGATTTTATGTTATGAATGGTAATTTTATTTTGTCAAAATACAACTTTCTAATTTTCTGCTTCTATTTCTATTTCAGTATGCTACGGAGATGCATCTATAGACAAATTTCATAAATGCATTTCCGGATCTAAATAAGCCACACTCTTAAGGTGTGACTTAGAATTAACCTAGGATGTTTGTGTTTGAAATGCGTCTTGAAATGCATCTCCAAAATCTAGAAACATTTTTGTATTTTCACGTGGCACCTTATTAATATATAAGGTGCATTGAAAAATTCTCGATAAATAAAATGTGGGAAAAGTCCAATTCAAGTAAAGTTGAATTGCAGAAAAAAAAGAATTTCTCTTCCCAATTCTAAAGGATGCTCCTACACTCTGAAAAAGCTAAAACTATATTTGAAACTCAGAAAAACACTTTCAAACGTATTTCACACTAAATTTATGCATAAATGAGTCACATTTTATTCTATAAAAAAGTTTAGAATTATACTTTCGGAATAAACGGAGGAAATATATTAGCTTCTTATTCTTTCACTAATTAAAGTGAAATGTGAAATATATTTGTGTATATTAAAAGTATTGTTAGAGTCAGAGATTGAATAACATTTGTAACAAATTAAAAAAAAAAAAGTTTGAAGAGGTGTGTATGTGTGAAAAAATGTGGGTCTTTGCTATGGTAATTTCCTATCATTGGTATGTGTAGACAATACAACGTGGGTGGGTCGGTGGGTGGGACCTTTATCAGAGGGAGGAAAGACACAAAAGGAAGAAAAGAAGATGGAGGGAAAGAGTGGAATACGGAAGTATACTTGTCAATGAAGGAAGGCCTATAATCTGAATAACCAACGGTTGAATTTTGTTACAAAATCCTTGAAATTTCAAAGCAGCAAGTTTCTGAGAAATAATCAACAGCAATTGTTCATTACTACCCACTCACTGTATGCTTGTTTCCGTTCCAGTAGTAAGATTCACAATCTATCCTCTACAAATTTAGGTTATTCAGATGGCTAGCAGTAGCAGAAACTCCTCAATTTCACCTCTCAGAAATCACTTTTATGATGTGTTTGTGAGCTTCAGAGGTGAAGACACTCGCAACAATTTCACCGATTTTCTTTTCCACGCCCTCCAAACACAAGGCATTCTTGCATTTAGGGATGACACTAATCTTCCAAAAGGTGAATCCATAGGACCCGAGCTCCTTCATGCAATCGAACACTCTCAGATTTTCGTCGTCGTCTTCTCAACGAACTATGCTTCCTCAACTTGGTGCTTGCAAGAATTGGAAAAGATATGCGAATGCGTTCAATTGTCTGGAAAACATGTTCTTCCTGTTTTCTACGAGGTTGATCCTTCTGAGGTCAGACATCAAAAAGGAATTTATGCTGAAGCCTTTTCCAAACATGAACACAGATTTCAGCATGACTCTCAGATGGTGTCAAGATGGAGAGAAGCGCTAACACAAGTGGCAAATCTCTCTGGATGGGATCTGCGTGATAAGTAAGTATAACATATGCTGTTTTTTTTTTTACTGTGTGTGCCGTTTGTTTTGGTTTCTTTATGTGATGATTTGGTGTCAATGGTCTACTTCTATGAACTTTCAGGTCACAATCTGCGGCACTTAAAGATATTGTTCAAAAGGTAATTAATATATTGGATTGCAAATCTTCATGTCTTTCAAAAGATTTAGTTGGTATGGTTTCTCCTATGCAAGAATTAGAAAAGCTTTTACTTTTGGACTTGGTTCACGATGTTCGTGTCGTAGGAATTTGTGGGATGGGAGGAATCGGGAAGACAACTCTTGCTACTGTTTTATATGATCGAATCTCTCAACAATTCGGTGCATGTTGTTTTATTGATGATGTAAGCAAAATTTATAGATTACATGATGGTCCACTCGGTGCACAAAAGCAAATTCTAGATCAAACTCTCGGCCAAGAGCACCATCAAATATGCAACCATTACAATGCAACTAATCTGATACGACGCGACGCAGGCTATGTCGTCAAAGGGCCCTTATCATTCTTGATAATGTTGATCATATTGAACAACTGGAAAAAATAGCCGTGCATCGTGAATGGTTAGGTGCCGGTAGTAGAATAATTATCATTTCTAGAGATGAACATATATTGAAACAGTATGGGGTGGATGCGGTTTACAAAGTTCCTCTATTGGATTGTATTAACTCTCTTCAATTATTTTGTCGAAAAGCTTTCAAACTTGATCACATTTTGAATAGTCATGAAGGGTTGGTTAATGGCATACTACATTATGCCAATGGCCTACCACTAGCAATTAAAGTATTGGGCTCATTTTTGTTTGGCCGAGATATATCTGAATGGAAAAGTGCATTCGCTAGTTTGAGAGAAAATCCAGACAAAGATGTCATGGATGTGCTGCGATTAAGTTTTGATGGGCTAAGGGAGACCGAAAAAGAAATATTTCTTCATATTGCTTGTTTTTTCAACATCCTCGTGGAGAAATATGTTAAAAATGTTTTAAATTGTTGTGGATTTCATGTTGATATTGGATTAAGAGTTCTCATGGATAAATCACTTATAAGCATTGAAGATGAAATGATTGTAATGCATGATTTGTTGGAAGAGCTAGGCAAAAAAATTGTTCAAGAAAACTCAAGCAAAGAGCCAGGAAAGTGGACAAGGTTGTGGTTCCAGGAACAATTCTACTATGTTATGTCGGAAAATATGGTAAAGTAGTTGTTTGGATATGAAAAACTTATTTCCATTTTGAAATACTAACTGTATTGCAAATTATTTAAGTTTTTTTTTCTTAATTTTCTGCTATGCTTTAGGAAAAGAATGTTGAAGCCATAGTTTTGGATAATGAATATGCGGATGCAGTGACATTCGAAGACTTTTCAAATCTTAGATTGCTCATCGTCCATGATATGAATGGATCAAGAAGCCTCAATCATCTTCCTAACAAATTGAGATATATTGAATTGAGTTATTATCCTTTCATGTATTTGCCATCAAGTTTTCAGCCCAATCAACTTGTTGAGTTGATATTGAAGTTTAGCAGCATCAAACAACTCTGGGAAGGCAAGAAGGTATTTTAAATTCTCATATTATTTCTTTCTCAGAAAATTGAAACAATTCAATTATTTCCTCCTTTTGAAGGTAAATTTGTAAACAAAAGAAAGTAATGCCTTGACTTTTGTTGATCTTTCCCATAGAATCTGCCCAAATTGAGAATTTTGGATTTGAGCGACTCCGAAAATCTAATAAAAATGCCCAATTTTGGAGAGTTCCCAAATCTCGAGAGGCTAAATCTAGAAGGATGCATAAAACTTGTGCAGTTGGATCCATCTATTGGGCTTCTAAGAAAGATTGTTTACTTGAATTTAAAATATTGCAAAAGTCTAGTAAGCATACCCCACAACATATTTGGTCTCAGCTCTCTTAAATATCTAAATCTGTCAGGGTGTTCTGGGAGTTGTTTCGAAGAGTTTAACAGTACAAGGCATTTGGATATAAGTGAAAGTGCTTCACATTCCCAATCAACATCCTCCATCTGCAAATGGACCACTAAGCTTTACCATTCCTTGTTACCCACTCCCACAACAAAAACAGTAATGTTTCCTTCCTTCCTTAGCTTATATTGTTTGCTTGAAGTTGATATTAGCTATTGTGGTTTAAGCCAACTCCCTGAGGCTATTGGATGTTTACGTTGGTTAGAAATTTTAAATCTTCGAGGGAACAATTTTGTGACACTGCCTAGCCTTAGAGAGCTTTCCAAACTTGTATGTTTGATCTTGGAATCTTGCAAGTGGTTGGAATCTTTGCCTGAGCTTCCTTTTCCTACTACTATTGAGCAGGATCTTCGTAAGAGAAAATATTGGAAGAGAACAGGATTGTTCATTTTCAACTGTCCTAAAATAAGTGATAAAGAACGATGCAGAAGAACGACATTTTCATGGATGACACAATTGATTCAAGTGAACAAAGAATACCCTGCCTTCTCTGATGTTGGTATTGTCATTCCAGGAAGTGAAATACCAAGTTGGCTTAACAATCAGAGTGTTGGTGATTCAATACTCTTATCTCCCGTTATGCAGGACAAGCGCAATAATATCATTGGCATTTTATGCTGTGCAGTATTTTCTTTAGCACCTCATTATCCAACAATGACAAAAAGTTCTCAATGGATACCTCATATAGTACTGTGTCCACCATTACACCACCATGTATCGTTTCCGGTAGTTGTCGATGGAGATCTTATAACTGTCAAATCAAATCACATCTGGCTAGTCTATATCCCTAGGGAGTCGTTCTATGATGTTCCGTTACTGCATAATCTTCTCCATGTTATAACTATTAGCAATAAAGGCTTGGGTGTGGAGGTGAAGAAATGTGGGTATCGTTGGGTATATAAACAGGATCTACAAGAGTTCAGCTCAACAATGATGTATGCTGGAAATAAGTTAGGTCTGAAGCAGAGGTTTTTGGTAATTGAAGATGAGGCGCAACCACAACCATAACTACATTCATTCAGCTGATGAAATAAATCCTAAGTTTTTTGCAATTGAAGGTGAGACATTTTTCATATTTATTTTGTTAATTACAAATTAAAAAAAGACAATTGATATTTATATAATCATAATCCCAATTTAGTATTTAATTTTAAAATTTATATTTTTAATTTTGACAATTTTTAATCCTTATCATAAAAATAAAACATGAATATTTTATATAAATTAAAATTATAATTAACTCATAATTTAAGATAAATAGACTATTGATAATTATAATTTTTCTCACCAAAAATATTTTTAATTTTGTAAAATTTATTTTTTTCCCGTGTCACCCTTCCTTATAAAAAAGACTTTAAAAAATTGACAAATAAAATATTTTAGTTTAACCAACATAGTATGAATGAGAGAGTCTAAAACATGAGTCACCTTAAATTTATCTTTCTATACTATATCTGGTGTACACTCTTTAAATTTATGAAACTTGCTTCAACTTGATGATTTACCCTTAACCAATTTTCATTGTGATTCCTAGGAGACACGTTTAGACAACACATGTACAAGAAGAAACATTGACTTGATTCTCATTTATGTTGTCACTCAAAGGTCAAAATGGGGGTCTGAAGCTTGTTAGCTTAAGATGGTCTCTTTTCTCTGTTGTATTGTTTACATACATAAAGATAATATAATTTAGGTTGTATTTTGTCTAATATGCTTTCATTTTTCACTTTATTTGGATCCATTTTTTTTTTGCATGTAATATTATGGTTGCTCTTTTGTTTGTATTTAATTCAACTCATATTTTGTCTAATATGCTTTCATTTTTTACTGTATTTGGATCCATATGGTTGTTCTTTTGTTCATATATAATACAACTCATATTGCATATCATCCAATGGTCATTCCAGTAAAGCAGAACAATAAGTTATTTTGATGCATGAAGAGTCACTAGAAGTGGAGTCTGATTAAGAACAATAAGTATTCCTCCTGCCAAATCGTACATAGGATGAATAACTAGATTTTGATCTTAGAGAAATTATGTTGTCATTCCATACTCTCTTTAGATATTTTATTACGGTCAAATCAAATCCAAATCAGATGTAGTTTATTATTCTAAGAATTTGGGTTGGGTCTATCTCATCCCTACAAAACCGGCTTGCAGGGTGAGAATTGTCCCCACTTATAAACACAACACATACCATATCTCTAAGCAATGTGGGACTAAATTCACTCCTTCAAACCAATCACAATTAAGGTGTTGGGGGCTGCAATGAAGGCTAGCCAAAGTGTCGCAATTAAGGACTAAGGCGGAAATTCCAACATTATGATAACAAATCAGCTATTCACTTGGCTCATAGTAACCCAGATATTTCATTAAAGGACCAAAAACATCGAGATTGATTGCCATGTCATAAAAGGAAAGATTCAAAATCGCATCATTCATATGCTTCCGATTGCTTCCTCAGCTCAAATTACTGACATTCTCGTAAAACCTCTTCCATTTCTTTCATTCTCTTTACTTGTTTCCAAGTTTTTTCTCTGTGATCTCCATTATCCATCTTGAGGGGAGTATTAGGATTAGAATTGACTTGTTAGTTTGTTTGTCATCTATTTTCTATTTTAACTGTTTCAATTTCAGCTGTTTTTCCTTCACTTCCAATGATACTTAAACCATTTTATCCTCCTATGTAGTTTCTATAATACAATTTAATATGATAGAAAGACATAGTTTAATAAGCAGAGTCTGTTTAGGCTTGTCCAACTAGAATTGAAATGAATGAAGGTGATCAGGGTCCTTTGAAGTTTAAAAAATACAATTCAATGTGATTGAAAAACATAGTTTATGTAATTGATTCAGTTGTTTATTTATGGAGGACAAAATATATCCCCATTTGACAACTTTTACTACAATTGTTTAAGCAGTTAACATAGTTCAAATAGGTGGTTGCTAACGTTCATCAGATGTTCATGAGATGGTCGTTGGATATATCAAGTGTCTCATTAATCATCACTTTAACTTTATTCATCATGGATTTAGATGTGATGAACCACAATTTTCTGGTTTTAAAAATTCAAATTTACGTAGAATTCACACTTGAAAATTGTGGTTAGTTAATGAGTTCCGACACTTGATATATATACTAACCATCTACAGAACATAATTAACCACCAATTTGAAGTGTGTTAACCACTTCACAAATTATCGTGAAAGTTGTCTAAATTTGATCAAAAATCATTTCTCTAATCAAAATTGAGGAACCAAAAAAACTATTTGTCAACAAAAAGCTCTTGTTGGCTGTCAACAAGTCGTTTTCTGCTCCTATCACTGATGGGTGTCTGTTATGACTTTTGGATGGAAAAATATATATACAAACAACAACTTGTTTTTTTTTTATAAAATTTAAATATGAGATGCTTACAGGAAAATGCAAACGAGTTAAATATTTTATTAGTTGCATAGACTTGGTAAACAGAAAGTTGTAATGCACAGGTGTTTGATGATGCCATAAAGATTAGAACAAGGAATGAAAATTCAACGTCTACGTGTGAGAAGGTGCCAAGAATCAACGGTAAAAGATAAGCTCGTTTTATTATATATATATATTCCAAAAATTTCTTCGTCTTCTAAAATATGGCTTATTCAAAAATGTCTAGCAGTAGCAGCAGCAGCTCCTCTTTTTCAGATCTGATGAAATTGCCAGAGAGGAGGAATTATTATGACGTGTTTGTCAGCTTCCGAGGTACAGATACTCGCCTAAATTTCACTGATCATCTTTTTACTGCCTTTAAGAAAAAACATGTTAGTGCATTTAGGGATGAAAGTGATCTTCAACAAGGTGAACCCATAGGACCTGTACTCCTTCGTGCAATCCAAGACTCTCAGGTTTTCGTTGTGGTATTCTCAAGGAACTATGCTTCTTCAACTTGGTGCTTACAAGAATTGGAAAAGATATGTGAATGCGCTCAAGTGTCTAAAAAATATGTTCTGCCTGTTTTTTATGATATTGATCCTGCTGACGTGAGGCATCAAAGAGGAATTTATCGTAAAGCCTTTGCCAAACATGAACAAAGGTTCCAGCAACAATCTGAGAAGGTGCGAAGATGGAGGAAAGCTCTAACTCACCTTGCCAATTGCTCCGGCTGGGATCTACGTCATAAGTAAGTAATCTTAACCTTAAGCCTATCTTTTAGATTTAAATATGTTTTTTCGTTCATCTAAATGTACTTTTTGTATTTTAAGTCCTTGTTGTTTTGTTTTAATTGCTGAAATATTTCGTTCTTTAAATTTTCAGATCACAATCTGCAGCGATTAGAAAGATTGTTCGAAGGATAAAAAATATACTACATTGCAGATCTTCAAGTGTTTTAACAGATTTAGTTGGGATGGATTCTCCTATTGAACAGTTAGAGAAGTTTCTACTTTTGGACTCGCTTGATGATGTCCGTGCTGTAGGAATTTGTGGGATGGGAGGAATAGGGAAGACAACTCTTGCTATGGTTTTAATAGAGAGAGTCTCTCATCAATTTGGTGCATTTTGTGATATTATTGATGTAAGAAAAGTTTATGGATTACATGGTCCACTTGGTGCACAGAAGCAAATTCTAAATCAAATTCTTGGCGATAAACACCAACAGATGTGCAATCTCTATAATGCAACTAATTCGATGCGAAGTAAGCTATGTTGTAAGAGGTCCCTTTTGATTCTTGATAATGTTGATCATGTAGAACAACTAGAAAAAATAGTTGTGATTCGTGAACTGCTAGGTGAGGGAAGCAGAATCATTATCATTTCTAGAGATGAGCATATATTGAGATTGTATGGAGTGGATGCAGTTTATCAAGTTCCACTTTTGAATTGGTCTAACTCTCTTCAATTACTGTGTCGAAAAGCTTTCAATTTTGATCATGTTATTATGAGTAATTATGAAGAGTTGGCACATAGCATACTACACTATTCCAATGGCCTGCCACTAGCAATTGCAACATTGGGCTCATTTTTGTATGGTCGAAATATCTCTGAGTGGAGAAGTGCATTGGATAGATTGAGAGAAAGTCCAAACAAAGATGTCATGGATGTGCTGCAATTAAGTTTTGATGGGCTAAAGGAAATGGAAAAAGAAATATTTCTTCATATTGCTTGTTTTTTCAACATGCATACGGAGAAGTATGTTAAAAATGTTCTAAATTGTTGTGGATTTAATGCTGATAATGGATTAAGCCTTCTCGTTGATAAATCACTTATAAGCATTCAGGATGAAATGATTGTCATGCATAATTTGTTGGAAGAGCTAGGCAGAAAAATTGCTCAAGAAAATTCAATCAATGAGCAAAGAAAATGGAGAAGGTTGTGGTTTGACGAGCAACTCGAGGATGTTATGTTGGAGAAGATGGTAAAGGAGTTGTTTGAATATAAAAATCTTGTTTCCATTTTTAAAAAACTAAATGTATTGAAAGTTATTTAAGTTTTTTTCCTTCATTTTTTGCTATGCTTTAGGAAAAACACGTTGAAGCCATAGTTTTGGATCATGAATATGATGACTATAGTGAAGATGATGAAGACGATGAAGTGATAGTCGATAACTTTTCAAATCTTAGATTGCTCATCATCAAGTATGTGAAAGCATCAGGAAGCCTCAATTATCTTTCTAATGAATTGAGATATTTTGAGTGGTGCGAATATCCTTTCATGTATTTGCCATCAAGTTTTCAGCCTAATCAACTTGTTAAGTTGATATTGGAGTATAGCAGCATCAAACAACTCTGGGAAGGAAAGAAGGTATTTTTAAATTTTCGTGCAATTATTTTCTTTTCAGAAACATTAACAGGTTTAAAATAATTCATTTCTTTCCCCCTTTTGTTGATCTTTTGCACAGAATCTGCCGAAATTGAGAACTTTGGATCTGAGCCACTCCAAAAATCTAATAAAGATGCCAGATTTTGGAGAGATTCCGAATCTTGAGCGGCTAAATTTGGAAGGATGTATAGAACTTGTAGAGTTGGATCCATCAATTGGGCTTCTAAGAAAGATTGTTTCCTTGAATTTAAAAGATTGCAAAAATCTAGTAAGCATATCCAACAACATATTTGGTCTCAACTCTCTTAAAGATCTAAATATGTCTGGTTGTTCCAAATTGATTAGCAATCCAAGGCAGTTGAATAGAAGTGAAAGTGCATCACATATTCGATCAACGTCCTCGAACTTCATGATGCCTTACCATTCTTGGCTTACAACTCCCACAACACACATACATTTGTTGCCTTACTTGCTTAGCTTATCTAGTTTGCGTGAACTTGATATTAGTTTTTGTGGTCTACGCCAAATTCCCGAAGCAATCAGATGTCTACGCGGGATAGAAAGATTAAATATAGGGGGGAACGATTTTGTGATGCTGCCTAGTCTAAGGGAGCTTTCCAAACTTGTATATTTAAATTTGGAGCATTGCAAGCTGTTGGAATTTTTGCCTCCGCTTCCTTTTCTTACTGCTATCGAGCACGGTCTTTGTGTTAACAAGTATGGGAAAACAATAGGATTGCTCATTTTCAACTGTCCTAAATTGAGCGAGACGGATCAATGTAGTAGAATGGCATTTTCATGGATGACACAAGTCATTCAAACTAACAAAGAATACCCTGCCTTCTTCGATATTAGTATTGTTACTCCAGGAAGTGAAATACCAAGTTGGTTCAACAATCAGAGTGTGGGCGATTCAATACCCGTCTCTCCTTTTAAGCATGACAACGATAAGAACATAATTGGCTTTGCATGTTGTGCAGTATTTTCCGTGACACCTCGTAGTCCAACAACGATAAGAAATTCTACACAAAGTCCCCATGCCGAGATGACATTGCGTTTTGCTAATATTCATGGCTATCCACTGATATACCATCATTTCCGTCTTCCAGTAATCCTCGATGGAGATCTTATTACAGTCGAATCAAATCACATATGGCAAATAATAATCCATTTCCCGCGGGACTGGTCTTATGATATTCTGAACGATATTATCCTTGTTCAAGTTGTTAGGGATGAATGTTTGGGTGTGGAGGTGACGAATTGTGGGTATCATTGGATATATAAACAGGATATACAGGAGTTCAACTTAACAGCTATGCATCCTGGACATTCCTTCACTCGGAAGCGCAAGTTTTCGTCTGCACTCGTCTCTCATCCATCTTCAAAACCGTCAAAGTAATTTTCAGTCCATGTTAGTTGGTTGGTATAAGGTAAGAAGAACTAAAGCTAATTCAAAAGTACATTTTTAACTTTATAGTTTTTTTTCTTCCTGTTTTGGCTGTAATATTCACCAAAGAATGATACAATTTCTGGTCTATTTTGGAAATGATACACTTGGGATGAGTTTTATGGCTAATAGCTCCATGTCTTGGCATGTAATAGTATGGTTGTTCTTTTTGGTTTTTATAGTCTTGAAATCAAAACCAATAAAGCAATTAGAACATATTATTATAGATTCAAAATGATAAATTTTCCCTGAAAAATACCTCTGAAACATAAATCAATCGCTAGAAAGTACTGTGAGATCATTTTTAAACCAATAAATTGAAAGATTGTACTATTTAAATGATGGAAGATTCTCAACACGTCTCATGTAATTTTCAAAAATCCCATAAGAATTCAATATTTATCATTTTCATTGATTTTACATGTGGATTTAGCATTTTTATCTGCGATTTCTTTCGCTACAAAAGGAAATTTCCTTCTTGAGCATAAATTGATTTTACATGCGGGTTTTGCATTTATATCTAATTTATCAACGATTTCTTCCGCATGTAAAAATACTATTAGAGAGTTTCAGAATTTAGACTTTTGACATCATATATTTATTCAAAATCTTAAGACATTTAACGTATGAGTATTTTCTTTTATAAACCCAACATTTATTCTATTTCTAGTCGATTTGAGATTTTATTAACTCATACTTGAATCCCAATCACAAGTTTGAACACAGAAAAGTTTTTTAATGGGACAACAAATAATATGAAAATAATTTATAATATTTTTCAAAACTAAAAATTATATTAACTTTTACATGATAAATAATTTCATGACAACATACTACAAATATTTATGCATTTTAATATTCTGAAAATGTTTTTTTATCAATACTATAAAAAATCCTACAATTATTTAATATTACTTCAATAAAAAGTTACATTAATGTATCAAATGATTTTAAATTTATATAAAATTTTATATAGATGATCTTAATGATATACAATTTGACTATAATGATAAATTTTATTAAATTTATATTAAAATATTATTGAACGGTATAAAATTAGAGGATTTCTTAATACACCCCAAAGGTTTCTTAGGTACCGCATGAAATTCTTTTTTTTCCTCTTGATTCCGGATGTGCACATCCGGACGCACTATTTTTTTAAAAAACGTTGATTTGTTCCGGATGTGCAAATCCAGAATGTTTCTTCATGTGCACATCCAGAAGAAATTTTTATAATTTCGCGCCAGAGCCTTCTCCCCCCTCATTCTTAACCATAGTTTTAAAAACCGGACCGGACCGGTTGGACCGGGAACCGGCCAGGTAACCGGCCGGGTTCGCTTGCTGGATCGGGCATGTCATCGAACCGGTGAGAACCGGTGCGAACCTGGAAAACCGGCGGTTCAACTGCATATTTTAAAAAAAAAAAATTTATTTTTTTTTAAAATTTTTTTTAAATTTTTTTTAAAATTTTTTTTTAATTTTTTTTTTAAAATTTTTTTTTATTTTATTTTTTTAATTTTTTTTTAAAATTTTTTTTTACTCAAATACATAGGAACTTTTCTTCAAGAATAATAGTAATCACTCATTTAATTCAAGTGATACACAAATTAAGTTTTGTAATATCTACAAAACTATTTTTACTATTTTGTATTTATATTGATTGAAAAATCATCATACAAATATTTGTATAGAAATTTAAGAACACAAATTAAGAAAAAAATATAATATAATTTTAGACTTAACTGATTTCCATTATATATATATAGACTTGAAAAATTTATTATTTAAAATAATGTTAATATTTGTATTGTTTTAATTATTAACATTAAAACTTATTTTTTATTAACATTAAAACTATGAATTTAAATTAGACTCTGTTTAATTTAGACTCTGTTTAAAATTTACAATTAGACTCTTTTAAAATTTGAATTTAAATTATGAACCTGTGAATTTATGATATGATCTTTTCAAAAAATTTAAGTGCTAGTTATAGTTTTTAGAGACTGAATCATCCGGTTCGACCGGTTTTACCGGTTTTATACCTATTATAATGATAGGTTTATTCAACCGAGTTATCCGGTTTAATCCGGTTTGGTCATGCGGTTCGACCAATGACCCAGTGGTTCGACCGATAAACCAGTGAACCAGTACCCTCACCGGTTTGATGACCGGTCCAGTTTTTAAAACACTGTTCTTAACTTTTCAGAAGGCTCTGGCACGAAATTAAAAGAATTTTTTCCGGATGTGCACATGAGAAAACATTCTGGATTTGCACATCCGGAACAAATTAACGTTTTTTAAAAAAAAATTGTGCATCTGGATGTTAACATCCGGAATCAGGGGGACAAAAAGGAATTTTGCACGGTGCCTAAGAAACCTTTAGGGTGTATTAAAAAATTCTCTAAAATTATCTAAATATTATACCAATATAGTTTAATCATTTCTCTACATATAATTAATTTAATATTAAAATAAAATAATAAACTTCATGTGTGTAGAAATATAAAAAGAAAGTAACCATTTATTATTAAAATAAAATAAAAACTAATTTATTTAATAAAAAAACCGTGGATAATCCTAAAGAAGGGAAATGTTTAGTCAATTAAAAAACAATAAACTTTGTAATAAAAATTATAGGAGAAAACTTATATATTTTAAATGGGAAATAGTTTTTATTGGTTTATTAAAGTAAAAAAAATTGTAACTTGTGGGGACAAGATCCCCCTTTTTCTAACACATGAATCCGAACTCAGTCACTCACATTACTAGTTTTAATCTACACTAGGATGCATACCCGCTTCCCTACCGAGAGCATAACCAAAATTTTGTTGGAATTCAAATATGAGTGAATAGAGTCCTACATCGACTAAAAATGAAAGAAATATTGAATTTATAAGATAAATGACCTATATCCATAATGCTTTAAAGTTTGAAAATTTCTTAATATACTTTATATATTACTTAAGTATCACGTGAAAATACTAAAATATTCTTAGATTTTGGAGATGCATCTCCGGACGCACCCTAATTTCATAAAATTTTGACTTTAACATTAAAATATTTCGGAGATGCATCTTTAAACGTATTTCGGAGATGCGTCTCCGAAAAGCATTTAAACTTAAATCGCGCCAGAATCCTTCTTCTTCTGCATTTCTAAAAAAACTTAACTTTCTCATACTCTCTCAAAAAAAATTTCATCAACCAAGTCCAAAATCAAACAATTAAGCTCAAAGGATCTTCAATTAACATCAAGGACATCAGAGACATCATCCCACTAAAGCAAAGTCTAAATTTGTAAGTTTTTTATTTTTGATAAGTTTTTTTAGTTTTTGTGTAAATAAGTAGAAATTGATGATTTAGGTAAGAAATGAGTAGGAATTGCAAGAATGGTAGTTTATACATACTGTAAAAACATGTTTGTTTGTTTAAAATCACGATTAAACCATTTTTTGAAGTTTGCATATCTGAATTGCCGCCATTGAAGAACCTGATGAGTTGCAGAAAATTCCAGAGATGCATCTCCGAAAATTTTCAACTTTTAGTTTCCCAGTAACTAGAGATGCATCTCCAGAAATTCTATATATGTTTTTATTTTTATTTTCTTGCTTGTAATGTTGCTTGTACTAATTGTCTGGTTTAATTACAAACATTATAATTGATAGACACGATAGACTGGGGCACGGAGAAATTGCATAACAAGCATTAGTGTGGCGGGAGAAGAGTCTGGTTTCAAAGGCTTTTGTTCACTCTAGCCATGCAGAGACATCTACTTCTGGGGTTCATGTTTTTCCATCTTCTTCCCGTAGGATACGAGTTTTACCTACCGACACATCACTCTCTTCATCCTCCCGCAGACGCCAGAGGTATCCGAGTCACCGGTGATACCAGTGACACTAGTGCCACCTCCAACGGGTGATGCTTTTGAGTCAGTCCCACCTCCGGTTATTGATGTTGTTGAGCCAATGTCACCTCTGGTTGGTGAGACTGCTGAGGATGATGAGCCAGAGTCACCTCAAACATTTGGAGGAGGTCCCGTAGAGTTGCCACTACTGCCTATATCCCCATACCATACTGTCAGACATATCTAGGATGGAAAGGTAACATTAGTTTGTAACAAGTCCTCTTTTTGTACCCCGCTTAAAATCTGAGTCCATTAGATCCTTTCAAGATCGTGAAATATGGGGCGATGGTGGATGAGGAGGCAATGACTTCTCCTGAACCTGAGCTTCCTCATGCTCATGAGGAAGGTGTGGCCCAGGAAGCCGTTGAGCATGAAAGTCCCTAGCAGGAGCATGTTGCTGTGGAGGAAGAACCCCATAGAGAATGATGTTCGGTATCTGGGGCTTTTTGTCTTTCTTTCCTTCTTTAGTTGTATTTATTTTGACCCCTTCGAGGGCTTTTGCATTCACTTGGAACAGCGGCATCCCTTTAGGGGCTCTTTTTAATGTTTGTCATTTTTGCCATTAATTATTATGTTGTTTTGCATCTATCGTTGTGGTCGTTTTTTAGACGCCGAAAATCTATTTTCATGAGGATCCCTTATTTTTTATTTTCCTTTACGGGCGACAAGGACCCAACCTTGAGTATCGATCGTAATTGAGTCCATGGGCGGTAAGGACTCCATCTTGGGAATCCATCACATGTAATTGTCTCTATGGGAAATAAAGATCCTATCTTGGGGATCTAGCGCATGTAATCGCCTTCATGGGCGGTAAGGATCCCATCTTGGGGATCCAACGTGTGTAATCGCCTCCATGGGCGACAAGGATCCCATCTTGCAGATCCACTGTATGTAATCGCCTCTATGGGCGGCAAGGATCCTATTTTGGAGACCCAACGTATGTAATCGCCTTCATGGGCGGCAAGGATTTCATCTTGGGGTCCAACATAAGTATCACCTCCAAGGGTGGCAAGGATCTCATCTTGGCGATCCAGCGTATGTAATCGCCTCATGGGTGGCAAGGATCCCATCTGGTGGATCCATTAT
This sequence comes from Lathyrus tuberosus, assembly GCA_022829125.1. Lineage (NCBI taxonomy): Eukaryota > Viridiplantae > Streptophyta > Magnoliopsida > Fabales > Fabaceae > Lathyrus > Lathyrus tuberosus. The sequence goes on from JALAZF010000477.1 coordinate 3,703,615, forward strand.
ATGTAATCGTTTCAATGGGCGTCAAGGATCCCATATTGGGGATCCGGCGTATGTAATTGCCTCCATGGGAGACTTCCTTATGAGCTTGGACTTCCTGCAAAGATATGGAATAACCAATAGATATAGATAAATAAGGATAAGGTGCCTAGTTAAAAACTTTTTCTCCATGGAAAACGCAGAGGGAAAAGAGTGCACCTCAACAAACAACTAGTATTTACAATCTGCGGAGTTTTAATACTCGCGTATGAAAAATTGTTAACTTAAACAAATAACAAAACAAAAATTACTACACCAATGACTATAGGAGAAAGATGTCATTCTCTCATGACCTCAAACTTTATTTTCCCGTGAGGTTAGATTAGAATCTTCCTTGCACTCACCCGCCTCTTCGCACGGTGTTATCCCGGAGTTGCCTTTCTTTATTTTCACACATGGACAGCGCGCCCTTTTTAACTTGAGGCTCTATGCATAACACTTTCTGGAAATATCCTAATCTCCCCGGACAACCCCTACTCTCCCATTAAGGAGTGGATGCATTAATACAAAGTAGAAAAAACGACTCCCAGTCTGTTAAAAGTTGGTACCTCAATATCATGTTATACGAATAGAGGTGTTAATGACTAGATACTTAATCTTTATTTCTTTTGCTTGGTCCTACTCTCCGAATGTGATCCTCAGGGTTGGGTACCCTTTTACTTGTACATGATCTCTTGAAAATTTGACTAGTGATCCCATAAAAGGCTTCAGGTCTTCGGAGTCGAGACGCAGCCTTCCAAAGGGGCGCCAATACAATATGTCGTCAGAGCTTCCCTAAGCCACTAGAACCCTTTTAATCACCAATCCTTCACATTTGACTGAGATAAGCATGGGGTCATCATTATGAGGATGGATGCCGGACACATCCTTATTTGAGAAGACAATCACGACTTCTGGTACTTCAATGCTCTTGACCTTAGGGAAGTTTTCTATGTTAATAATTTGGCGTGCATATCTCTTTCGCACATAACTAGTTTCCCCGCATTCGCCGAATCCTCCTGCTATGGTGTTAAGCATGTGACATGTCACTTTTTTGTCCTTGCCCTAAGATACCTCTTAGGCTTTGTTTGACCCAGGGCTTCCGCCGCAATCTCGCCTGCATGGGTTATGTCTTTCCATCGGGTTGGAAAAGTATCCCTTCACATATTTATTGAGGTGGATGTCGTACATCAACCTTTCTATTTCCTTCATAAGTTGGTAGAAATACTTTGTATGATGTCCCTTGACTCTATGGAACTTGCACTATCTTCCGGACTCAGATCTCATCACCTTGGCCTTGTGGGCAGGCGGTGTTGGGATGTTATGCATGTGAAGTGCATCACGTGAAATATATTCTCGGCGGGTTTTTAAGGGTGTGAAATTTTTTGCCGTATACCCTATTTTTTTGAACGTGGACAAGTCCTTCACAGGAGAGGTGTATTTTTCCTTAGAGGATGCGAGCTATCAGTGTCGGGCACGCGCTCCTTGACATCGCGAGCTTTCTTTTCGGTGTTACTCTCCTCACCTTTAATGTAGCACTCATCTCTGGTGACCACCTTAGCCAATGTGAGTGTCGGCTTTTGGGTGTGGGACTCATTGAAATGTCTCGCCTTAAGTCCATTTTGGAAAGACCCCAAGAACATTTCTTGGTTCGGAGGAACTCTAACAATATCTTTAACTTATTGTGTTGTATCATAGATTAGAATATATAGGATGGTACATGGTTTTTCCTCGTGCTTCCATTAATAACTACCATGAACTGGTAAGAAAACTGGTACACCAATTCGCCGCTAGTCGCCATAGGAAGATGTCCACCACCAGTCTGTTTAACATTCGCCAAGGTCTGTCAAAATCACTGAGGGACTACCTCACCGACTTCAATGAAGCAACTATCATGGTCGTATATATATATATATATATATATATATATATATATATATATATATCATTGATATTAACACAAGATTACATATTGTTGAATAAAAACTAAATAGAAAACTTTGAAACATAAAAATATTTAATATATATATATATATATATATATATATATATATATATATATATATATATTCTGTTTTTGTTGCATATATACATTTAGAGGGCTTCTTAATACACCACTCAAGTTTCTTAGGCACCACGTGAAAGTTTTTTTTTGCCCCCGGATTCCGGATGTGCACATCCGGACGCACCAATTTTTTTAAAAACGTTGATGCGTTCCGGATATGCATATCCGAAAAACTACCTGATCTGCAGATCTGGAACAATGGTTTATTAATTCACGCCAGACCTTCTTCCTCCCCCTCATTCTTCACATTTTCATATTCCAAACACCAAACTCTCTCAAGCTCTCAAATTCTTAATCCCATAAATCTCGACTTTTTTCACTCGAGTTCGGCGCAGAGCAACTTCTACAACGATCAAGACACTCCAAATCCTCTGTATCTCAATTTAATCGGTAAGTTTTCGAATTTTAGAGTTTCGGAGTTATTTTCGAGTAATCGATTTAGAGTAGACATTTAGGTGTAGAAATTGTCAGGTAGTATGAATAACATAGGTTAGAGACAATGTAGGTATTGTTTGCTGCTTCAAACGGACGATCAGGGCATTAAAATGCCCTTTTCCATGGTACAGTAGCCATGGCTGCTATTTTTGAACTTGAAAATACGTACCGGATGTGCAGATCCGGAAGGATTTTAACGTTAAATAGTCTGAGTACTTCCGGATGTGCAAATCCGGAAACACCCAACGTTAAATTTTATGCGTACTTTCGGATGTGCAAATCCGGAAGACACTTGGTTTTTTTGTTTGTTTGTTTATTTGTTTTTTTAATTATTTTTAAAAAATTCTAATTTATTTATTATGCTTTGCAGATTACATGGCTGGCAGAGACGATCGTATCATACACGGACGGACAACTCAGCACTACAGCCGAGGCTTCTGACGCAGAAGGAGTTGGGGTAGCCTCTACAGCTGAGGGACATCCTACACCACAACCTTCCACATCACAGGTTCAGGTCACTTCCACATCACAGGGTCAGGCCACTCCCCCGTCAGCCGTCGATTCTACATCTCGGAAGCGTCGGGCTTCTACTGCTAGTTCATCAGGTTCCCAGCCCCCACGCAGGCGTCGTCGGGAGACTCCAGTTCCATCAGCTGCTCCTATTTCATTCCATGTTCCTGTTCCTGAGGGTGATCACCCAACACATGACGGTGGTGACGGCGATGACGATTTCGATGAGCTGGACGGTTACCCCGGGGGACCGTCTGATATGTCCCTACTTGTGGGGTACTCTGAGCATACTGCCAGATATGTCTGGCTAGGACAGGTAACCTTTCTCGGTTTATTTATAGAATTGTTTTCGTTGAAAATATTTTCATTTGTAACATTGTTTTATTTGGAAATTTTCAGGAGAAGGATTCCCAGAAGTTCTATAACCATGGGGCAAGGTTATAGACATGATGGCGGAGATGCCAGGGGATGAGTGGTTCCAGTCTGCACTTGCTACCTCTGGTCTCGGAGGCCTTTCTAGGATTGGGTATCCCCAGATCATGTACGGTATGCTGATGACCTTTGTTGAGAGATGATACCCTGAGACATCCTCATTCCATCTACCGTACAACGAGCTCACGATCACACTCGATGACATCTTGTGCCTTTTACATCTACCGATCACGGGTACCCTTCTCCGTTATGGTAAGATGTCGAAGGTGGAGGCGATGAAGATGCTGACTGAGGAGCTTGGGGCTACCCCAGATGAGGCACTTGCAGAGGTGACGCAGTTGAGAGGCGCACACGTCCGGTTCTCCTTTCTGACACGCAGATTTCATGAGGAGCTTGCAGAGGCAGGACGGGCAGCAGGTGATCCAGCTGAGGTGGAGATCCACAGGCAGCATGTCCTGAGATGCTACTATCTGTTTCTTCTCGGCACGCAGCTGTTTGTGGACACTAGTGCCACTTACGTTGATATCGTTTACCTCATATACCTTTTAGATCTCACAGAGATCCATGGGTATAACTGGGGGGCGGCTACGCTGGCATACACCTATGCTAGGCTCTCAGATGGTTGCCTCTGGGCAGCCAAGACTGTGGCAAGCAGCTGTACACTATACATGATAACAATCTTATATTCTAAGTCTTTTTTTTCATTTCTTTTCTTTCTATATTCATTATAATGTTTGACACCGATGTTATGTTTTTCATTTCAGGCGTGGATATTACAACACTTTTCCAAGATTACTGGTTGGGGGAGTATCGACGGGTACACTGAGGATATGCTGCGTGCTGCATTTCTCCTGCTCAGAGGGAATCAGGCGCCCGACCTCTATAGAGTTTATCTTGATCAGATGGCTGTTGAGGACGATTTTTATGACACCTATGCCGATCATCGTGTGACGCGCCCGTTCGATGAGGTTTCGTTGTTCTCAGGATGGTTGGCATGCAGTTCGACCATTACTGCTCGATACCTGCCGGAGTGTGTCTTGCGTCAGTTCGGTTACACGCAGACGATCCCCAGGATGCCTCATGAGTCTGCTCCTCTAGGCTTGACCTGCATGTAGATAGATGAGTTATATGCTGACTTCCAGTCCCACTTGGTACCGGAAGAGGCTCGGGCGACCAGAGCGTCGAGAGACTGGAGCGTTGCGGCCGGGTACATCATGTGGTTCTATACCGTCTCACACCTATGCATGGTGCCCACTTCTGAGGGATCGCCACCGAGACCTGCTCATCAGGAGATATTAGAGGAGCGGCAGTCTCAGCTGGACCATACTCAAGATGTCCTACCTCGCTGTCGTGAGATAGAGGAGATAGCGCGGCAGGCCATTGCGGACGGTCACCTCCCTGAGGGCTCTGGTGGCAGACTTGCCGTTGATAAGATTATTGAGATTGCTCAGGGGGCACTTCAGTACCGCAGACATCGAGCCAGGACGGCGGGCAGGGGCCGAGGAGCAGGGGAGCCAGGACAGATCCTTCGCCATACACAGTAGTTTTTTGTTTGATGTATTCTATTTTTATTACATTTATGTACTGTATTTTGACAGAAGTATTATTATGTATATATATTATTTTATTTTATATATGGATGTTTTCGAATGTATATTAAGTTGCGACGATATATTAACATATGATCAACTAACAAAACTGATTTTTAAAAAAAAAATAAAGTTCTGCTATTTTTCGGATCTGCAGATCATGAATTTTTCCGGATTTGCACATCCGGAACACATCAACGTTTTTTTTTTAAATTGGTGCGTTCGGATGTGCACATCCAGAATCAGGGGGCAAAAACAGAAATTCACGTGGTGCCTAAGAAATATGGGTGGTGTATTAAGAAATGCTCTACATTTAATACATGTTATGTTTTTGTCTTGAATAAAATTTCATTCTGTTCTGAGAGGTACCATAAATAAATCATCGAATTAAGATAACAAGGTGGTACCTGAGATGCATTTCCGGAACATTCCTTGATACAAGATAGAATTTCAGAGGTCCATATTTGTCTACAACTACTATAAGTATGATCCCTTATGTCATGTTTCATACCAATACATATTACACCAGAATGAACATCAATTGGCATGTCGCATATGTCTACTTCAATGACATGAAGCCCTCAATTCAATTTTAGGTTCAATGAGTACACCCTCTAGCAGATCTGAAATACATACTGCAGGATCTCCTACCTTACAGAGACAATAAAAAAATTATGAAGCTCAAGTATCGTCCACTGTCGATTAACAACCAATGGAAGATTGAGTTCAGTCACTATGAGCTGAAGACGAGTGCAAATGTAAGGGCTATGTAGAATACTTTTTCCAAGAAACAAAAATTTTGATCGAGGTGGATGTGACGATTTCGAGATCAGTCGAAGATATTATGAAGATGTTGAAACGTCCACCTGAATATTGAAATGTAATGTTTGATTTATGTTAACATCACCTATGTAATGCTTATTTTATGTCAACAATAGTAATTTTATTTTGTCAACCTACAACTTGTTGGTTTTTCTACTTTTCTGCTTCCGCTTCAATTTGCTACGAAAATGCAACTCCGTAAGATTTATGGAGATGCATTTCCGAATGCAAAATAGACACAAACCTAGAGCGTGACTCAAAATCAGTTTTGGTTATATGTGTTTGGGGTACGTCCAAAAATACAACTCCGAAATCTAAAAGTATTATTGTATTTTCACAATGTGTGCTAGTAAACAATATGATACATAAAAATACTTCCCCAATTTTAAACAACTTCAATGTTAAACATTAATGTAAGGCCCACATATTCTATCACATATTTAGTTTGTGAAGCACTCAATTCAATTTTAGGTTTAATTAGTACTCCCTCTAGCAGATCTGAAATAGATACGACAAGATCTCCTATCTTACGGAGAATCAAAAAATTATTAAACTTAAATACCGTTCACCGTCGATTAACAACGAAGGGGAGATTGAATTCAACAACTATAAGCTGAAGACGGGTGCAGATGTAAGGGCTATGTAGAATACTTTTTCCGTTTAGAAACAATTTTTGATTGAGGTGGATGTGATGATTTCGAGGTCAGTCGAAGGTATTATGAAGATGTTGAAACGTTCACCTGAATATTGAAATGTAATGTTTGATTTATGTTAACTTCACCTATGTAATGGTAATTTTATTTTCAATGGTAATTTCATTTTGTCAACCTACAACTTGCTGGTTTTTCTGCTTTTCTGCCTTTGCTTCAATTTGCTACGGAAATGCAACTCCGTAAGATTTATAGAGATGCATCTCCGAATGTAAAATAGACACAAATCTAAAGCGTGACTCAAAATCAGCTTTGGTTATGTGTTTGGGGTGCGTTCAAAAATGCAATTCTGAAATCTAAAAGTATTATTGTATTTTCACAATGGGTGCTAGTAAACAATAGGATGCATAAAAAACTCCCCCAATTTTAAACAGCTTCAGTGTAAAACACTAATGTAAGGCCCACAAATTCTATCACATATTTAGTTTGTATTCAGCATTTTTTTCAACTTATTGAAAGGTTTAAACACTCAAATTTTAAGGAAATAAAACTAAAAATTTGAATGTTAAATAATATTAAAAAAAAAAAAGTATTTCTGTTTTAATCAAAATTTAGAGATGCTAGACATCCTTGGAGAAACCAGGTAGATTCCTAAGCAAACCATAGCTCGATTTAACTTAACTGATGGTTGGTCTAGTGTGACCCCAGTGACAAGGTGTAGAACTAGAAGAACAAATATGCAAGTGTGTTGTTAGGCAATCCTGCAATGCCTAAAAATGCTCACAAAACCCCGATCAACATAATCATGATTTTTATTTAAGAGATTTCAGCATTCAAAATTGCTTTCTTTTTTCTCATTCCATGGTGCCTAAAGGGTGCAAAATTTCTGTTACACAAAAATGGAGCCTTTATTTCTGCCTCTAACGTATACAATACTCAATATACGGACTATTATGCTATATATACAAAAAGAATTGTAACCTATAAGAATGAAAATACTTAATTCTAATTACAAGAGATGAAGGTCTCAAAGTTGATTCCGTATTTGCGTCAATAAACCTTGCATCAACTCAATTTTTTCACTAAGTTGTTTAACAACGTCAACGTACTGAAGGGAGGACTCAGACGTACCAATGTCGGTTATCAAAGCATTAATCTTAGCCTGTGAATCAACAACTGCTGCCTCAAGCAAAGTTATTGTTGGTTCCACAGATTTGTGTGGGCTTTCGTTTATTCGATTTGGTAATGGAGAAAGTTCTCTGTTGCTAACACTGCCGTCGATGCTAAGTTTTTCAGGCGAGAGAACATTGTCAATGCCTTCGCTGATTTTTTCAGGCGAGAGATTATTGTTGCCTTCACTACCTGCAAATCATTGATAACAAATGTTAAAAGAATGACGTCAGACGGAATAGACGGTGCATCACCCAACCAATCTTTGAAATGGTGCATTAACCATTTCCTATAATTTTTAACTTCAGCAGAACAAAATAACACATCAATATCCTTTGGGTTACTATCCTTATGTGCTACCTCACTTTAATGATATGTATACACTTAGATTTTAAACCAAACTCAATCCTACAAAACCAGTTTCTAAGGTGGTGATTTTCCGGGTTTTATAACTTTATTTAGGCTATATGTCTAACCAGTGTGAGACTAGCCAATGAAAAGTATTGCATACATTAAAAACATTACGCCATACCTAGATTGCCTAGCTGATCCATTACAGACTGGCCAACAGAACCTTCTAGCTTAAGCAATCGCAGAATTCCAGCCGTTATACGGCCCATGGATTCAATTTCAGATTTGCATAAAAAAGTGAGGCTCTGGAACTCATCCTTGGTTACAACAGCCTCGAACTGCAATGTAAAATCTTGATCATACAGAATCATATCCTATAAAGAGACAGTGATCACACACTTTAATTAAGAGATTCCCATTACCGGTTGCTTTATAGAGAACTTTAGGTTTTCCACTTCCCAATTAGCCATTCCATCATCGATATTATCTTCCTGTAATATCAAGCCCACTTCAAGGCCGATTCCCCCATCTGCATCAGTCAGTTTTTTAACTTCATTTGCAGTTAACATGGATGACGGAACATCTTTTTGGGTAGTGGGTTTTAAGAATTGCAGCCCTTGAATTCCAACCTACAAGTACCAGCTTAATATGCAAGGGTTACAACAGGACATGTCTTAACAACAAGTGAGACGCATAAATAATAAGACACGCATAATTCCAATCAATAAGTCTGAGTTTTAGAATATGGCCCTGTTTGGATAAGCAGCACAATCTGCAGCCTATAGCATAAGTGTGTATTATATAAGCGCTTATGAATAAGCCATTTCTATTACACAAGATAAAATAAAGTCAAATTGGTTTCGTATAATCTATAAATAGTTTTCAATTTTCATAAACTATCTTGAAGGACTTACGGAAATAATTTGAAAACAGCTTATTAACATGTCATAAATTATTTTCATTAGTTCTACCAAAAAGTTTCGAGTGTTTATGCCAGTAGATAACCTCAAGTAAGTCCATCAAAACATGCCCTATATTTAATATTCCATACACGTACATACCCTATATTATATATATTCATAGGAATAATAATGATACTCTGAAGAATCTCATTCCTCGGTAAATTCAAAAAATTGTTTTATTATGCTCAACATTTCACATACTTTTTTCAATTTAAATTGTGTAAGGAAGATGCACAAAGGGAGGTTATGTTCATAATATGACTTCCATTCCCATACCATGGGCGAGATGATAAACACTCATCATGGAAATAAAAACTAAGTAAAGCATGTAATGTCATCTCCAGGGAATTAAAAATACTAGAGACGAGAAAATTAAAAACTTATATAAAAAAGGGAATGCTATATCCCAAGTACACATCCCCGGAAATAACTGGCCATATCCTGAAACAAATACTGCAAGAATCTCTCAAACAACCTATTTCTCTCTCGTGGACAGCATGAAAGGAATACATCGGAAGTTAATGTTTATGATTTTCATATTAAATATACAAAAAGGCAGCTATAAAGTTGACAAAATCATAACACAATTTTTATCAACTAAAAGGATTAGTGAACAAAATATTAAAGTTCTAACCAGGAGCAAAAACAACAAAGCTATGTTGAAAAAAATATCAACTTTAAGCATGAAAACTGACAAACCCTATATATATTTAAAGATATGTGTTGGTTTTTACAATATGTTATTTATGTTTCAGCATATCAATTGTTCCTAGTCAGCAAACGAAAATTGTGTAGCACATCCAATGATCCATAGTAGACGATCCAATCATCTACTATTCCATTTTGGTTTGATAAGTTTTAGCAACATTTGAATGATAAAGGTCGTAGATTGGAGTTCGCAAATTAGATTGCTAGTTCTCCCAATATACAATAGACCACCCATACCATGAATGACGGAATGCAAATTTCTATGGGAAATACTAACTAACTAATGTGCTGCCAAAATAGTTTTAAAAAATTTTGATATGGTGTTTCTCCTTATTTCCTAGTGTCATCCAATCAGCCTAAGTATTATTCTTTGAAACAGCAAGAAACTCCTTAATTATCAAGAGTAACTTATGCACACAAACTGCATTAAATCTTGAAGAAAGAAGTATCTGTTTACCGTAACCAATTCTATTGGATTTTGCATTCTATGTGAATGCACCTTGCCACCTGAAACCTTCTTTGGGCTACTTTTAGCATTTACTAGTAAGCTGTGGAAGGTTGTGTGCCAACACTTCTGTTCTCTTCCTATGTCTCCTTGGCTGGAGAACCACCATCTTTCGGCCATATCTTGTGCACCTTCAAGAGCAAACAACCAGTCCCTCAACTCTATCGTTACATCCACATTATCTGGCTTCTTCAAGGGTGGAAAACTAGTTTCTATCCCTTCTATCATACTTTCTGGTGTAAAACATCGTGAGGAAAAAATTATACTTATGCAACAAATAAGACACGAGGAAACAAACTTTGTTAAAAAATGTATATATTAAGCAAATACCCCGGCTTTCAGTAAATGAGGTTGTCTCATACCATTTTCTGAGTTGTCAACAATTGGAGGTGATGTCTTAAAAAGTTTTGCCAATGGTCCTTTTTGTAAGTTTTCCAACCCTTTAGAAAGACCCTTCCCTGGACCACCATCAGGCCCAAGTATTCCAGACCGATGCAGGAGGGCTTCGGCATAGTTCATTCCCCCACCAAGACGAACACCAGATATAGAAGCGGAGGCATTCAAAATATTGGACTCATTTTCTACGTCACAAAATGGTATGACTTGATTCATACTTAAGTTCAGAAACGGGACTGGGTGAGCATTTACATTCAATAGATGATTACTGTTATCCACCCAGAAAACAGCTCTCAGTTGAGGGTATCCAACACCATTCACTGAAGAAACATTTTCCCCAGAACTAAACGCTGAGCCATTTTCACATGACAAATACTCCCCAGAATCAACACAATCAATCTCAACACTCTCCCAATGTAAAGTGGATGAAACAATAATAGCACCACCTAGGGTTCTATGAGTGGCACGAATGAACAGATCAGCTCCGATAAACTGTACTAGAGCCATTCCCTCAACATTCACAGACGAAGATTCAAGAAATCGAAGTTGGAGGCTTTTTAAGGCTAAACTTACTGCAGCGTCACTAGGAACTTTGTCCATCAGCTTTCCACTGGAAGAATTATTCCTAACGTCATTCATTTGTTTCCTTTCCCAAGATGTCGCCATTTTTTCACTAACTCTCCCAAAATAATCATAGAGATCAAGGACAAAAAATAATTGTTCAATGGAAGTGTTAGATAGATACTGTTCACAGGAAACCCCGACCCTCACAATACCAGCAGGAGGAGGAACCTTCAACAATGGGCTGCCATCAGCAGTTGCCATAGCTACTTCAATGCAAGCATCTTTCAGATCAACACATCTCCAAAATTCAGCAGTCCATCCAAGAGAATTCTGATGCCCAAGTGTGCCAGTATTTGTTTCCAAAGATAAAGTAAGGTGGGATGCTCTGGCAGACCACTTCTTCTGGCTAGCATCAATTGGTTGATCTTCCCAGAGACAGAAGCAAGCCGGATCCTCCTCCAGGTTCAGAATTCTTAGGTTCATTAAGGGTGAATCTAAAACGAAAAGGTTTTCAATATGTAGCCTTGCTCCAACAAATAAAAATTTATCTGTATCATCTGTATTGCTTACACAAAAATCTAATTGGGCTTTATCCAAAGGAACTGTAGTATCCAATCCCTTGAGAGCGAAAATAAAAGAATTCACAGAGGAATCTGGTAAAATGTCACCACGATTGACAACAATTCCATCAGCTAAGAAGGATGATATCCTCAAGCAGGATTCTTCGTGGAGGTGGACCTAGAAAATAAATAAATGTCTTCCAATATCATAACCGGCAAAAGAGTTCGAATAGATACACTGGCAAGCATTTTACTGAAATAACTTGCACGTAGCCACATACCATAAGAGGCTGACAATCAATAACTGTTTGAGAAGCAAGGGATGGTGGAAGTGGAGAAGGCTTGATCTGAAGAGTGTGAATGCATATTAGAGGAGTTCCCACAATCAATTGCCACTGCTGTTCTCCGAGAGGATATATTGGAGGGCAAAAGCTTCTAGCTTCCAAAAGAAAGGATTGAAAAAAGTTAATTAAACACATTCTTCTCAAGAAAATGTGCAAATAACTTACAGTCTACCATGCAATTCTTTTAATGATATTTCCACATCATTAAAAGAATGTGACTTCTTAGATAACAAGTGATAGCTATTAATCATTGTAAAACAATATGAAGTTATCACTTCTGACATGTGAGTGACCGATAGTAAAAGAAGAGTTAACTTATTGATGGACCAAAATTAAATGCATACCAAACTCAGGCACTTGGAAAGCATCTTGTGTGGCAGATTGCATCGATGGTTGCACTAATGTGCATGGAGGGCATGAAAATGTATCCCTGTATTTCAAGAAGCACATACTACAATTTAGTTACATTATAACAATTAATACAGTAAACTAGAAAAATGACTGCATTCATATAACTATCAAGAACAACAAAAATAATCAAGTAGGGCATATTGCTCCTCCACACTATTCCTTTTTCCCGTTCCAAGCATATTTAGTTGCACCAAAGACTACCCAGGAAAAAAGTAGAGGCTGATATATAGGCAACCAACCACCCACCTATTGCTCAAACATTCATAATAGTCGACTCCCCAGCTTACTAAGTCAAATGAGCACAGATATATGGTACGATAGACACGCACACCAACACCCATAAACACGTGCACTAACAAATCTCTTCATCCTTCCAATAGTAATAATCTAGGCATGGCACAAAGACACAAACCTCAAAAATAGTCCGGCAATTGTAATCTTGGTCAAGTTACTGTCATTATCTCCTTCAGAAAGACTGGCCTGCAAGGATAATATACCAAATAGTCACTCTCCTCTGTTGGAAGCCTGATAGCATGGCATGGCAAAGGGAATACAAACATATGGACTTGACATTGAAGAGATAGCAAAAAGGTTATATTTGCCAACGGTGTGATGTACTTCGAATGAGTAAATGCACATAACACAACCCGATCGCATAAATAATCATAGGACATAAGCTGTAGAAGGAGCTTTTTTAATAGATACTTAGCTGATAAGTAAGGACTTGAACTTGTACCAAATTGATAGATATGAAACTAGCTGCTATTAAAGCCGGGCCCAAAAAACCTTTTTATGTTTATTTTAACAGACCATAACACTCTTTAGGAAGGGATAACATATATAGAATAAAACTAATGAAAAGAGAGAAAGAGAGCCTCTAAAAGGATCTGTCTTTATAGGAATTTTGAGCTGTAGAGGTAGGGAAGGTTGTGTGATTTCTCTGTTTTCTGTTTCGAGGTTGGAGCTAGGAGTGTTCAAAAAATCCATAGAACCCTACTGAACCATAGAACCGAACTGAATCATTATTAAATAACCAAACCGTTATCTCTGGTTCATGAACCGAACCACAATTTATCAAACTGTTCAATAACCAAACCGAACCACAATTAACCAAACTGAACTGCAGTTAGCCGAACCGCAATTAACTAACTATATTTATAGCATGGTATTACTTGATTGTGGAACTTGGTTCATATTTTCTCTACATTGATTTTTTAGCATTAAATTTATTTAAAATATTAAAAATTAATTATTTTATTAAATCAAAAATATTTTGAACGATAATAAGATTTAATTTTTCCAATGAGTGATAAATGTGATAAAAAATTGTCCGAACATTCAATCAATTATGTAAAAGAAAAAACATTTTTCATCTAGATATTCAAAATATAGATAATATGTTAATAATAAAATAAAATTAATGCTAATAACCAATAATGTTGTTTTGAATAAAAATGTTGTTTTAAACAAAAATGGAGTTTAGGATATTTTAACTATAAAATAAGTAACAGTATAAATGAAATGTTATTGGTTGGTTTTGAAAAATGTCATTAAAAGGAAATGTTATTATTACATACTGAGTTTGAAAAATAAAATTTTTTTTACCTTTACATTACATATTAATGATAAAAAATGCTTACAAAAATAGTTTTAAAAATTCTAAAATTACTTTTTATTAAAGAATTTAACGGTTCTGTTTACGGTAACAAACGGTTCTTTTACAAAATGGTTGCTGATAGTTTGATATGGTTCAGAATTAAGAACCGGTATACCAAACCAATTGTTTGGTTCAGTTTGGTTCTAAAGAAAATCAAAACGGTTCGGTTCGGTTCATGTTACTAATTGTTATGGTTCGGTTCGGTATAGTTTGGTTCTCTACGTGAACTATACCATGAACACCCCTAGTTGGAGCCATACAAATTTTCCTTATCTAGGAGCATTGTTCTTATTGCTTTTATAATTTCAATAGTAATACAATCGACTTTTGTTAGTAAAAATTGTGTCCTATGACAAATTCACATAGACAGCATACATGTACTGTGTACAACTTTACTGCTTGTTTCCTTTTATTTCTAGATCATTCATTTCAATGGTACTATGCCTAATTCTTGGTGAAAATAGGTGTAAGTGCTTTTATATTTTAAACACATACCATATCAACCTAATATCAAATTATTCAGAACCTCCTTGCTCACTTTCGTCCTTTCCTATCTAAAACCTAGAATTTCAACAAGGAGACTGATAGAAACTGGTTTTTTACACGATAAAATAACAGAATTTCAATATAGAGAATTAGCACACAAACATACTGACAGGACCAGTTTGGTTCCTTCCAAGAATTCAAGAGTCTTGGATCTCTCCCTTCCCAAATGTTCGAGAGTTGGGTCTCTCACAATAACCACTCAATAACTTCCCAATAAAACTCTCTCTGTTCCGTGTCGTCCTTTTATAATTACACACCACCTAAAACTGAATGGACATAAATAATTACATAATTAATTACTGCTCACAGCAGTAACACCCCATTATGCAGTCACTATCCCCTAAAGTAATTGACTCATAACTAGCAGTAACTTTCCTAAAACTGATATAATCAGTTTAGTCCCTTCATCTTATACACATTTAAATAAGAGGTCTAACAGAGACATCCGAAAAAAGAAAATGAGTGCATGGAGGAAGAAAATAAGCGATAATATTATGAGGAAAATTACCCGAGAAAAAAAGAGGGACTGCATTAATAGCTCAAGCTGGAATCCTGCCAGATAATGCCAATAACTGTAAGATCATTTTGCAAAGTACATATACAGATTAGACTATTATTCATGTGATATTTGTGGATAAATTAGCAATGTCAGAATTTATAGGTCTTAATAAATTAGGTAGTTAAAATTCTAGAATTAATGTAAAGATTAGTCAAATCCTCAATCATGGTTTAGCTGTCCCTTTTCCTTCGTTATTTATTTCATAGGATTATGATTCCTTTAATTGAGTCATTTGCCTCCCTATGTTTCTTCTATTTGAGCTGTACTACTCAGCCGTAATGAGTATACCAATAAAGCAAATATTTTTTCATGGTATTAGAGCTTAGGGTTCGATCATGAACTACAAAGATGCCACGGTGGGTTCTAGTTCAGCCGCCTCCAAAATGAGTAACAGCGTTTGACCCCAAAAGGAAAAACATATATCTCCTAGAAGTTGAGAAGTTGCCCAGGCTCTAAGTTTCCAAACAAAAGTCACAAAGTGTGTTTAAGGAGATGCCATTTTGACTGCCATCTATTTAAATAATAGACTTTCTAACAGAAATCAGGAAGTTAAAACTCTACGGCAAATATTTACTACTTGTTTCTTAACCAGTCACATGTCTCACACCAAACATCCCTTAAGAATTTTTGGAAGTGTAGCGTTTATCATAACCATGACTCCGGGCGTTCAAAAATTGACCCCACAACACACAAATGCATCTTCGTTGGGTATCCCTCTAACCAAAGAGGATAGAAATCCATTTATTCAATGTTAACAAAAGCACTTTGTCTATGAATGCTACTTTTTCTAAAGGAACTTCACACTATAATGAGCCCCATCTTCTAAGGAGCACTATAGTAAAGAAAGTTTCTTAGACACCTCTGATTTATACTTTGAACTTCTCAACATTTCTCTAGAAAATTAAGAACTAGAAAAAGAAAAATCATTGGAAAATGAGATAGAGAATGAAAACCTTGGGGAAACAAAAGAGCAAATGCACCTGTTGGTTATGCAATGCCATGTCAAATAAAATTAAAAAAAAAAAACTAAACCATCAGAGGAATGTGTGAAAGGGCACAAAGGTCTGGTATATACAAAATAATATTGGGCCAAAAAGAAGAAGAAAGACATTATCTTGCACTTAGCTCAAAATGTCCCTTGTCAAATTTTGTCTTAGAATTTGGGTTGGACCTGATTCAACCTTAAAACCAATGTGTAAGGTGAGGGTTGCCCAAACTTTATAAACACTAATGCCATATCTATAAATATGGGACTAAATTCACCCCTTCACGCCCAACACAATGAAGTGGTTGGAGGGTGCAATGAAGGCAACCCAAATGCTCCGATTAGATGGCTAGGGGCGGTCCATCATAAAGGCGAAATTTCCAACACTATGTCTTGCAAAAATATCTCACCCTCATATTGTTTTTTATTTCATAAGGCTCTAGTGCTGCTATTCCTAATAATATTCAAGAAGCTCTAAATGTTTCTAAATGGAGCTTTAGAGAAGAATATTACTTGGGACAAAGTGAATCTACTCAATGGGGAGAAGATTGGAAAAATGGCTGTCCTTACCTCCAAATCTCCTATGGAAGTCTTATCTCCGTTCTATCCTAATGTAACCTCACTACTAGAATATTCGGTTGTACATCGTTCGTCCATATTCATAGTGATGGTAGAGAGAAATATGATCCTAGAGCCTTGAAATGTGTCTTCATAGGATATTCTTCCACCCAAAAGGATTACAAATGTTATCATCCACCATCTCATAAATTTTGTTTCTGCAGATGTCACTTTTCATGAACAAGAAAAATATTTCATTGAATCTCATTTTCAAGGGGAGACCGTAAATAAGGAAGATGAGACTCCTACTTCCTGACCTTATTCTCGAACCAGAAGTTGAGGTTGAAACTAGTAGTGACAATGTTGGAATTGAACTTGATTCTGAAAAGATGAAAATGTTGAAACGGATGAAAGATATGGGAAGAATTTAGTATATACAAGAAAGATCATTCTTGAATCTAGTCATATCCAAGAGTCAGATCTGACATTACATGAGGTAAATACTGTTAGCCCTCCAAACTCTAATGATTTCAATTTCTGAATTTTCTCATGAACAGAATTCAAATTCCAACTCAACTTCACCACCACTACCATCACACTATAGAGATTTAAATCTTCCAATTGCCCTTAGGAAAGATATCAAAAACTGTACCAAAAAGTCACTTTACCCTTTATCCAACTATCTAAGCTTTGAACACGTTTCACCTACCCATAAAGCCTTCCTCACAAATTTGAATATTATAACAATACATAGATTTGGAAATGAAGGCACTGGATAAGAACAATCCTTGGGAATTGGTTTCTCTACCAAATGTAAAGAAACATGTGGGGTGCAAATGAGTATAAACTGTTAAATCCAAGGCAAATGGGTTTGTTGAGAGGTACAAGGCAAGATTGGTAGCCAAAGAATTCACTCAAACCTATGGAGTAGATTATTGAGACATTTTCTCCAATTGCAAAAATGAATACTATCAGGGTGATATTATCTGTTGCAGCTAATTACGATTGGAACTTAAACCAATTTGATGTAAAAAATGCATTCCTTCACGATGAACTTGAAAAAGAAATCTATATGGATGTACCTCTTGGGTTCCGTGAACATACAATCACCAACACTGTGTGCAAGTTAAGAATATCTTTGTATGGGTTAAAGCAATCGCCACGAACATGGTTTGGAAGATTCACTAATGTTATGGTAGATTTAGGCTTCAAACAAAGTCAAGGAGATCATACCCTATTTATCAAACATTCTGAAACAGGGGGAGCAAGTGTGATATTGGTGTACGTGGATGATATTATAGTCAGAGATAACGACGAGGAAGGACAACACTTGTTGAGCATACACTTAGCCAAGGAATTTGAGATTAAGACCTTGGAAAAATTGAAATACTTTTTGGAAATTGAAGTTCCCCAATCTAAGAAAGGAATTTTCATTTCTCAATAAAAATACATTACTAACCTTTTGCAAGAGACTGGCATGACAGCATACAAGCCTGCAAATACACTCGTTGATCCGTAAAGTTGGGAAGCGCAGAAGAAGATATTGCAGTTGATAAGGAAATGTATCAGAGATTAGTCGAAAACTTATATGCCTCTCACATACTAGACCTGATGTGTTGTTAGCTTAGTCAGTCAATTCATGCACTGATCAAAGGAAATTCATTGACAAACTGCGCTCCGAATTATACAATATTTAAAAGGAACGCCTGGTAGAATAATTTTATTTGAAAGAAATGGGAGTGTGGGACTTGAAGCATATATCAATGTCAATTACGCAAGGTCAATTGTAGATAGAAGATCAACTACAGGTTATTGTACTTTCTTAGGTGAAAATCTTATGATTTGGAATAGTAAAAAACAAAGTGTAGTATTAAGATCTAGTGCTGAAGTAGAATTTAAGGCAATGGCACAAGGGATGGGTGAATTACTAATTTACTATGGCTGAAATTGATTTTAGAAGACTTTAGAATATAAAGTGTGATGAACCAATAAGACTCTATTATGATAATAAGTCTGTTATTAGCAGTTCATAATCCAGTACAACAAGATAGAACCAAACATATTGATGTTAACAGACATTTCATTAAAGAAAAATTAGATAGTGGTCTTATTTGCACTCCACATGTGTTCTTCCAAAGCAACCTTGCATATCTTCTAAGGAAAGGGCTGAACAATAATTTTGAAAGAATTGTTTTCAAATTGAGAATGATATACATTCACCAGATGGGGAGTGTTATAAATAGTAATTTTATTATTGTTATTTTAGTATTATTAATAATTCATGTTTGGGTATTTAGTAAGGGTCATTAGGTCAAAATACACTATTTAGTAAGGGTCTATTCATTATCATCAATAATATTCAGATTCAAACATGTTCAATTGTGGTAATATCTTCACAAATTCAATTAGCTTGAATTTTAAAAAAAAATGTCTTCTACGGAAGTATACTTTCTAATTTATTTCAGAAGTATATTTTCGGACTATTTTTTGACAAAATAAGGATAGCTCACTTGCAAAATATTGTGGTGTGGTGCGTCCGAAAGTGTATTTTTGGATTTTATAGATATTATTATTTTTTACAATTTAGAATTAATGCCCAAATATTATGCAACGGCATGTATAACAAATTTTTAAATTTAGAAGAGTTGAAAAATACATAATTTCTCACTAGTGAAATTATACTCCTTTGTGAAATAGCAAATTTATTTCCAAACACGACACTAGTTGTTTTATATGTTGGTAGACTCACAAGAATCTGTTTTCTACCTGCAGCAAGCATCAACTTTTTAATTCATGCATGCATCCCATTTGTCACCGAAAAACCTTATGCATTAGAGGGGTCGGCGTAGAAGAGTAATGACATAGGAAATGGGTGTAAGCATTTGTTTATCAAAGAGAAGTTTGAAGGAGTGAGCTCCATTCCATTTGTTCCAACCATCAAACAGATTGGGGATGTGCCAACTAAGGCCTTTTGTTTGAACACCATGTTACCAAGTTGGGCATGATAGATATAACTGCACCAACTTAATGGGTAGTATGGATAAATTAGGAATGTTTGAATTTATGGATTTAAATAAATTAGGGAGTTAAAATCCTAGAAGTAGTGTAAGGATTAGTCAAATTCTTAAACATGGGGTTTATCTTCCCTTTTCCCTTCCTTTATTTCTTAGGATTCTGATTCCTTTAATTAAGAGATAGGCTTAAATAGTTTTTTGGTCCATATAAATTGGCGTGTTTTTTATTTTCGTTCCTGAATGTTAAAATTCTTTTGGTTTTATTCCCTAAAGTTAAAATCTGCATGAAAATCCGAAAAAAATCCGCAGGTTTATTTTTAGGGACTAAACCAAATGAAATGCAACATTTAAGGATTTTATTCTGAAAAACAAAAATACGGCCACAAAAAATACAGCGACAAAAAACAAAAACAAGTCAAATTACATGAACCAAAAGACTATTTAAGCCTAATAGATATGTCTCCCTCTGTTTCTCCGCATTAAAATTGTAATGAATATAGCAAGCAATAAAGCAAATATTTCCACAATATTTAATATAATTAAAGGATACTTATATCAATTAAGAATAATGATATACCAGAATCTTTAATGCGGAGAAATATATGATCCACAACAATTGACACACGAGAACGCCCAGCAGCTTCAGTAGATTGCTATCATGATTAATTAAAAACAAAAAAGGCTCAGAATGATAGAATGGTATTATAGTTTTAACCTTAACAAACTAGTGATAAATGATAAGCTCAAAGGAGGAAGAGTCAATATGAACCTGCTGGGAATCTACATTTCCCCTGTTTAGACAAACATATATTCCTGTCATAAAGCGGAGAAGCGCACGTAGCCCTGTTCATATATGTTTCATCAACCTCTGGTTATATTTGTGTCTTATCTATCAATTAAATATGGATACTGGAAGCCTAACAAGTCCCTTTTACTTACCTGGTTCACTTAATGCAGGGCAAACGACTTCTGTAACATGCAACTGAACCTCGAGCCCAAGTGGACTGTTCAATTCAGTTCTCTGAACGGTGATCTGATAAATATAAAGATGAAGTCATATTTCATGAGTCATGATATTGTACACCAAGTTAAAGGAAATGAATTCATTACGTATGCTTCTCCTGATATTCCTTCTATAAAACGCTCGCCTCCAAAGAATACTCTCTTTGCACCATCATCATCTCTCAGGTTTGAACCTACTTGAGAACTGCCTAAAGTAGCATCCGTGAACATGTCAGGATGAGGCAAAAGATCAATAGATAATGATTCCCATTCCAATTTCTGGAGAAAAAGTTAAAATTATTTTGGGCTAATACAAATATAAGCAACATAGAAATGCTCAATTTTAAAAAAATATATATATATAACAGGAAGGAATACATTCTGATGAAAGGAGAAACATAATATAGAAAAGGCATATATGAAGAAGACCAAATCAACACAATGCATGTTGTATATACAAACAAAAAAATAAAATGAAAGGTGGCATAGTACTTTGAAGACATAAATAAACTTCTTATTAGATGAGAAATCCCGTGCCTCCTTAAGATTTACAACCTGAAAAAAAATGGTGAGGGAATTAGACTTTATACTCCTGAAGTATCAAAAACTATATCATAAAAATAGTATCAACACAATTACCTGCCAGCTTTCATTTGTGGTACACAGACAAAGGTTGTGTATTGTTATAGATGCCATGGGTGGTGCCCTACAATTAGAGCAAGGATATTTACAAATAGATTTCAGGGAAAACATTATGACACGATTTGAGTCAAACACACAAGTATAATTCACCACATTTATGCTAAAAGTTATCCCATACAACCACCAACTGTTTCTCAAATGCTTTAAAAAATACAAGTTTATACACCGCATCAACTCCAACAGAGAGTGAGATACTAATATTGTAATATTAATTTTAAATTCCCTAAGATCCAAATCCATCACAGTTGAAAATGATTGTGGTGCATGAATAAACTGAGACAGCAAAACTAGTAAGACGAATTTACCATGTTGCTGCCCCTTCGAGACAAGCACTTCCATGAGTTTCAAGTAACAGATTAACTGTATGGATCTGTATTGTCATTCCATCTGCAATCTGAAGGTTGCCGAGTCAGTAAAAATGAATAATATTAAAACTAAACTTGTGTATTGATGGAAAATGACTAGTATATGGACAAAATTTCAAATCCTTATCCTATTCATCCCTGAAATTGTTCGATATGAGAAATGACTGGAAACAACTTTAACAGAAGGAAAAGAGGAGGAGAATGACCAAGTCCCATGACAGGATGAAACGAATAACTCAGTTCCCACCCCAAAAAAAAATGTATAATAAGGAGTTTTTGCTTTTCATTTCCTATTTTCATTTGTTAAATTTTATTACAACCGCCATTCTTTTTCGCCATATGGTTAGCACTTAGCAAAATATGAATACACTTACTAATACATATCAATTTGGGCTTAGAAAGGATAGTTAAACAACCTTATCAGCGAAACCATACCCGCTACCCTTGGCAGAGGCCCCTGAAGGTGTGGAACTGCATACAACAGTGAAACAAGGATGGTGAAACTTTAATAGTTAGCATCAAAAGCACCCCTCTATAATGAGATCTCTCGCATACAATAATCAGCAAGAGACTAATTTCACTACCTGGTTGGAGTCTTTGGAGTCTCAGATGGTTTAAAATCAGAATTCTCTTCAAAAACCAAATCGAGCCTATCAATTTGCACAATGATTGGCTCTATCTGTACATTGCTCACTGATGGTAGCTAGAAGGTCAAATTGAACTCAATCAATCAAAAACCATAAAATCTCCATCAAAAAATAAAAGTAAAAAGCCTAACAAGAAAATATCACGATGGAGTTAGGTCGATTTTCTTTTGCTAATAACTAGAGTATGTCATCTTGTTCCCATTTTGTTTCCAACTTTCTTAGAATTCATGAAAAATTACCGGAAAAAAACATACTTGTAAATTGCAATTATTATTGGAAAAACAAAAACACCCTATAGAACAAACATAGAATGGATAGAATATGTACAAAAAATGTCCTCTTAAATATATATTTTTTACAAAATGCTTAGATTAGAACATTGTACATTATATTAGACTACACAAAAAAAAAAACACAACTTTTTACCCCATTTTCCTCTCCATTTCTTAAAAGAAATGAACATCTACATTACTATAGTTTTGGAGTATCAATCTGTAATTAATGTCACAAATTTAAGAAATATGTGCATTAATATTCATTGGTCACTTCAAAATTATAATAACATAACACTTTTTTTAGAAAAGGAGAGGATCCTTGCACATTTCAGTTGATATTCTTAAGAATAACCCGCAAAATGTACCAAATAGTGGAAACAACAAATTGACAAACCGTGATCTCCAATTTTCCAACTTTGGCTGTGGCCACATTGAGTGCCGGCGGCAATCCAACGCTGGAATGCAATGCCTCGCCGTTTATATCTGAACGAAAATTTCAAAAATTGAAAACCAACTAATCATCGTAATCATTAACATTAATTTTGAAATTGGAAGAAGAAAATGACCTAAATTAGATAGTTGAACGGTGTGACCCTGCAACTTGAACTGGTCTCGGGTGAAAGATTTGAGCCAGTATTTGAGAGTATACTCCAAAGCTCGTGCCAGGATTGATTCCATACCTCAGTTTCGTTTGGATCGAACGAAGAGATTCGAAAACCGTGTCTCCGACTGGCAACAGAACCGTCGCGATCATATATATCGGATCACGATGTGTGACAAAAGTATCAAAAACGAAGGCAGTGATTAATCTGGTTCGGGTCGGAGTATTCGGATCGGTGAGAGCATTTGGATTTTTTGTGATGGAAATGGGAATCAGGGGAACAGAGGGATTGAAGGGTGGTGTGGTTTTTTGCGGCAAAATCACGTGCCGGGATAGCGTGTGGAGGCGGGAAGTGACACGTGCGGCGCGTGTTTGAGACAGTTAGTTTTCGCGGGAGAAAAGAAAGAGCTAACTAAAACTAGAACATATATGTACATACACACTTATGTTTTGCGAGATTAATAAAATCTGACGATGTTAATATATTTTTACAATATGAGATTAATTTTAATCTACTAATCTTTAAAAAAAATAGTGACTTGATTTAGAAAATATTTTAGGCGGAATTATGAATTTGAATGGAAGGCTCGTAATAATGCACCTATTGATATTTTTAGGTATTTTGCGAAATTTCTTTTATGTTTTCTATTTTCGAAGATACACATTCGGACATACTATTTTTTTCTTTGTACTGGATGCTTCCGGAGACACATTTACGAAAAAAATTTCATAGATGTATCTCTGAAATCTTATCAAAACAGGTTTTTTTTTTTTTTAAATTAAGTTTCATTCGTCGTAGATAAATATAAAATAGCATATATCCGTAAATAAAATTATATATATATATATATATATATATATATATATATATATATATATATATATATATATATATATATATATATATATATATATATATATATATAATTCACCCCTTGATACTCTTAGGCACCTCACGAAATTCCTTTTATGCCTCCTGCTTTCGGAGATACACATCCGGACATATCATTTTTTTTCTTTACGCTGGATGCTTCCGGAGACACATCTACGAAAAAAATTGCGTAGATGTATCTCTGAAATCTTATCAGAACAGGTTTTATTTTTAAAAAATCAAGTTTCGTTGGTCGCAGATGGAAATTAACTGTCGCAGATGAATATAAAATAGGGTTAAATAAGTATTAGGTCCCTGAAAATAACCCAACATTCAAGTTTGGTCCCTATAAATATTTTCTTCAAGGTTTGGTCCTCCTAAAGTTTTTCGTTTGTAACTGTAGTCCCTCCCGTTAGTTTTCACTAACGGAAGATGACCTGGCGTGCCACATGTGTAACCATTCCTTGCCAACTGCGCTTTATTTCATTGACCAGACAGGGACCAAACTTGAATGTTGAGTTATTTTCAGGGACCTAATACCTAAATCCATAATTCTTTCAAAAACTACCAAAGGTCCCTGTTCTTTTCCATCTCCATAACTGTCACGTACAATAGGTCCCTGATCTTTTCTAAGAATGCAGTTCTAATCCTATGACGTCTCACATGTTTAATGAAGGTAAGTGTTATTCGTTGTTTCCTCATGCTTGCTTATGGTGTTCTTTGTAACCCTTTCAAAAGAAGCTCTTTTATCTAAGATGAATGCTGATCTTGGTGTGTATTTTGCATAAACTATCATACTTTCTAATTGTTAGAGCATTGGTTACCGTGTCTAAAATGCCTAGTTAAAGGTTTTTCATATATATAAAAACAATTTTTGGTTTCTGAAACTTAGGGCAACTTTGCAGGTTGACGTCAAGGGAGTGATGCTTCAAGGTCCTATTTTCAAGGGTAGGGGCCTGATCCTAAATTAGCTTTGAGCAGAATTTTCATGATGACATTATTAAGCTGACTAAAGAACAGCAGGATGTTGAAGATGCAGAACATGCCATGCATAGAGAGAGGTTAGCGTTAAATGTTAACAGTATTATTTTTCACTTGGTTATTTAAATACCCAAATCTTCTACACAATTGTCAACCTTGGTGTCATTTTTTCTTTTTCTTTCAAATTAGATGAACACATAATCATGCAATATTGATGGATTGAGTATAGATCCGGCTAGGTTAACATAAAAATACTTTTTGGGCGGTACTGCTAGTCAATCTCTACCTGCTGGTAGTTCACCTATGATTGGCGAAGACGGGTGGACTTCTACAGTAGTAGAAGTACCTTCTATGATGGAAAGCAGTAGTACCAGGTCTCAAACAGCACAACAAATTGTTACTACAATCTTTGGGTCTGTAGTTTCAAGTACATCAGCAGGTCTTAACATGGCTGAAGCTTTGGTTCGGACTCCATATCGAGCTCAGTCAACTACCCAAGTAATCAAGATAGCCGTCTGTCACTTTCAGTATCATTCATTTAAATGTAATAATTTCATTTATTTTCAAGTTTATCTTTTTTTTTATGAGTGGTGGACAAGTACCTGAAATTTTAAAATGCTTCGCTATATCAAAAAAATAATTTTTCTCATACCATTTGTTCACTCTCTTCTTTTATTCTAAAGAGAGACCCCAGATTTGAAACAAAACCAACATGCTCCTTACATATAAATACCATGCGTGCTTGTATTTTTCATAGCTTCAAAAGACTTTGAATCTTTTAACTTTTAACCAAAATCACATAAATGACTCGTAGTTTGGCGTCTCTTCTTCACTTTCTGTTTGTGTTGTGTAGCTCAGGAGCAAAAGTTGTGACTATTGATGTACATGCAGCCAAGAATCTCATCTAGACAGGTCACGTTTATCTTGATGTTAGGTAACCTACATATATATATTTTATAGATTCTTAATAACAAAACTATTTAAGGAACATTAATTATTGATGTTTTTTTTTCTCTTGGGTTTTGTTGGTAATTTGTAGGACGGTGGAAGAGTTTGTGAAAGGACGTGTGGATACAGCTAAGATCATTAATATTCCATTCATGGTGGATACATCAAAGGGTGACAAAATTTTCAATCTCTCATAATTATAATAAGATTATTACATATGTTTTATATTTTATTTAACAATATATTTAGATTTATTAGAAATTCTAAAAATTTAAGATATTTTGTTTTTGGAGACCAGGCAAGGTGAAGAGGGTGGATTTCTACTTTGTTTTGTTGTTTCTATCATGTCTACCAAACACTAATCAGTTTACTCTGATTTTTGTATGCTTACTCTGGTTTCCGTGTCACTGTTTGGCAACCATGATTGTTGTGGGTATCTGTCCTATATTAACATTGGTTCATGTAATTGAAATCTTTCTCATGTTTTCTTTGCATGGGAGAGTTACTGCAATTTGTAACATGTTGGTTTTGTCTTCTATTTGATAACTGGTTGATATTTTGTCTTCTAATGGTTTCAATATGAATCTCCACCATTAGAAGACTCGTAAAACCACAAGAGAGACTAGACTAAATGGAGGGTGGTGGATAGTTTAGTAATTGAAGATAAAGGATAGACCATGAAAAACTTTAGCCCAAACCATTGAGAGATTTAGAATTAAATAAACTATCATTGGAATTAATTCATGACAAAAATATGTGTTGTTGTTGGATTCATGTGGCCAAAACCACCTGGTGTAGTGGGGAAAAAAATTGGTTTTGACTTTGGTAGTTTTTGAAAGAATTATGGATTTAGGTATTAGGTCCCTGAAAATAACTCAATATTTAAGTTTGGTCTCTGTCTGGTCAATGAAATAAAACACAGTTGGCAAGGAATGGTTAAACATGTGGCACGCCAGGTCATCTTCCGTTAGTGAAAACTAACGGGAGGGACTACAGTTACAAACGAAAAACTTTAGGAGGACCAAACCTTGAAGAAAATATTTATAGGGACCAAACTTGAATGTTGGGTTATTTTCAGGGACCAAATACTTATTTAACCCTATAAAATAACATACATCTGTAAATAAAATAATATATATATATATATATATATATGAGAAGTAATATGTTATAATCATAAAAAAAATAGTACATAAATGTCATCAAAATATATACATCAAAAAACACATCACAGTCACTACTGTGTGTGCCTGACAACATCTGCATCCCCTCCTCTGCCGCCTCGTCTGTCTCTGCCGCCTCCTCGACCGCCCGGTCTGCGCCCTTGGCCATCGATCCCACCCGTCCTGGTGCGATGTCTACGACACATAAGTTCCCCCTGTGCCACCACAACGATCTCATCCAATATACGCCTGTGGTCAGACCCCTCAGAGAAGAAACCGGCGGCAATGTCTGCCCGCCCCATCTCCACTATCTGACGACAGCGAGGCAGAACATCCTGAGTCTACACTACTACAAAAACCCCATTTAACGACGCCAGGTTTACCACGGTTTCGTATCCCACCGTTGTAACAGGATTAAAATTTATACCGCCATATTTAACGACGGTTGTATTACATAACCGTTGTAATACAAGCTGTGTAACAAGCTTCGATTCCCAGCTCTATATTTTTTTTTCATATTTTTACATTTTAACACGCTTGTATTAGAAGATCGTTGTACTACATGTATCACGCTTCGATTCACAGCAATGTATTCTTTAGTATTTTTAAGTGCAATAGAGTATATATATAACTTTAAAAATAAAACTGTAAGAGATGAACATATATAGACATAATTTTATTTTAATATTCCACTGAGAGTACATTGGTAAACATATTACATATCAAGATCATTGTCAGAGCCCATAGCATAAAATGCATCTTCATAATCTAGACATCTCTCCTCACTCCCCTAATCGGAATCATAATATACAGCTTATCCTTCCTTACCCTTAAGGCATCCCTGAAGTTGGCAGTTGCTGGTTGGACGACCTCCTGGATTGGCACCTGACGTTCCT
The DNA here is from genome assembly GCA_022829125.1 of Lathyrus tuberosus. Classification (NCBI taxonomy): domain Eukaryota; kingdom Viridiplantae; phylum Streptophyta; class Magnoliopsida; order Fabales; family Fabaceae; genus Lathyrus; species Lathyrus tuberosus. The sequence goes on from JALAZF010000477.1 coordinate 3,731,874, forward strand.
CATTGAGGTTTCTAGGATTCTCATTTGTTGAACTCATTGTTACGAAGAATATATTATTTAGATATGTAAAATTGTCTATTTATAGATGAGGTTGAAGATGAAAAGACTGATAGTTTAATGCTTGTAATGATGATAACTTGTAAACCGTTCATATTCTAGAACTATATTTTCTTGTAAACCGTTCATATGTTGGGAAGTGCAACGGTTAATAATATCACGACGGTTATAAGTAATGACCGTAGCGATATCACTTATAATTTAGGCGTAATTTTATGAAAATGTTGTTGTCTGGTGTCGAACCTTGTACCACGTATAAGGGGTATCGCTACGGTTATTATAACTAACAGTTGTGATATTATTAAATTAATATATAATCTATCATAACGGTTATTTAAGAAAACCGTTGTGAAAAACTTACCTATATAAGGGAATTAACTTTCCCTTTTTGACAGTCGCGCCGTTTCCTTCACAGCGAAACCCTAGCACCCAAACTTCATCGTTTTTTAGAATCTGTGAAAAGAAATACAAGAAGTATGAAGCTTTTGATTTAAGCTTCTTCCTCCTTGTAGTCCTTCTTGCAGAATCTAAAACTAGATGAACATGGTGATGATGCTGGCGGTAGCAAGCGTAATGTACATATTGTTTATGGAAAATAAGGTAGTCTTTTACTTCAATCTTTTTGTTAAATAGTTCCCATTATCTCGTTTGCTTCATGTTGTTTTTGTTGATTGTTCTCATTTTGTGCAGATTCGACTTCAATGCTTCACAAGCAAGGTGAACTTCATTGTAATGGTACAGTCTCACTTCTTAGGGTTTTGTTTCAACTTTTGATTGTTTTGTTTTGAATACTAACTAATTTTCTTCATTGCTTCCCACTTCTTAGGGTTTGTTTCACATGGTGATGATGATGGTGGTACATATATATATATTAATTCATTCTGATAAGGTACATATATATGAATTCATTCTTATATTGTATATGAAATTAGTTTATTATATACTATGTACATTGTTTGTTTTACTATCCTTTTATTGAAAATGCAATCAGTTAAATTGATATAGAACATTAGTTTATTATATATATACTATGTATATTGTATATAGTTAAATTTAATACTAACTAATTTTCATCATTGCTTCCCACTTCTTAGGATTTGTTTCACATGGTGATGATGATGGTGGTACCTATATATGAATTCATTCTGATAAGGTACATATATATGAATTCATTCTGATATTGTATATGAAATTTAGTTTATTATATACTATGTATATCGTTTGTTTCACTATCCTTTTATTGAAAATGCAATCAGTTAAATTGCTATAGAACATTATAATCTGAAAATTAAGATGTATTTGAAAACCAACCTTTATCATGTCAATGTTTTCTGAATTGCATCCATTTCATTCAGCACATTTAATGTTCCTTAACATAAAATTTATGGTCCAATGGTCCGTTTGCTTCAATTCATCGATATCTTTTATTATAGTTTACCTCATCGTCGTCACTAATCGTCGTGGTTGTTAAGATCATGATCATTGTTATGATGATAAAATCGTGGTAATTTTTGGCAATGATGAGGTAAACTATAACAAAAGATATCGATGGATTGAAGGAAACCGACCATCGAACCATAAATTTTATGTTAAGGAACATAAAATGTGCGGAATGAAATGGATGCAATTCGGAAAACAGTGGTGTGTTTAAGTTAGTTTTCAAGAACAATTTAATTTTCAGATTATATAGTTCTTTACCAATTTTAATGGTTGTATTTCTTTAATAAGGTGGATGGTTAAACAAGCAATATACATTTGTATTTAATAAACTAAGGGTACATTCCACAACGGTTAGACAAATAACTGTTGTGATAGTTAACATATATGACAACGGTTCATACTGATAACCGTTGTGATAGTTAATATATATTACAACGGTTGAAATATCTAACCGTTGCAATATATCGCGCGCTTCCAGAATACAACAACGGTTTCCAGACCGTTGTAGAAACGACGAACTTACAACAACAATCTACATAACAACGCATTCGCCCGCGTCATTATATGTCATTCCCAACCGTTGCTAAATGGGTTTTTCGAAGTAGTGGTAGTCCAACTGAGACTACTGCTCCTCTAAGATCCCCTGATGAGCTGGTCTGGGCAGTGATTCTTCTGCATTAGGCATCATGTATGGGTGTGAGACGGTGAAGAACCAAATGATGTAGCCATCAACGAAGCTCCAGTCTCTCGGCCCTCCGGTCGCCCGAGCCTCGTCTGGTACCATGTGCGTTTGATAGTCAGCAAAGAACTCGTCTATCTGCCTACGAGTCTAGCCGAGAGGAGCAGAGACAGCTGGGTGTATGGGTATCGTCTGTGTGTACCCGAACTGCCGCATGACGCACTCCGGCAAATATGGAACAATGATGGTCGAACTGCATGCCAACCATCCTGAGAATAGTGATATGTCGTCAAACGGGTGCGCCCCACGGTGATCGGCATAGATGTCGTAGCAGATGTCCTCAGCAACTAAGCGATCGAGATAGACTCTGTAAGGGTCGATCGTCTGCTTACCCCTGAGCGGGATAAAGGCACGGGCACGCGACATCTGCTCTGTGTAGTCAGGCACACTCCCCCACCAGGCAATCATGGGAAAGTGCTGGAATATTCAAGCCTGAAATGAAAATAAAAAACATCAAGATCAAGCATTATCACGAATATAGAATGAAAAGAAATGAAAAAAAATTACCATAAGTAGTGACACACTGCCTTCCACAGTCCTGGTCTTCCACAGGCATCCCTCTCCCAGTCTCCAGTACGTGTAAGCTAGGGTAGCCGCCCCCCAGTTGTACTCATGGATCCGTGTGGAATCCAAAAAGTACCTCAGGTAGCGACATCGGTATATGTGGAGGAAATGTCCACAAACAGTTGTGTGCCAACTAAAAATAAAAAATAACACCTCAGCACACACTGTCTGTATATCTCAATCTCAGATGGATCACCATCTTCCTGGCGTGTAGTAGTGAGCGCCTCACGGAATCTATGTGTTAGAAAGTAGAACCGCACATGAGCCCCTCTGGTCTTATCCACCTCCTTCAGCGCATTCAGTGGATCAGCCCCAAGCTCATCGATCAGCATCTCTCCCGCCTCCTCCTTCGTCATCTTACCGTGACGGAGGAGGGTACCCCTGATCGATATATGCAACAGACAAGAGATGTTGTCCAGTGTAATAGTCAGCTCGTCGTGTGGTAAATGGAAGAAGGAAGTCTCGGGGTGTCATCTCTCTGCAAATCCCATCAGCATCCCGTTATGGATCAGGCTGTAACCGATACCACAAAGGTCCTTCAAACCAAAGGCAGCAAGGACATCCTGGAACCAAGCCTCATGTGGCTGCTCCAAAGATAATATCTTTTGCCCATGGTTGTAGAACTTCTACGACTCACGAGTCGGAAAAATTTCCATAAATAAGAAACAATGTTAGTAATCAACAAAGGTACAAATTATAAATTTCCAATGAAAAAAAAAAGAAACAAACTTAGTAATTTCATCCTAGACATGTCTGGCAGTATGGTCAGCATACCCTGTCAACAGGGACATATCTGAGGGACCCCCTGGGAAACCCTCAGGCTCATCGTCGTCGTCGTGACCAGCATCCTTCGTTGGTGGGTCATCATCCTCTAGAGGTGGCACTGGAGCAACATCATCGGCAGGATGAGGAACAGGAGTATCCCGACGAGGCCTACGGGATGACGGGGCCTGTGATGAGCCCTCAGCTGAATCCCGATGCCTCTGGGATGAAGAAATTGATGATGGGGTGGGATACGAGGTCGAGGGAGTGTCCTGGACAAGTGATGAAGAAGAATGTCGAGTAGGCTATGCCTCAGCTGTATCGGCCTGGGTAACGGTGGCCTGGCTCCGTTCGCGTCTCACATATGCATGCTGCGAAACCCGTCCAAGACGCAACCTATCGTCTTTGTCTGCCATAATATCTGCAACGTAATAACCAAGAAAAAACAATTAGATACAAATAAATCAAAAAACAAAAAAGAAAAAAATTAACATTTTCTACTTCCGGATATACAAACCCGGAACAAGTTCCATAGATGTATCTACGGAAGCACCCTAGAATTTATAACGTTTGGGTTGTTCCGGAGCTGCATCTACGGAAGCGCCCTAACGTTAAATTGTTCCGTAGATGTAGATCCGGAACAACCTGCAACTCAAAGGTTACGGCAATGGCGTCCCCTACCCATGCAAATGTGATTTTTGAAGCCCTGATCGTCCGTTTCAGCCAACAAATAATACATACATTGTCTCTAAACTATGTTTCTAAAACTATCTAAGAATTTCTACCCCTAAAACTATATTCTAACTCGTTTACGGAAAATACTCGAAAATAACTCAGAAACTCGAAAACTTACCGATTATATCAAGCTTTGAATGTGTTGGTGTTTCTTGATTGTTGAAATGAACACTCCTTGTCGAATTTGATTAAAAATAATGAAGTTTGGTGGAAAAAGATTTTTTGAGTTAAGAGAGTTTGGAGAGAGTTTGAGAATGAGAAGAAAAATGAAGAATGAGGGAGGAGAAGAGACTCTGGCGTGTAAGTATTCTAAATTGCTCCGGAGCTGTATAAATGGAAACCTTCCGTAGATGGAGCTTCGGAAAAAACCAACGTTGAGTAAAAAATAGATGCGTCTGGAGATACATCTTCGGAAATAAAGGACATTTTTGGAAGCGCACATGGTGCGTAAGAACCCCAAGGGGTGGGGTAATAAATTCTCATAATATTTATGATATGAATATGCCTATTATAGTTTTTTTAATGTAATATGTGTGTTAGGGATTTGTCTGTGTTAAATTGGATTAGCAGCGTCTCTTGTAATTGGCTACCGTAGGTGTGACTCATTGTTTATAGCTAATACAAATTTTGCATTATTTTGTATCAAATTCTAATTGTTCTGAGTCACTTGTTTGGTAGATTAGAAGGTTATAGACTGTGAAAAAATTTATATATCTTGATCGCTATTTTTTTTTTTGGTGTGGAGTATTGAAATTATCAATTAGTATAAAGAGATCAAGTGAGTGTAGGTTTGTTTTAAGATAAACACTAGTGAAAGGGTGGTGTGAGGGGAAGGTGATTCTTCATTGTTTTACATTTATATTCTTCAGTAATTGCACCTTTGATCACCTTGATTTTAGAGGAGTACATTTAAAGTATAATTTTTTCTCCGGATACGATTTAGAGGAGTACGTTCAGAGTAGGAGTTTTCTCTCCGAACTGGGATACCAAAGTGTTTGTTGTGTTATTTATTATTATGATTTTTCTTGCGTTATATTTTGTTGTTTGTGATTGCATGACTGGAAATCTATTACTTCGATTGCTTTGGTATTTGTTCCCATTATGCCAATAAGCCATAAAAATTGGCATCAGAGCTTCGATTGGTCCCGATCCAGGGAATGAATTTTAATCAAAGAATAAAAGGTGATTGATTAGGAGGTGTGATCATGTTAGCATTCGCATAGGCAGTTCAATTGAGAGTCGACGTAAATTGAATCAAAGTTAGTTATGGCGAAGTACAATGTGGAGAAGTTTAATGGCAAAGATGATTTTGCATTGTGCCATGTAAAGATGTGGGTGTTGCTCGTGCATCAAGAACTGGACAACGCACTGGAAGGAGAAACAAAGCTTCCAACCTCGCTCAGTGAGAAGGATAAACGAGGAATCTTAAGTCGAGAGCTCTGAGTTTGGGGGATAAGGTGTTACGTGAAGTTCCGAAGTAGAAAATAGTTATTGGGTTGTGGTTGAAGCTCAAAAGCCTGTATATGACCAAGACTCTAGCAAACCATTTATATTTAAAGCGACGTCTTTATACATTGAAGATGCAGCTAAGGACATTGATAAAGAACACCCTGATGAATTTAATAGGCTTATTCTTGACTTCGAGAATATAGAAATTAAATTGGATGATGAGGATCAAACATTGTTGTTAATCCGGTCTCTTACCAGCTCTTATGCTACGTGTAGTGTAGTCGGAATTGGTTTAGTAAATATCCAATTGTGTGACGAGACCATCAAGACCTTGGCGAATGTGAGACATGTACCATAACAAAAACGAATCATTATCTCACTAGGGAAACTTGATGGAGAAAGGTATTGTTTCAAGGCAGAAAGCTCAATCTTGAAGATAACGAAGGGATAAATGGTAGTGATGAAAAGGGGCGAGTGATAACTACTTGTATGTTTTGAAGGGGAGCACTGTAATTAGGGAAGTGAACACGATGATAAGGGGCAGGCAAGGATCGGGAAGTTTGTGGCATTATCGCTTTGGTCACATTATTGAACATGGTCTTTAGGAGTTATGGAAGCAAGGTTTGCTTGGTTAGAACAAGATTGGAGATCTGGATTTCGGCAAGCATTGTGTGCTTGGGAAACAAACATGAGTCAAGTTTACTACCAGCGTGCACAAAACTAAGAACAAGCTTGATAACATACAGTCAAAATTGTGGGGGCCGTCTCGGGTTCTATCTCATGGTGGGAATAGTCACTTTATGTCACTAATTGATAACCAAAGCAGGAAATTTTTGCTATGTTTGTTGAAGAATACGAGACATTCAAGGCATTTATTGAATGAAAGGTTTGGGTTGAAAATCATTGGTGGCGAACAGTCAAGATGTTGAGGGTGTATAACGGGCTGGAGTTCTGTAGTGTTGAGCTTGATGAGTACTATATAGAGCATGACATTGGAAGAAACAAGATGGTTAGGGGAACACCACAACGGAATGGACTCGCATAAATGGATAAACCAAGCTTTATTGAAGAGGGTAAGGTGTATGCTCATAAACGCTAATCTTTTCAACAAGTTTTAGGTTATTGCATTGCATAGTTCATGCTACCTCATTAAAAGAAACTTGTCAACAGCGATCGAATGTAAGACAACTCACGAGAGGTGGAATGAGAAGCCGACAAACTACAACAATCTTCGTATATTCAAGAATAGGGATGGCAAATTGGATGGATTGGATGGATATGGATTGGCTGGTTAATGGATGGATCAAAACAATCCATTAGTCCATTAACAATCCACTAAAATTTTCTTAAAATTATCCAATCCGATCCATCAGTTAAGAATAAAATCCATCAAATCCATCCATTAACATATTTTTAATGGATGAATATCCATCCATCCAATTTTTTTTTTTTTAAAATCAGTTTTTTTATTCGGAAAAAAAAGTCGGTTTTTTTCGGGAAAAAAATCGGTTTTTTTTCAGAAAAAAAAGTCGTCTTTTTTCGGAAAAAAAAATCGTTTTTTCCGGAAAAAACCATCGTTTTTTCTTTCGAAAAAAAAGTCGGTTTTTTTTTTCGAAAAAAAAAGTAGGTTTTTTTTCGGAAAAAAAGTCGTTTTTTTCGGAAAAAAAACGTCGGTTTTTCTTTCGAAAAAAAAGTCAGTTTTTTTTTTGAAAAAAAAAAGTCGATTTTTTTCGAAAAATATAGGTTTTTTTTAAAAAAAAAGTCGGTTTTTTTTTTCGAAAAAAAAAATCAATTTTTTTTTGAAAAAAATCGGTTTTTTTTCGGAAAAAAAAGTCGGTTTTTGTTTTCGGAAAAAAAAGTCAGTTTTTTTTCGAAAAACAAGTCGGTTTTTTTTCAGAAAAAAAATTGGTTTTTTTTCCGAAAAAATTTAATTCTTTTTTTAAAAAAATCCATTTTTAATTATTTTTAAAAAAATTAATCTAACAGAGATAAAAATAATTCATTGGATCTTTAAAATATGTTGGATGGATTGAACCAATCCATTCATATAAATGGATGAATTTAATCCAATCTATTAACTTACTTTTTATGTGGTGGATGGATTGGATGGATTTTACCTTAATGGATTCAATTGCCACCTCTATTCAAGAGTCCGAGTTACTACCATGTTAACCAAGGTAAATTGGAACTTCATGCCAAGGATGGGATATTTCTTAGATATCCAAACAAGGTGAAGGGATACATAATATGATCCAATGACCTTAATAAGTGTATCATAAATAGGGATGTGAAATTCAATAAAGACAGGATGGTAGACATAAAGGATTCAAAAGAGAAAACGGAAGAAGGTCTATTGTGTAAGAACAAGATTTGGTTCTGCATCTTGTCTCTATGTTTTGATGATAACAATGAAGTATTTGTGTGAGAACAGTTATGGTGCTCTAACGTTTGTTATTCTGATGGTTTTAACAAACAGGTTCTAACTCTGATAAAGACCAGGTGCTACGTCACTCTGATATTCTCTATGGTCACTTATATGTGAAGAAGCAAGAATTGGTTCTAATCTATTGTGCGTCAGAAAGATTCTAAGAAGACACTATGTTGCTGTTGTAACGTCTATTGGATCTAATCTCTGATCGTGACTTTGATGTTCTATTTCTGAAGCCTGCATAGCTTCTAAGGTCGTTAACTTCTGAAGACTAAGTGCTGAAGATTATGAAGACAAGGTTCTGTTGTACGAGGTTCTGAAGATTCTGAAGACTTAAGGATTCTGAAGATTAAAGGTTCTGAAGACTAAGTGCTGAAAATTCTGAAGACAATGTTCTGCTGAACGAGGTTCTGAAGACTTAAGTATTCTGATAACCAAGGGTTCTGAACTAGAAGTGCTGAAGACTCTGAAGACAAGGTTCGGCTGAACAAGTTCTGAAGACTATGAAGACTCAAGACTCTGAAGACCCAATGATTCATTCTTCTGATCATGCTTCAATCAAATCAATTCAGAAGCCTCTGATGAATAGAAGAAGATGAAACGTTTGCATGGGAAAATAGTACATAGTACAAATAAAGCACGTTCTTTTCCACTACCCTGATTTGGTAGTACAAATGACAATTTCAGTGTACGATTTTCAACCCAGCATAACGGCATTATTTCAAGTCGCCAGTACTCTTCTCTGATATTACTGATCTGCCCTTCAACAGATCTTTTTCTGGCTATATATAGACTTGATCATTCAACGAATCTGAAGCTGAAGAGTAAGAGCGTAAGCGTGCAAATGCGCGTGTGAAAGCATGCGAGAGAAATTGAATGTGAGTGAGCAACAAATGATGTAATACTCAGTGTAAAAGAAGAAATATCAGAAACACTGATGTATATGAAGAAAGCAACTCAAGAATCAGAAGAATATATGAGTGAACAGTAAAGCACCACAATACAAAGAAGAAGAATGTTTTTACTGTATAGTTTCGCTCTAAGTTAGATTGAGCTTAAAATGTATGTCTACCCTGCTTGTGTAGAAGCATCTTTATTGTAAACAAAACTTGTAGCAGACAGTTGTTTGCGTTCCCTAAAGGACCAGTTGGGTCTGAATTTTTAGGGAGACTAAGACAGTGTGTCTTAGTGGTGTTAGTCACTTACAGTTGGCTTGTGCATTGTATTCCTTAAGCGACCAGTGAGGTCAGAATTCTTAAGGAGACTAAGACAGTGTGTCTTAGTGTTGTTAGTCACTTGTAGTTGGCTTGTGCATTGTATTCCTTAAGCGACCAGTGAGGTCAGAATTCTTAAGAAGTCTAGGACTAGTGTGTCTTAGAGGTTGTTAGTCACCAGCAGTTTGCTCGTGTCATTGTAATCAGTTTGGTTATAGTGGATTAAGTCCTTGTCTAAGGCAAAATCACCTTGGCAGGTGGACTGGATTAGCTTGATAGTTTTCAGGTGAACCAGAATATATCGTGTGTCTTTCTTATTGTTAGTATATTTATGATCTTTGTTTGAGTTTCATAAAAAGCTTTCAAAATGGAAAACCCAATTCAACCCCCCCCCCCCCCCTTTCTTGTGTTTTTCTCACACCTTCAATTGGTATCAGAGCTCCGGTTCTGATTGTGATAAACGTTTTATCAGCACTTAACAATGTTCAGTACCGATCCAGTATTTGTGTGAGATAACATGGCAGTTACTGTTAATACCACTACTGAAAGGGAAGATCATTACAGTGCCAAACCACCAGTCTTTGATGGTGAAAAGTTTGACCATTGGAAAGACAAAATAGAAAGGCTCTTTCTTGGTGTTGATGTAGATCTTTGGGATTTGGTAGTTGATGGCTACAATCACCCAGTTGATGCTACATGTGCTAAAATATCCAGAAGTGATATAACCAACCAACAGAAGAAATATCATAAAGTCATCATAAGGCAAGAATCATATTGCTAAATGCTATCTCTTATACTAAGTATGAGAAGATAATGCCAAATCTATTCTTGATTCTCTTAGGATGACTCATGAAGAAAATGCTCAAGTTAAGAAGACAAAAGGCGTTAGCCTTAATCCAAAACTATGAGGCATTCAGTATGGAGGATAATGAGACAGTTGAGACCATGTCTTCAAAGTTTCAAATGCTAATTGCAGAACTCAAAGTTCTGGAAAAAGGCTACTCAACTGCTGGACATATGAAAAAGATCATCAGAAGTCCTCCTAAGAAATGGATACTTATGGTAACAACTCTAAAGCTATCAAAAGATCTCAACAACATAAGTCTTGAAGAACGTGTTAGTTCCTTGAGAAATCATGAGATAGAGTTGGAGGAAAAAGAAGAGTAAATCCATCGATCTTAAGTCTGAACCTGGAAAGGCAAAGACTTATCAAGTTGAGGAAGAATCAGAAGATTTTAATGAAAGATCAGAAGATGACATCAAAAGAATCAACAACCTCTGGAAGCATAGGCAAGGCGACTTTAGAAGATCTAGAAGAAACAAAGGTCACTCTAAGTCATCATCTGGATAGAAGAAGCATAACTCTGGAAAGGAAGTTATCTGCTACAAGTGTAATGAGACAAGAAAGAGTGTTCAAAGGTCAAGAAGGACAAGAAGCTTAAGAAGAACGTCTCCAAAGTGAAGAAAGGTTTATTTGCAACTTGGGACGACCCTAATTCTGAAGAAGAAGAATTTGATGAAGAACAAGCAAATGTTGCGCGAGCAGCAACAACTGAAGATGAAGTTTCGGGAGAACCAGAAGACTAAATATCATCAGAACCTAAATCAGACTCAGATTCCGACTCTGAGATATTCTTAGCAACTCAGTTGAAACACCAATCATGGTAACTGAACAGTAGTTGCTCGCAACTCATGACGAGAAGAAGGCATATGTTTCAAAGTCTGGAACTTAAACCTGGAGGCTTCGCCAGTTTCTGAGGAAACCAGTAAGAAGAAATCATTGGTTCTGGATTCGTTGCTCAAGTGTTTATTGTTAGGATATTCTGAACACTCTAAAGGCTACATAATCTATGACACAGAAACACAAATTGTAAAGGAATTAATTTATGTCAGACTCAATGATAAGCTTGACTCTGAAAAGTCAAAGCGAGTTGAAAAGCTTGCAGATCTGAAGATCACGTCATCAGAATCTAAGAAGAAGAAGATTCAAGAGAAGAAGATAAAGATGCAAATTCTCCAAATTCAAATACAACTTTACTAGAAGCTGAGAACAACTCATCTCATCAAAAGATGAATAGATTAAAGAATTCTCATTCTGAAGAAGTGATTCTGGGAGATAAAGCTAAACCAGTCAGAACTCGCTCATCCTTCAGACATTCCAAAGAAACTCTTCTGGGTCTAGTGTCTCTGATAGAGCCAACAACAGTTGATGTAGCTTTAAACAAAAATGCTTAGATTCTGGCCTTGCAAGAAGAATTGAATCAATTCACCAGAAATAATGTCTGGGATCTTGTTCAGAAACCCAAAGGTGTTCACGTCGTTGGAACTAAATGGGTGTTCAGAAACAAGCTAGATGAGAAAGGCTGAATTCTAAATGAATCTGATAGAAGAATTCAGATTCTTTCTGGGAATTCAAATTGATCAAAGATCATAAGGGACGTACATTCATCAGAGCAAGTATGCAAGAGAAATTCTGAAGAAATTCAACATGATGGACTGTACATGCATCCAACATGCATTCTAAAAAGGAAGAATCTGATCTCATGGTCAAGCAAGAGACAACCTACAAGTGCTCTCTCAACAGCAGAAGCAAAGTATATATCCATGTCTCTATGCATTACGCAGATGCTATGGATGGAGAATCAGCCAGAAGATCATCAGATAAATAAGAGTAACATTTCTATCCTTTATGATAATACTGCTGTTATATGTTTAAGTAAGAATCTAATTTTAAGTTCTAGGACTAAGCACATAGAGATCATTTTATTAGAGACTATGTTCAGAAGGGAATCTTATGTTTAAAATTTATAGACTAATATTTTTTTTAAAACCCTTGGTTGAAGATAGATTTCTATTTATTCTGAAGCATCTGAAAATGGACTACTGTCCAGAGTAAGATTTCATCAGAATCAAATGTGTTTAGTCAGAGTCTGAAGATATCAGATTCTCATTCAAACTTAGAAGCATTTGTTTTTTATCTCAGTCATTAGAAGATGCTTTGTCAGAAGTGTCTCTGATCAGATAGAAACCATTTAGTTTTCCAGACTCTGAGGATATCAAGCGTGTCCATAAGTCACCTCAAGCATTGTGATTTTGTGAGTATGGTTTCATTAATTATTATCTTTACGCATTAATATCATGTTTAACATTGGATTTGAAAAGTTATTTGATAAGTGTGTAAATCTTTACGTCTTCCTTCCTTCTTAGGCATTCATAAATATGCATGTAAGACAAAGACTTCTTGGAACTTAACACATGTCTTCCCTCCTTTATTCTGTGTCAGACTATGCCCTCTCATCTTCGAGTAAACATTTATTTGTATTTATTGACTGATGTCATAATATGAATAACGTATACTGATTTGTGATCTTTTGGAGACTGATAGACTTCTTCATCATTTTATACTCTTGTATGTATTCCTTGTATTGGAAATGATGAATATCTCATCTCAATTCATCCATTCTTTATTACCTTTAATGGTCATCACTCTTTGTTCTCTTTAAATACCACACTCCTCCTCATAACTTCTCATCCATTCTACTTGCTTTTAGCGTCTATCCTTTTGCTCTCACCATGTCTATCAAAACCTTCGCCGGTAATGAAGAAACCCTTGAGGTCATTAATGAGAAACGACCATGTCTTCCCAGACTGAAAGATGCAGGCATTTGCATTTCAACCAGCATGCAAATCCAAGGATAGTCAGGATATTTTGCAAGTCTGTATGGACCCATTTATCCTGTGATGGTAAAAGAGTTCTGGAAATACGCAAAGGTTGGTGAAGACAATAACTCTGTTTGGTCTTCTGTTTTCGGTGTTCCGGTCATAGTAACACCCACCTCCATCGCACAAGCTATTCACTGTGTTTAATCAGGAGTGACTGTTGATGAATTCCATCTGAACTATTCCTTTGGTGGAGATCTCATCAGGATTCATGATGTGTCTCAAGATAAGACTGAACCCTATGATCCTGAAGGACTTTTCCCTGATGGAAAGTTGTGGTTTAAACTACCGCTCACTAACTTTCGCCCCAGAGGTTTGGCTAAAAGTACCTTGACTCATGATGATAGATTGTTTATCTATTTAATGATGTACAATATCCGGGTGAATCTTCCACAAACCATCTTCAATCATCTGAAGAACTGTGTTGAAATCTCCAGAAATCAACATAAGTCCTTCATACCTTATGGAAGAATTATGTCTGAGTTATTCTACAGGGTTGAAATCATCACTTTAGCTAGAATTCTTGGACCAGAAGATGCTACTTCTGAAGAAAGGTGTGAAAGGGTTGATGAGGTGGAGGATTTCTGATAGATGGGTGGTGAATGTGTCTTTTGGGTTGCTTGGTGCTTGGTCCTTTTCGTTTATCATTGCTTCTCCTATCTGTTGTTCCTGTTGTCTGTTTGGTTTTACTTTGTGTTTTGTACTGCGCCTCTGGCGTGTTTCTTTTCAATAAAGAATTTCCCTTCTTTTCATTTATCTTGTCTTACTGCATTTCACAATAATTGCCATAAAAAGGAAGAAAATGACTAACGTTAACTTATCTAAATTCTTTCAAATCAAAATGATTTAGTTAAAATCTTGATAATGTGTGAATGATAATGATAACAACTGTTTAACACATTGAGTAACGTGAACCTCTTGAGAATAGGCTAAAATCTTTACGGATTCCCCATGACTGTGCATTCATAAATGATAAGACTTATGTGAGTTTTGTTTTTCTTGAAAATAAGCTATACTCTCTTTTGTCCTTACTATGCGTCAGTTCTCAATTGCCACTTATAAGTATAAATTTATTCATGGTTGTTGACTCCTGTCAAAACTTAAATAATGTATCTTTATTTGTGACCTTTGAATATTCAGTTTTAAGAGACTGCTACACTTCTTTCCTATTCCTTGATATTCTTGTCTCTTACTCTGCCACAGTGTCCTTGGCATATCTTATGCTTGATACGCATCTTGACCTATATCATTTTCTTAGTCAGTCACGTCTCGCATTTCACATATAAATATATATTTCATCCCTCCTCTTATGATCTGAAGTGTTTAACCTTATTAGTTCAAAATTACCCTCACTGTCTAAATCTTCTTATCATGTCTCTAATTACTTTCCAAGGAGATGAAAACATTCTTGAGGTCATATCAGAAAAACAAATCAATCTTCTTCATCTTGGAAACAGAGAAATTGCTAGCAGTATCACCTCAATCATGCACTATCAAAAGTGGGCAAAATACTTCATGATTCTGGATAAACCAGTCTACTTAAATCTTGTAAAAGATTTTTGGAAGCATGCCTACATTAATGATGAAGGTCGCTCAATTTCTTCTCGTGTTTCTGGTGTCCCCATAAACATCACTCCCTTCACCATTGCTCTAGCAATTGGCTGTGAGAAGATTGGCTTTACTGTTGAACATGTTAAGTCTAGGTATCTGATTTCTGAGGAACTAGCTTCTCTTCATAACACATCGTCAAAATATGAACCTCTCAATCCTGAAAACCTTCTTCACATTCCCAAAGCTTGGTTTAAGCTTCTGTTGACCAACTTTCTTCCTCGGGAAGAAAATAAAAATATCTAGTTTCATGATGATCGAGTCTTCATTTTTCTCCTGATGGCTCAGATGCGAATTAATCTACCTCAGACTATCTTCAATTTTCTGCAAAAATCCATTACTGATTCCAGAAATGGCGATTTTATCAAACCCTACATACCTTTTGGTAGAGCTCTATCTGAAATCTTCTTTAAAGAAGGAATTGTTGAACTTGTCCAGTCAGAAGGTCTAGAAAATGGTTTGTTGAAGACACATTGTGAAGTCTTTGATGGTTAATCTGTAGCATGTTGTATCTTGTATTTTCTGTCTCGTCTTTATGATGCTCTGTATTTCAATCCATTATTAATGAAACTGTCTTTGTTTATGAGTGTTATGGCATATCTTAGAAATTTCTTTTTCACATATTTATCATAATATTGCATTGTTTATTGCATTATCTTTTTGATTATGACAAAAAGGGGGAGAAAGTTAAAATGTTTTTGATAGTACTTATTCTCAGAATCTCGAACTCAAACATTCCATAATGCTTACATAATACTTTTGCAACTAACCGTTTGTTTGATGTTTCAATTAAGGAACTCTGAAAAAGTTCACTTAGCATTCTAGACAGGTTGAATATAAAGATCCTACTCTCTGAAGATGGAAAATCTTATGGATAATTTCAACTCTGATAATTCATGGTTAAGAAGTTGTACACTTTGAGAATATATGATTATTTAAACAGATGTTCCAATACTGTTCAGAAGTTGTGAACTTTCTGAAAGTCAAGAAATCTGGTTTATTCAAACAGATGTTCCAATACTGTTCAGAAGTTGTGAACTTTCTGAAAGTCAAGAAATCTGGTTTGATCAAACAGATGTTCCAATACTGTTCAGAAGTTGTGAACTGTCTAAAAGTCAAGAAATTTTGTTTGATATCATAGTGTTCAGAAGTTGTAGACTTTCTGAAAGTATGAAATTCAGATTTAAAGCGTCAGATAGAGAAATCTCACTGAAAACAAGCCAAGTCAATTCTCTCATTCAGAAGATATGCTCTGCAACGATGATATTCTGATTAAATCAATCAGGCTATGAATCTGATAAGATTGGTGAATCTAAGGAATGATTGATAAAAGAGAAGTCACTTAAGAAGTTGTGATTCTTATTCAAGATCTGATAAGAAGTTCTGATACGAGATGCGCGACATCATCCAATCAGACTCAAAATTAAGTTTTGATCTGTCATCAAAGCTCTGATAGTAACCAGGTTCTGAGATGAAGACCTAGTGTTCTAGTCAGACTCTGATGAGTTATTGTAGGGAAGTATTCCTTCTCTATTTGTTATGTTCTGAAGAACTCAAATTTTATTTTGTGAGTCTTGGGATCAGGGGGAGACTCTGAACAAGCATAAATGAAATTTTGAGATTAACATATTCAGGGGGAGCTGAGAGCTTAAAACTCTGAATTTGTTGGTTATGGTGATTACCCTATATAAATTGTTCTATCAAAATACATGGTTTTGTCATCATCAAAAAGGGGAAGATTGTAAGAACAAGATTTGGTTCTACATCTTGTCTCTATGTTTTGATGATAACAATGAAGTATTTGTGTGAGAACAATTATGGTGCTCTAACGTTTTTTATTCTGATGGTTTTAACAAACAGGTTCTAACTCTGATAAAGACCGGGTGCTACGTCACTCTGATATTCTCTATGGTCACTTCTATGTGAAGAAGCAAGAATTGGTTCTAATCTGCTTTGCGTCAGAAAGATTCTAAGAAGACACTATGTTGCTGTTGTAACGTCTATTGGATCTAATCTCTGATCGTGACTTTGATGTTCTATTTCTGAAGCCTGCATAGCTTCTGAGGTCGTTAACTTCTGAAGACTAAGTGCTGAAGATTCTGAAGACAAGGTTCTGTTGAACGAGGATCTGAAGATTCTGAAGACTTAAGGATTCTGAAGATTAAAGGTTCTGAAGACTAAGTGTTGAAGATTCTGAAGACAATGTTCTGCTGAACGAGGTTCTGAAGACTCTGAAGAGTTAAGTATTCTGATAACCAAGGGTTCTGAACTAGAAGTGCTGAAGACTCTGAAGACAAGGTTCGGCTGAACAAGTTCTGAAGACTCTGAAGACTCAAGACTCTGAAGACCCAATGACTCATTCTTCTGATCATGCTTCAATCAAATCAATTCAGAAGCCTCTGATGAATAGAAGATGATGAAAAGTTTGCATGGGAAAATAGTACATAGTACAGATAAAACACGTTCTTTTCCACTACCCTGATTTGATGGTACAAAGGATAATTTTAGTGTACGGTTTTCAACCCAGCATAACGACATTATTTTAAGTCGCCAGTACTCTTCTCTGATATTACTGATCTGCCCTTCAACGGATCTTTTTTTAGCTATATATAGACTAGATCATTCAACGAATCTGAGGCTGAAGAGCAAGAGCGTAAACGTGCAAATGCGTGTGTGAAAGCATGCGAGAGAAATTGAATGTGAGTGAGCAACAAATGATGTAATACTCAGTGTAAAAGAAGAAATATCAGAAACACTGATGTATATGAAGAAAGCAACTCAAGAATCAGAAGAATATATGAGTGAACAGTAAAGCACCATAATACAAAGAAGAAGAATGTTTTTACTATATAGTTTCGCTCTAAGTTAGATTGAGCTTAAAATGTATGTTTACCCTGCTTGTGTAGAAGCATCTTTATTGTAAACAAAACTTGTAGCAGACAGTTGTTTGCGTTCCCTAAAGGACCAGTTGGGTCAGAAGTTTTAGGGAGACTAAGACAGTGTGTCTTAGTGGTGTTAGTCACTTGCAGTTGGCTTGTGCATTATATTCCTTAAGCGACCAGTGAGGTTAGAATTCTTAAGGAGACTAAGATAGTGTGTCTTAGTGTTGTTAGTCACTTGCAGTTGGCTTGTGCATTGTATTCCTTAAGCGACCAATGAGGTCAGAATTCTTAAGAAGTCTAGGACTAGTGTGTCTTAGAGGTTGTTTGTCACCAGCAGTTTGCTCGTGCGATTGTAATCAGTTTGGTTATAGTGGATTAAGTCCTTGTCTAAGGCAAAATCACCTTGGCGGGTGGACTGGATTAGCTTGATAGTTTTCAAGTGAACCAGGATATATCGTGTGTCTTTCTTACTGTTAGTTTATTTATGATCTTTGTTTGAGTTTCATAAAAAGCTTTCAAAATGGAAAACCCAATTCAACCCCCCCCCCCCCCCCTTCCTTGTGTTTTTCTCACACCTTCATATTGATGATATCAACCCAGGTTGAGGTGAAGCTCAGCTCAGGTGGAGCGAAACTAAGGCCGGAGACTGGTCACTTAGTTTAGGAACCTGATATTCCATATGAAGACTAAAAAGACTCCAGTGGTGACTCTAAAGACAACTACTTTCTAAGCTTGGATAGAGAGCGGAAGGCCATCTGACCTATATCTCAGTATGGTCAGGAAAACTTGATTGCCTATGCTTTACAGCCCACCTTGCCTTTCACAAGTGAAGACATAGACGTACAAAAAAGGTGTCACATGCAAAAATCATAAGGAATGGCAGCTCACCATGGAAAAGGAGATGGTATCCTTGCACAAAAATTAGACATGGGAGATGGTACCTAAGCCAAAGAGAGCCCCACTTGTGGGATGCAAGTGGATCTTTAAAAGGAACACTTAATTTATAATCTTTAAAAAGAACACATAATTTATAAAAACATGCAGATAATTTACTAAAAAAGAGGGTGTCAAATTTTCTCAAAATTAACATTTTTCTCAATTATCATATTATAGCATCGAAAATAAATAATAACAACTCAACTTTAATTGTCTCGTAATTAAAAATAAACTTCATTTCAAATCATAAAAGAAATAGTTCAATAACTCTCAGAAGACAAAACAGAAAGGTAACTCATCTCATCGTTACACTGTCAGAGCGAAACGTGTAAACTAAAATAAACTCAAAAGTGTTAAATGTCAAATAAGGCTACTACGTCATCCTCTAAAACACAACAACAAATAAGGTTAATCTACCTTAGTATCTACGACACAAGTGCAAAGAACAACACAGACAAACAAACAGGGGGTGAGAACACATTCATATATGTCAGTGGTGTATAAAACAACAAAGATAATGCAATTAATATCAATCATCAGTCACATAAATCATCCACAACAATAATCAATCACAAATGCGGTTATGTATGCAATGTATTCATCTCCTCTACTTCAATGCATGTGGTACCAAGGTTTTGGATATCAGAGACATGTTACTGATTAATGCATTAATCACTAGTTTCTCTCTGAACCTAAACTCGTCATTAGTTCCTCTCTGAACCTGAAACTCATCAATAGTTCCTCTCTGAACATGAAACTCATCATTGGTTCCTCTCTGAACCTAAGACTCGTCACTGGACCGAAGTCCTATCTATCTCTGATATACATGATGCATGAATGCAACAAACAAATAAAATATATGTCTCAAATCACCAACTCCAATACTCATCATTGGTTCCTCTTTAAATCTAAAACACATCATCAATACTCATTGCAAATGTAAGGCCACATCAATTTTTCCACCAAACCGCACATTTCACATCCATAATTTTTCACATCAACACATCAACATTAGTTTGCCTTGAATACAAACATACCAACTTATCAACATATCAACACATATACACATGATTAATTCATTTCCATGAGAATATCTTTGTCTTATCTTTCCAATGCTCCTGATCGTGTATCAATCCGAATAACATAACTCATATTATGCCATTTTTAGTTTTACTTCAAAATTTTACCATGCCAGGCAGCAGTAATCGATTACCAGTATGAGGGAATCGATTACCGACCCCAAAACAGTCTAAAAACTCAACTTTTGTGCAAGTAATTGATTACCATTACGTGGTAATCAATTACCGCATAGTCCATGACGATAAATACCCAGTTTCTGCAACTTTTTCACAGGAATGTCACTTAAAAACCTAATTTCTTAACCCAAGACCTATCCCAATCCAGTTTTGAGCATGATTTGAGCATGAATAATCATACCTAATCATCTATATATAATATTCAACTTATAAGGCTACAATTTTCACTATCATTAATCATTAATTCAACAAAAAACTATCATGATGTTTATCAATTCAAAGTATATATTCGTGAGCCTCAAAACTCAAAATTAGACACATGAATCCACGCAAAATTCAAAAATCAATAGAGCATGAAAAACATATTTACATCACCACGATATAGAGAGGTTTTGCGCAAACCATCTCAAGTTTCAAATCCCTCAACAATGGAGGAAAAAGGAAAGGAAAAGGAGATGGGTTAAGGATTCCCCTCTATCTTTCATGCTCGCTGCTACAAAAAGTGATTTTGACCTCAGACACGAAATGCATAATACCTCGGCTAAAGAAGCGGGGTAACGAAGGGCGACATGGAAACTTGCCACTTATCACCTCGGTGGAATTAAAATCGAGAGGTAAAGTTATATGGACATGGGTTCGAGCCCCAACAGCTGCACTTTTATTATTTTCAAAATTAGCCTATCTTACCTTTCGGTTTACAAATAAAACCGAGGGGTAAGATTATTTATTTATTTTTAAAAGAAAATTGTTATATGGTTTACCCAAAATATTACATTGTTTACCCAAAATATTACATTGTTTACCCAGAATATTACATTGTTTACACAAAATATTAAAATCAAATCAAATTCCTTATAAATCTAGATGAAAATTAAATTCCTTAGGTGGGTGATGATCAAATGTTGGTTCAAATATATTCTCCAAGGCTTTGCATGCATTTGATTCTGAAGCAAAACAAAATAAGAGTTAGATAAATAAAATCAACATTAAAATATAGGATCTTGTGCTCAAATAAATATTTAAGAAAACAAACCTTAAACCCAAGTAATTTTCTACTATTGCAATCCATCTTAGAGAACTTTTCCAAGCGTCTTTATGTTTCAAGCGCTTCATGTTCCATTTAGGTTAGATTTCCAATATTCAGCATGCTTTTATAATGGATCTCCCTTAGATTTCACGTGGATCACTAATGGCAGATTCTTAAGTGCTGATAAACATTAAATGGACAACAAAGATATATTTAAGGACGTTGAATATAGTAAAATAATACATTTAACTATCCCTCGATCACGATGAAAACCGAGGTGAATAAGTTGATTTTTTTAAATTACATTGTTTACACATAATATTAAAAATACATTGTAAAATTTGTTTCCCGATGAGAACTTTTATTTTCCACGTCCAGATCCCATGCAAGATGCTAGAGATCTGTTTCCCAGTGAGAATTTTTATTTTCTACACTCATAATTCATCCTAAAGATCTGTAGTAGCAACTCATGATCAAATGGACGGCGGTGAATATTTCCTCTCTTTGGGGCGGCTACATATAAGTTAGTCTTAGAGTAAAATTTGTTTAACGAGTGTTTTTATAGTGAAATATGATTATTAAACACCTCGGTTTTATTATAAAACCAGATTTTTTATCTTCTCCTTTTAATTATCACCTCGGTGATGACAAAAATCAAGGTGAATAATTTTTTTTTTGAAATTACATTGTTTACACAGAATATTAAAATAATTTTTTTACAACAAATGTTTGCTTTTATTACTGAATATCTTCGTTGATATTCAAATTTAGTTGCATTCCTTTCTTTATTTAATAGTTAAGCTCCCTTCCTTGTTGGTTAAACTTCATTCTTTGTTGGTTAAGCTCCCTTCTCTGTGTAATATTTTAAAGGTTGAGCCTCCTTCTTTGTGTAACTTGAAACAAGAATGATTTTATGCACTTGCAATCTATCAACTAAGTACTCTTCAAAGGTTGAGCTCCCTTCTTTAACTTAGGGTTATTCCAAAAATACAACAACGACAACATCAACACCATTATGTGAGATAGGATGCAATGGCAGAAAAAATGTTTCGTTCATGATAGAAGAACATTGAAGATTTTTTAGGTCTTGCAATCCATCCCAAAGAATGATGCTTGTGAGTTTGGGGCAACTTCATATTAGTAAAGATTAGGGCAAAATCTGTTTAACGAGTGCTTTTATGGTAAAATCTAATTATTTTATGCCTCAGTTAAATAGAAACCCGGAGGATTAGAACATTTTGTTTACACTTATAAACAAATAAAATCATAAACTGCGATAGCTGTGAATTGAAACTTGTATCGAGTTGTTTTTTCACCTCGGTGTTATGAAAACCTAAGGGAATGTATGGTATTTTATTTTTTAAAATAATAAAAAAAAATAGCGCGTCTTGGCTTTATATCTCAGTTTTCTATTTTCGAGGTGAAAGCTCCATCATGAAAAGCGTTAATTATTGTAGTGGCTTAAACACCTATATCATGAACAATCCCCCTTACCTCAAAATTGCAGCAAACTTGAAGCTTTAGCTATGGAGGTTCTCTTTTCTCCAACCAAAATCTCTCCTAAGGTTTCTCTTCTCTTGCCAGTTTTCACCAAAAACATGTAGTAACTAAAATTTCTCTCAACTTTTCTATTTAAATAAATAAAACTTAATTCTCTTTTATTTTAATTAATTTTAAAAACTCCACTCAACTCTCATTATTTCCATCCTTCTCTCTATTTAAAAAAAAAACTCTAGTTTTCTCCCCAAAACACAAAATCTCATTTTTTTCTCCATTACTTTAAATAAATAAAATTATAGTAATTAATATCCACACTCATAAAAAATAATAAAAACAATTAAATAACTCAAGAACACTCTAAAACTCAATTAAAATAAAATAAACAAAAAAATTGGGCATTACAACTCTCCTCCACTTAAAGAATTTTTGCCCTCGAAAATTATCTGAAAGAAACAACTCCGGGTAAGACTCTCTCATCCGGATCTCTAGCTCCTATGTCACGCTTCCTCGAGCATGTCCTCCCCAGACTACCTTTACTAAAGCGATCTCTTTACCTCTCAAGTGTTTCCCTTCTCGATCCTCAATCTGCAAGGATGATGCCTCAACAGTCAAGTTCTCTCTCACTTCCACGTCATCCAATTATATCACATGGGACAGATCAAAAATATACTTCCAAAGTTGAGACATATGAAAGACACTATGAAGATTTGAAAGAGACGATGGTAGGGCAACTTTGTATGTCACTTCTCATACTCTTTGAAAGATCTTATACGAACCAATAAAATCTGGCATGAGATTTTGAGACTTCAATGCACGACCAACACCAGTCACCGGAGTGACTCTCAAGAACACATGATCTCCCTCTTGGAATTCAAGTGCCTTCATTCGCCTATCATGATAACTCTTTTGTCTTCTCTGTCATGCCTTCATCTCCTCCTGAATCATCTTAACCTTCTTAGTAGTCTGCTGAACAATCTCAGGTCTAAGAACAACACTTTCACCTGACTCATACCAACATAAAGGTGTCATACACCTTATTCCATATAAAGCTTCAAAAGGTGTCAATCTAATAATATAAATGGAAGTTGTTATTATAGGTAAACTCAATCAATGGCAAGTAACGATCCCAATTACTTCCATGTTCTAAAACACAAGCCTTCAACAAATCTTCCAAGGACTGGACAATTCTTTCTGTTTGGCTGTCTGTCTGCGGATGGTAAGCAAAGCTCAACCTCAACTTGATTCATAAGGCAACTTACAAACTCTCCCAAAACCTTGATGTGAAACTTGGATATCTATCTAAAACAATGCTCGAAGGAATACCATATAGCTTCACAATCTCACTGGTGTAAATCGCTGCTAGTTTCTGCAACGGATAAATGGTCTTTATCAGAACAAAATGAGCCGACTTAGTCAGTTTATCCATAAAAACCCATATCGAATCACTTTATTTCGCCGTATTTGGCAAACCCACTACAAAATCCATAGAGATACTATCTCACTTCCACTCGAGAATGCTCAAAGGTTGCGTCAATCAAAATGGCTTTTGATATTAGTTCTTCGACTTATGACAAGTTAAATAATAATACATAAACTCGACAACATCATTCTTCATACCAGGACCAAAACATCTTCTTAAGATTTTCATTCATCTTCGCGCCTTCGGGATGAATACTCAAACTACTCTAGTGAATTTCTTTAAGAATTCTCTTCTTAAGCTCTGGGAAATCTGGAACACAAACTTTGTCCCGAAACTTCATAATCCCATTCTTATATACTTTGAAGTCCACTTCTTTACCTTTATTAGTTAGCACCAATCAATCAATTAATCAAAAATCCAAGTTTGGACCTTCTTTATTTTTTCTAGTACACTACTATTCAACTTCAGCATACCCAACTTCACACTTATAGGCATTATCTCACACACCAAACCGAGATTTCTGAACTGCTCAAAGAAATCCAATTCTCTAACCATTAGCGCAGACATATGCAAGGACTTCATATTTAACGCATATGCTACCACATTAGCTTTACCAGGATGGTAACTTAACTCAAAGTCGTAGTCCTTCAAAAATTCTAGACACCTCATATGCCTCATATTCAACTCCTTCTAATTAAACAAATACTTCAAACTTTTATGATTGCTGAAAACTTCAAACCTAGAACCATACAGATAACTCCTCCAAACTTTAGCACAAAGACTAATGCTGCCAACTCCAAATTATGGGTAGGATAATTCCTCTCATGAGTCTTGAGTTGTCTAGAAGCATACACTACAACTTAACTCTTATGCATAAGCACGCCACTTAAACCCATCTTAGAAGCTTCATAATACACAACAACAGATTCACAATAATCCGCACATAATCTCATTTTCCCATCTTTCTTCTTAACCAACAACATTGGCGCTCCCCGCGGCGATACACTAGGTCTGGCTAACTTTCTCTCTAACAGATCTTCTAATTGTTTCTTCAGTTTGCTTAACTTTGAAGTGGACATTTTATACGGTGGCGTCGACATAGGTCTAGTACCAGGTACTAAATCTATGGTGAACTCCATTTTATGCTCCGGTGGTAAAACACTAATATCCTCAGAAAAAACATCAGGGAACTCACACACAACATGTAGCTCAAAAACCATCGCTTCACTTTCCACTCTCAAGGAAACAAACATCTCAAGCATCTGATCATCCTGCTTCAAGCACATATCTAATTGATTGACATATAAGAATATCAAATCCGTACTCTTTTTCGGGTTCAGGAAATAACACGGTCTTATAAAAAAATTGATATGAACATGGTTGAACTCCAACTAGTTCATTCCCAAAATAACATCGAGTTGAATCAGAGGCAAACAAATCAAGTCAACTCCAAATTCTTTACCATAAATAATCAAAGGAAGAATTTGCACTAACCAGCGAAGTAGTCACCAAACCACTGGTCGAGATATCAATGACCATACTTTCTTTTATATGAGACATTACCCAATTCAACTTGACCATGCAGTCATGTGATATGAATGAATGTGTTGCACCCGTAGCAATCATAACAACCAAAGAGACACCATTAATAAAACATGTACCTCAAATCAAATTATCTGATCTCGGGACCTCCCTACCACTAAGAGCGAACACTTTTCCACTAGCTTGCGCAACATTTGGCACTTTCTTTGGCCTTTGACACTAGGTACTGATATGGCCTGGTTCTCCACAGTTAAAATAAGTCAAAATTGTACTCTTGCAATCAGCAACATGATGTCCCTGTTTCCACACTTGAAACTCGTCAGGCATGTGCTTTTGCACTCAGAAACATGATGACCTAACTCTCTGCACTTAAAACATCTTAGATAAGTAGAAACTCATCCCACATTTATTCCACTCCCATCCACAACCTTCTGCTAGGACTTATGATTCTCTTTAACAACTAGAGTCACATATGGCTTACCATGATTCTGACTCTCACTCTTATTCTCACTCACACTCTTGTGGTGAGCAGATATGACTCTACTATCCTTATCATAAATTTTGCATTTGTTCACCAACACTGAGAAATGAAGGACCTCCTTATAACATATGAATTGCTTGATCTCAAGACATAATCCACTCTGTAAGTTCTGAATTGGCATAAATTTTAGTAAAACAATGTTTGCATCAAGATGTCTTACTTGATGTTTTGACTTGGTGGTCTTTCTAACTTCTGGTGTTATTTTTTTATCAGTGTTGCAGGTCTGTGCTCTGATGTCAAACATGATGTCTTAACATCTGTTGACAGAACAGCAGGTTCAGTCTGTTTTGTTTTATTAGGGTTGCACTTTCCTTTGATGTATCTTGAGAGATTGCAGGCGTGATTCTTGGAGGAGATTTTATCTGATGCAATCGTTTTATATTTCCTTGAAATATATTTTGTTTCTAGTTTTAGGGCTAAAATATTTGAAGAGTAATTATGTTTTAAAGTGAGAATCAAATCTGGGTGTAAAAGCTGTCCAAGCCCACGAAGAGAGTTGCTATAAAAAGACGTATCAAACCCACTTGCTAGATAGAGAAGTTTAATCAAAGAGTTGCATTACTTGTGTTAGGGTTTGAGTATTTGTGCATCTTGTGTTAATTGTGAGCCATTCACTCATCTCTTTGATGTTTGAATAGGACTGTTTTAGTTGAGTTGTATGCTGTCCACTCTAAGCTTTTAAGCACGAGTGTTTGTTCTTGATCAAAGCTTTGAAGTAAGATCAAGGTGTGTCTTTGAAGGGTGATCCTCTAAATAATGTAATTGTTATATTGTAATCACTGCTGTGATTGAGGGGGAGTGAGAGGTATCTCCTATCTAAGTGAGTCTTAGATAGAAATTCCATAGGTAGGGATTAGGTGATAGGGTTGGAAAACTGTGGGTTTAGACCTTTGAACTAATTCTATTGATTGGATATTCTTCCTGGCTTGGTAGCCCCCAGACGTAGGTAGTTAGACCGAACTGGGTGAACAATTCTTTGTGTTATTTATTGTTTTTTAAGTTCTATTATTGTCTTGTTCATTTAATAGATATTGATGTTGTGACATCTCACTCGACATCACATATCTGATACCAGAATTTTAATTGGTATCAGAGCAGGTCATCCTGCTCTGCATCTGGGTGAGATCTAGGGCTGTTACTTTCTGGTGCAATGGACAAAGAGTGTGGTGGATTTGTGAATAGACCCCCTATTCTAGATGGATCAAATTATGACTATTGGAAACCTTGCATGGTTACTTTCTTGAAGTCTTTAGACAGCAGGACTTGGAAGGCTGTTTTGAAGGAATGGAAACCACCTGTCATTGTGGATAAAGAAGGTGGGTCAAAGCTGAAACCTGAAGAAGAGTGGACCAAGGAAGAGGATAAGCTTGCACTTGGAAATTCTAAAGCCTTGAATGCCATACTTAATGGTATTGACAAAAACATTTTCAGGTTGGTTAACACATGTGAAGTGGCTAATGAAGCTTGGGATATTTTGAAAACTACTCATGAAGGAACCTCCAAGGTCAAGATGTCAAGACTTCAGCTGCTGACAACAAAATTTGAAAGTCTAAGAATGAAGGATGATGAGACCATTCATGACTTTCACATGAATATCTTTGAACTATCAAATGCTTCTAGTGCTCTAGGAGAAAGGATGTCTGATGAGAAGTTGGTGAGGAAGATTCTTAGATCTCTTCTCAAGAGATTTGAAATGAAGGTGACTGCTATAGAGGAAGCTCAAGACATCAGCCAAATGAGGGTAGATGAATTGATTGGTTCACTTCAGACATTTGAATTGGGGCTGAATGACAGATCGGAAAAGAAAGTCAAAAGCATTGCATTGGTGTCTAGTAATGAAGATGAAGATGAAGAATGTGATATTGAAACATAGGCGGAGCTATCCAATGCTATTGTACTGCTGGGAAGACAATTTAATAAGGTGCTAAAGAGAATGGATAGGAACTATAGATCAAATGTTAAGAACATCTCATCTGACACTAACAAGTCAAGTGATCAGATGAAGAGAACAACAACTGAAAAGAAGCCTAATCATGACAAAGGAATCCAATGTCATGAGTGTGAAGGTTATGGTCATGTCAGAAAAGAATGTCCTACATATCACAAGAAGCAGAAAAAGGGGTTATCTATTTCCTGGTCTGATACTGATAGTGAGAATGATGAAGAGACTGCCAAGCATGTTAGGACATTGACTGGAATATGTGCTTCTGATGGAGAGTCTAGTGATGATGAATTGACCTTTGAAGAGCTAGCAGCTTCTTATCAAGAGTTGTGTCTGAAAAGTGAAGAGGTCTGTCAAGAAGGGGAGAAGCAGAAGAAAATTATAATCCAGCTTAAGGCTGATAAAGCTGAGCTTGAGAATGAAGCCCCGTTGTTAAAATCCCAACTTGATCAAATGTCCAAATCCATCAGAATGTTGAATAGTGGAACTGATATTCTGGATGAAATCCTTCGGGCTGGAAAAAGGGCAGGTGATAAGACTGGTCTAGGATTTGATGGTGAGAAGAAGATCTCTGCAGATGCTAATTCCTCTGGAATTAAACAGAATATGTCTCATCAGATGTCTCAACATCATGGGAAAGGATATGTTTCTGGACCTAAGAAGGTTGTACCTCACCAGATGCCACAACGTTATGGGAAAGGTCATGTTCCTGTACCTAATCAGTTTGTGCCACAACCTCATGGGAAGGCTCACGGAGCAAGATAGTTTATGCATCATCAAGTGCCACAACATCATAGGAGAAGACATCCTAACCACTCAAGAGGTAGATTTCAGAGATGGAGGTGTCATTACTGTGGAAGGTTTGGCCACTTAAAACCTTTCTGCTTCAGGCTCTATGGTTACCCTAAACCTGATCCTCAACCAAGACAGAATCAGAACAGGCCTCCAATTATTAAACAATGGGTTCCTAAGACTGTCACTACTTATTTGTTAGCTCATATGTCTCTAGGAGGGTCCACCAAAGAGGAATGGTATTTTGATAGTGGTTGCTCTAGACACATGACAAGTGTGAAGAATTTGTTGGGTGAAGTTGAACCTTATTCCAGCTGTGTAACTTTTGGTGATGGTGTCAAAGGAGAAGTCAAGGGTATGGGAAAACTGAATTGTGCAGGTGCTCCTAGGTTAGATGGTGTGTTATTCGTCAAAGGACTGAAAGCGAACTTGATCAGTATTAGTCAACTATGTGAGCAAGGACTTAAAGTTCACTTTACTAAAGCTGAATGTATTGTCACTAATGAGAAAGGTGAAGTTGTCATGAAGGGTGTGAAGTCCAAAGACAACTGCTATCTATGGGTATCCCTAGACTCAGGCTCTTACTCATGTGGTGATACTAAAGAAGATGAAGACAGATTATGGGATCAAAAGGTGGAACATCTAGAGGAAGAAATAAGTTATGAAGACTGCCAAAGTGGGAAGGAAACTAAGAGTAAGATGTTACACCAGAATTTTCAACATCTCACTACGACAACAGGGCTGGATTCACCCCACCTGGACCTAATGAAATCCAAAGGTGTTGTCATGACCAAACAGGGTATTCAGCAAAAGCAATCAGATTCTAAGATGTGCCTTGGTGATAAGATGGACATTTATAAACTCCTAGCTCAGAGTAAGTTGACTAAGTACAATATCGAGCAAGGTGTCATGACATTACACTATGACATCATGAGAATATGGATCAGAAGTCTTGTAGAAGATGATGTGATAATTTTGAGACTGGTTGACACTGAAAGGAAATTGGCAGAGACTGTGGATGCAAGTAAATTCTCGAAGGAAAAATTGGGTATCCACATTTGGGAAAACTTATAGTAATTAAAGGCGTGTGGGAAAATCTTTCTAAATTTTAAAAGTCATTTACTCGTTTGTAGAGATATCATTAATTGCCTTTTAGGTTTCCAAAAGCAGCCCACCTATTTTAGGCAATCATTTCAACGTAGTGCTCCCACACGCAACACACGTCTCACACCTCATTTGGTCTGCTCGTTCGTATTCCCTCTCAGAGAAAGAAATCCTTCTGCTCCTAACCTCACCCTTTGCAAGAGTTTTACAATGTCACAACAACAACCATCACCATCCAAGAAATCTGCTACAAAAAATCCTTTGCATGCTAAATCTAGGGTTTCTACTGAAAAGGTCTCGCTTGATGATGCTCTGGATATTGAGCCTCTATCTATGGTTCCTCTCCATGGTTCTGAAAAGATACGACCAAGCAAGCTACAGGCGAAGAGGTTTTCACGTCCTAGTACAGGTAAACCTTCTGATCCTTTTGAGTCTAGAAAGTTTGATGATAGTGAAGCTAGGAGGGTTGTCACTGGAATTTTGTTTGGAGAAAAATCTGTTCCTGGGAACTCTACTCAAGGTGATAAAAATCTTAGTGAGGAAGAGGAGTATTCTGTAGATAAGAGTCTTGATAGGATAGTTACCAAGGTTCTTGAAAAGGGTATTTCTGTGGCTGGGATATCGAGGCCACTCGCTCAAATGTATGCTTCTCACTCTGAGGGTAAGAGAGATGATAAGCAAACTACTGAAGACAATCTACATAGGTTGGCTATGTCTGTTCTTGAAGATGCTGAAACTAAAGGTGGAGCTGATGTTGAAACAGATGTTGGAACATCACCTGCTAAGAAAGGCACCTCTAGTCCTAGAGGAAAGAAGCCAGTTGATGTGGTAGATGTGGATGATTTGTCAGATAATGAGATTATAGCTAATGTAGTGCCTGGGATAGCAAAAAGGATGAAGACAAGAAAAGAGAAGGCTGTTGGTATGACAGGGTCTCTTGGTAGTGGTAAGAAGAAGTCTGTGGCTGGTCCTACAAAATCATGGAGCAAGGTGGCTACCAGCTCCAAGAAAAGGAAGGCTAGGTCTGACTCTGACTCTGACTTTGATGTTGAGGAGGATGTCCAGGACATCAATCCTGAGAAAAAGGCTGCTAGCAAGAAGATTATTAACAAAGTTCTTGATGTTCCTTTAGACAATATTTCATTCCATTCTGTTGAAAATGCGAGTAAGTAGAAGTATGTTTATCTAAGAAGAATTGCTCTGGAGAGGGAGCTTGGTAAAGATGCCTTGGAGGTCAAGGAAATCATGGAGTTGATTCATGTTGCAGGATTATTAAAGACTGTGTCTGATTTTTCAAAGTGTTATGATGTGCTGGTTAAGGAATTCATTGTGAACATTCCTGCTGATATTGCTGATGGTGGAAGTGTGAATTTCATGAAGGTTTATGTTAGGGGTAAATGTATTCATTTCTCTCCTAGTGCCATCAACAAGTACCTGGGAAGGAGTGATAAAGAGGAGTATGAACTGGAGGTTACTGACAACCATGTGTGCTAGGTGATCACTGCCATTCAAGTGACTAGTTGGCCTTTGAAAGGTAAATTGCCTGCTAGCCAACTAAGTGTCAAATATGCAATTTTGCATAGGATTGGGGCTGCAAACAGGGTACCTACAAATCACAAAACTACTATAGCTGTAGGATTAGGAAGGTTCATCTTTGCTGTTGGCAATAAGGTCAAGTTTAATTATGGGAAGTACATCTTTGATCAGATTGTGAAATATGCTACAACTAATGCTGTTAAGATGCCTATAGCATTTCCATCCCTTATTTGTGGAATAATATTGAATCAACATCCTAGAATTTTAACCAACTCTGATATTGCTTGCAAGAGGGAGGTTGCATTGTCTTTGCATCCTAAGCTATTTATAGGGAATCATGTCCCAAATATTGTCTCAACACCAGGTTCTGGTGACAACAAGACATGCACCAAAGGTGATCTGATCAATGAGTTGAAGTCAGCTTGTAAAGATCTGGATGTTGTTATCAACACCAGTATTGCCAGGAAGATGAAATTTGAAAAATTGATCAAGTCTTTAGAACAGGGTGAAGATGGTGAGGATGATAATGTCAAGGAAGTTGATAATGATTCAGGTTCTGAGGAGGGTGGTTCAGCAACTGATGATGAGGGTGATAAAGCTGTTTCTGATGCTTCTGATGAAGATTGATTCTGCTGGTGGTTCCTGATGCTTTCTTTTTGGTGGATTTCTTTAAGCTCTTTTGGATGCTCGTTTCTGTTTGCACCTGTGTGTGCTTATTTTGTGACTTTATTTAGTTGTAATGCTATTGATGACAGCTTCAGTTTGATATATTTAGCCGTGTTTTGTGTTTGTCTATTCTAGTTGTTGTTTGAGAGAGTTTGTGTGTCTGACTGCTGTCTAACAATGACTGTGTATGACTGACTACTACTTCTTACTCTGACTACTTCTTCTTTAGTGTGTCCAATTATGGCTAAAAAGGGGGAGAGTAGACTAGTTTTTAGTTTTGTGTACAACTGAATGGTTTTCTTCTGCTTAAGGGGAGTCGCATTAGTTTTTGAGTGATCAGTGTTAACTCAGATTGTCAGGCTTGTACGTTGCTTCTGCTGCAGGGTTTTCTGAGCTGAATGGTCTGGTTTGTGTGCTTATTGGTTGTTTTAGCCAAAATTAGCCAAAGGGGGAGATTGTAAGTTCTGAATTGGCATAAATTTTGGTAAAACAATGTTTGCATCAAGATGTCTTACTTGATGTTTTGACTTGGTGGTCTTTCTAACTTCTGGTGTTAGTTTTTTATCAGTGTTGCAGGTCTGTGTTCTGATGTCAAACATGATGTCTTAACATCTGTTGACAGAACATCAGGTTCAGTCTGTTTTGTTTTATTAGGGCTGCGCTTTTCTTTGATGTATCTTGAGAGATTGCAGGCATGATTCTTGGAGGAGATTTTGTCTGATGCAATCGTTTTATATTTCCTTGAAATATATTCTGTTTCTAGTTTTAGGGCTAAAAGATTTGAAGAGTAATTATGTTTTAAAGTGAGAATCAAATCTGGGTGTAAACGCTGTCCAAGCCCACGAAGAGAGTTGCTATAAAAATACGTATCAAACCTACTTGCTAGATAGAGAAGTTTAATCGAAGAGCTGCGTTACTTGTGTTAGGGTTTGAGTATTTGTGCGTCTTGTGTTAATTGTGAGCCATTCACTCATCTCTTTGATGTTTGAATAGGACTATTTTAGTTGAGTTGTATGTTGTCCACTCTAAGCTTTTAAGCACGAGTGTTTGTTCTTGATCAAAGCTTTGAAGTAAGATCAAGGTGTGTCTTTGAAGGGTGATCCTCTAAATACTGTAATTGTTATATTGTAATCACTGTTGTGATTGAGGGGGGGTGAGAGGTATCTCCTATCTAAGTGAGTCTTAGATAGAAATTCCATAGGTAGGGATTAGGTGATAGGGTCTGAAAACTGTGGGTTTAGACCTTTGAACTAATTCTATTGATTGGATATTCTTCCTGGCTTGGTATCCCCCAGACGTAGGTAGTTAGACCGAACTGGGTGAACAATTCTCCGTGTTGTTTATTGTTTTGTAAGTTCTATTATTGTCTTGTTCATTTAACAGATATTGATGTTGTGACATCTCACTCGACATCACATATCTGATATCAGAATTTCACACTCTCAAACTTCACACACATGAAACCTTTAACTTACACACCATTATAGTGAGGACAAAATCTTGACACCCACTCAAACTTAGTTACATAGTCAGCCACAATCATATTCCCCTTCAGTTCTAAGAGCTCTATCTCTTCGCAACTATGAATAACAGCTGGATAATACTTGTCCAGAAACTCATTCTTGAAATCAACCTGAGTAATTTCTGGATTAGCAGTTTCCATCTTCTGACGGGTGTTCTCCCACCAATACTCAGCTTCCTCATACAATATATGTGTTTTGAACAACACCTTTTGCGCATCACTGCACGTCATAACTCTGAAAATATTTTCAATGTCTTTAAGCCAAGCTTGAGCACCTTTAGGATTGTACCTTCCCTTGAAAGTAGGTGGATTGTTCTTCTAAAACTTTCCCAACCCACAAAACTCATTAGCTTCACCATTCTGATGCTTATTAGCATGCAATACTTCATTCGTTTGCGCCATCACATGAGCCATCGCCTCAAGAGCATCAACAATTGCACGATTGTTCCCGCCAGCCATTTTTTTGCACGAACCACCAAACCAAATTAACCTATTGTAAATAGTAGAGCAAATAACTATTATAGGAGCTAAGAATACCAACAATGTTTAACACACATGTTACACGCAAGGGTATAAAAAAATTCACAAAACATATGTCAAATGAACCTACCTGCTGTGATATCAACTATATAACACCCTAAACCCCAAAAACTTGATTTAAAAAACATGCAGATAATTTACACAAAAACAGGGTGTCAGATGTTATTAGCATAAACATCTTTCTGAATTATCATATTACAGTAATGGAAACAAATAATAATAACTCAACTTTAATTGTCTCGTAATTAAAAATCAACTTCATTTCAAATGATAAAAGAAATAGTTCAATGACTATCAGAACACAAAACAAAAAGGTAACCCGTCCCAGTATTAAATTATCATAGTGACACACAGAAACTAAAATAAACTAAAAAGTAATTAATGACGAAGAATGCCATTATGCCATCCTTCAAAACACAACAATAACTAAGGTTCCTCTACCGGAGTATCTTCACCACAGGCGTAAAGAACAACACAGAAAAATAAATAAGGGGTGAGAATATATTCATATATGTTAGTGGTGCATAAAACAACAACGATAGTTCTATTAATATCAATCATCAATTGCATAAACTATCCACAACAATAATCAATAGCAAATCCAATTATGTATGCAATCTATTTATCTCCTCTAATCTAATGCATGTGGTACCAAGGTTTTGGATATCAGAGATATGTTACTGATTAAACCACTCGTTCTTGTTTCCTCTCTAAACCTAAACTCATCATTGGTTCCTCTGTTAACCTGAAACTCGTCACTGGTTCCTCTCTGAACCATAGACACGTCACTGGACCGAAGTTCATCTACCTCATATATATATATATATATATATATATATATATATGTGTGTGTGTGTGTGTGTGGGGGGGGGGGGGGGGCGTGCGTGCGTGCGTGTGTGGGGGGGATGCGTGTTTGCATGCGTGTGTGTATGTGGGTGGGGGGTGCGTGCGTGCGTGTGTGATGCACTCTCTGAATAGGAAGAACATGGTTTCAATTCTACCAAAAATTCATATTCCAGAAGAATTAGGTGAAGAATGTGTTCAAGCAAAGTAACACAAGAATAACTCCAGTAAGGATGCAAGAAGCAAGTCGAAATCCACTCTCGAGATAATCTACTCAGACATGTGTGGTCCTCTTTAGATAGATTCACTTGGAAGTAACAAGTACTTTGTTACATTTATTGATGATTACAACTGAAATCCGTGGACCTACTTAATCAAGAAGAAAAGTGATGTGATCAATGTTTTCACCAAGTTCAAAGCAATGGTGAAAAGACATAGTGGTCACAAGATTAAGGTTCTGAGGATATATGGAGGTGGAGAGTACGCATCGAAAGATTTCGACACACTATGTACAAAAGAAGGAATTATGCATGAGGTGGTGCCACCATACATTCCTAAACAAAATGATATAGTTGAAAGAAAGAACAAAACCATTATGAATATGGTGAGGAGTACGTTAAAAGGCAAGCATCTCCCAAATTAGCTATGGGGTAAAGTTGTGTCGACTGCAACATACATGTGGAACAAATGTCTGAAAAATAGGCTTTAAGGTATCACACCAGAAGAATGGTGGTCTGGCGTCAAACCTACTTTAAGAAACTTGTAGGTGTTTGGATCCATAACACATAGACATGTTCCAGATCTGCTGAGAAGAAAGTTGAATGATAAGTCGAATAAGATGATCCTAATGGGATATCATTCGACTGGTGGATAAAAGCTGTTCGACCTAGTGAACAAGAAAGTTGTGATCAACAGAGATGTGATTGTAGATGAACTTAATTAGTGAGATTGGACTAAGAACATCAAGAATGATTCAGTGAGAATCATGTGTGATGAACTAGCCAATGAAGCTTGAAATTCTGGTATCAGATATGAGATGTCGAAGTAGATGTCACGACACTAATATCTAAACAATGATCAATATAAGAAAGATATAAAATAGTAAACAATCGCAAAGAGGCACAAGCAATTGTTAACCCTGTTCGGTGCAATCACACCTACGTCTGGGGGCTACCAAGCCAGGAAGGAAATCCACTAAACAAAATTAGTTTGAAGACACTCAGTAAACACACTCCAGTTTACAATCTTTTCACCTAATCTCTACTTGTGAGATTTCTATCTAAGACACTTAGACAAGAGACACCTCTCACTCCCCCTCAATCACATGCAGTGATAACTACATAACAATACTAGAGAGAAGAACACACTTCAAATACAAAGCTTAATCTTGCTTAAAAGCTTCAATCAAGAACAAAGCACTCGTACTTAAAAGCTTAGAGTGGACAAATTACAACTCAACTAACCAGTCCAATTCAAGCATCTAACAGATGAATGAATGGCTCACAAAACAATACAATGTTTAAACCCTAAAACTTGAACGCAGCTTGCAATAACTTATTCTCTCTACTCAGCAATTAGGGTTGAACATCTTTAAATAGTAATACACTCCTTGGGCTTGGGCATTAGCAGATCTTTAATTCAAATAATAATTAAAGATAATTATTCTCCATATCTTTTTGCAAGAAAATAGAAACAACCTATTCTTCAGAATATCACAGAAATTGCTTGCTTCAATTTAAAGATACTCCAAGATTTTCGCACGCAATTACTGAATAAAAGCACAACAGAATGCAAAAAGAACACAGCAGATAAAACATAACATTCTCAGCAGAAAGTTCTGTCAATAGATGTTAGGACATCATGTTTGACATCATGCACAAAGTACTGCAATACTAAGAAACACCATATGCAGAATGTTAGAAACAACATGTCAAGACATCAAGTAAGACATCTTGAAGAATCACTTTGTTTTAGCAAAATTGCTGCCAATACAGAACTAACAAACTCCCCCTTTGGCAAATTTTGGCTAAAACACAAAAGCACCAATAATGAACAGAGATCCCTGCAACAGAAGCAACACACAAACACATCTAACATTCCAAAACACTCCCCCTCAAGCCAAGGAGCACAAAAAACAGAACTAAGCCACTACTAAGCTACTCTCCCCATTTTTAGCCATAATTAGACAAACACCAGACAGAGAAATCCATAACCAACAAAGCTAAAATTACCATAAAGGAACTTTCATCATAAAAGCAGTACAAACATCTTCAAAATAAAGTGATGCACACAAGGGTGCCAACAGAAAACCAGAAAAAAATCCAGAAAACGAACCAAAATAACAAAAAAACAACTTCATGACAGAACACTCAAGCATCTCCAGAACCAGCAGAGTCCTCACTCTCAGACTTGTCTTCATCACCCTCTGCACTGCCATCAGACTCACCAGAACTATCCTCTGCATTGCCATCAGACTCACCAGAATCACCCTCATCAGAACCTTCCTTCTCATTTGCATCCTCAACAGTATCACATTCAGCCATTCTAAGAGTCATGATCATTCTTTCAAACTTCGGTTTTCTTTGAGTACTGACTCTAATAACCTCATCCAGTTCCTTGCAGGCTTCTACCAACTCAGAAATTACCCCAGACTTGTTTGTGGGTTGGTGTGAAGTAGAGGCAGATGTCATGACAATGTCAGGGACATGTTTACCTTCAAATAATTTATAGTGAAGGGACAATGCAGACCCCCTTTTGCAAACAACATCAGACTGAGATAGGATACCAGGGTGCTGGTTTAAAATAATGCCACAGATAAGGGAGGGGAAGGCAACGGGCATCTTCACAACAAAAGTGCCAGCTTGCTTCATAGTCTGATCAAATATAAAGGAACCATAATCAAAACTCCTCTTAGTCTCAACAACATATATAAACCTTCCCAGACTAACAGAAATAGTGGTAGTGTGATTTGTGGGGACCCCGTTAGCAGCACCTATCCTATGCAAAATAGCATATTTAACACTTAACAGGCCAGCAGATAACTTGTGTTTCATAGGCCAACCTTCAACCTAATTAGCTGTGATAGTCTTGCACACTTGACTATCAGTAGCTTCCAGCTCACATTGATCATCTTCATTTCTGCTAAGGTACTTGTTGATTATGATAGGAGAGAATTCCACACACTTTCATCTCACATACACCTTTCTGAAATCCTTACTCTGCTTATCATTACAGTCTACAGGAATGTTGACTATAAACTCCTTCACTAGCACATCATAGCATTTTGAAAACTTGGTCACTGTCTTCATCAATCCAGCATGCTCAATCAAGGCCATTATCTCCTTACACTCCAAAGCGTCTTTACCTAACTATCTCTCCAGTGCTATCCTTCTTTGATAAACATACTTCCACTTTTGAACACAGTCAGCATAGTGGAAGGAGATGTTATCTAAAGGAACATCAGGGACTATTCCAGAAATTCTTTTTAACACAATCCTTTTCACAGGCGTGATGTCCTGGACATCATCCTCAACATTAAAGTCTGAATCAGTGTCAGACCTAGCCTTCCTTTTCTTGGAGCTGGTAGCCACCTTGCTCCATAATTTTGAAGGGCCAACAATAGGTTTCTTCTTAGTACTCCTAGCAGGAGTTTTCTCAACAGTAGCTATTCCTCTTCTATCCCTCAATCTTTTGACTATCCTAGGGTTCACACTAGCAATCAGGTCATTGTCTGACAGGTCATCAACATTCACAATATTGGCAGCCTTTTCATGCTCCTTTTCCTTAGGATCAGGATCATTACTCTTGGTAGGAGAGCTTTTCTTAGCAGAAGATGTTTCAACATCTTGTTCAACCACAGTTCCAGCATTTTCCAACACAGAGCTAGCCAGTGTGTGAAGATTTTCTTCTGTATCATCTTTCTCAGAAATTGAAGTATTAACATCCCTTTCCTCCCTTTGATTCTCATTTAAGGTAGGAACAACATCAATTTTAGACAGAGGGACATTAATCCCAGGAACCCTACGCTCTCCATACAATAGACCAGTGACAATACTTTTAATGGTTCTATCCACATACTTACTACCTTCCCTATGATCATAATAAGACTCAACAGTGGGATTAGCAGAGTTACCTGTAGGTGTACGTTTGGAACTTCTTACATGCAGTTTGTTGGGCCTTGTCTTTTCAACTTCAGAATAGGGAATCATGGATAATGGAGCAACATCAAGAACAACTTCAGGAGAGATACCTTCAGAAGAAACCCTAGACTTCGAAGGGGTAGAATTTTTAGCAGGAGAGTTCTTGGACGGAGAAGAATGTTGTTGAGACATCGTAAACTTCATGCAAATGCTTGAACTTGGAGTAGAAAGACTTCTTTTTCTGAGAGGGAAAGTGAAAGAACTGAGCAAGAAAGGATGGATGTAGCATGTGGGAACAATGTGATGAAATGATTTCCTATGGTAAGGTGGTTGCTTTTGTTGGAAACTTAAACGGAAGTAAATGATATTGCCACAAAATAGTAAATGACTTTTTAAATTTTTAAATACCAATGAAAGCTGCCCACACGCCATTAATTGCTACAGATCTTCATAAATACAAATGCCTAATTTTCCTCTTAAGGTTTCAAATTGACTTGCATCCAAAGCCTTAGTGAAAATGTCAGCTAACTGCTCTTCTGTGGCCACATGTTCCAAAGCAATAACCTTGTCTTCTACGAGTTCCCTTATGAAATGATGACGAATATCAATATGTTTGGTCCTGCTATGTTGAATAGGGTTCTTGGATATGTTTATAGCACTCAAATTGTCACAATACAATGTCATGACATCCTGTGTGACATTATATTCAGTGAGCATTTGTTTCATCCATACTAGTTGAGAACAACTACTTCCAACTGATATATACTCTGCTTCAGCAGTAGATAGAGAGACAATTTTCTTCTTGCTAAACCATGATATAAGATTGTTCCCCAAGAAGAAGCAACCTCCTGAAGTGCTTTTCCTATCATCAGCACTTCCAGCCCAATCAGCATCACAATATCCAGATAAAGTGTAGCCAGATCCATGTGTGTATAACATACCATAATCACATGTTCCATTTACATATTTCAGAATTCTCTTGACTTGATTAATATGACTCACTTTGGGTTCAACTTGATATCTAGCACAAACACCTACAGCAAAAGAAATGTCAGGCCTGCTAGCT
This sequence comes from Lathyrus tuberosus, assembly GCA_022829125.1. Classification (NCBI taxonomy): domain Eukaryota; kingdom Viridiplantae; phylum Streptophyta; class Magnoliopsida; order Fabales; family Fabaceae; genus Lathyrus; species Lathyrus tuberosus. The sequence continues at coordinate 3,771,844 of JALAZF010000477.1, forward strand.
GTAAGATACAGTAGGCTTCCTATCATACTCCTATATAAACTTTGGTCCACATTAACACCATTTTCATCCTTGGACAAATTCAGATGAGTAGGAGCAGGTGTTCTTTTGTGACTGGCATTCTCCATTCCAAACTTCTTAACTATGTTCTTGGCATATTTACTCTGAGATAGAAATATAGAGTCTTCCATCTGCCTGACTTGCAACCCAAGAAAATAAGTTAACTCACCAACAAGACTCATCTCAAATTCAGACTGCATTTGCTGAACAAAATGTTTAACCATCGTATCTGACATCCCACCAAACACAATATCATCAACATAAATTTAAGCAACCATGAGTTTCCCTCCTTCATCTTTGACAAAAAGAGTCTTATCTATGCCACCTTTTCTGTATCCATGCTCAACAAGAAATTCAGTAAGTCTCTCATACCACGCACTTGGAGCTTGTTTCAAACCATATAGAGCTTTCTTCAACTTATAAACATGTGCATGATAGGTTGGATCAATGAATCCCTTAGGTTGTTCCACATATACTTCCTCACTCAAATAACCATTTAAAAAGGCACTATTGACATCCATCTGAAACAGCTTGAACCTCAAGATGCAAGCAACTCCTAATAGTAGTCTGATAGATTCAAGATGAGCAACAGGAGCAAAATTTTCATCAAAGTCAACTCCTTAAATTTGAGCATATCCCTGAGCAACAAGTCTAGCTTTATTTCTTATGACCACACCTTTTTCATCTGACTTGTTCTTGTAAACCCATTTTGTTCCAATCACATTTGTTCCTTCAGGTCTTGGAACCAGCTCCCATACTTCATTTCTTTTGAATTGCCCTAGCTCTTCTTGCATGGCATTAATCCAGAATTCATCAGTTAAAGCTTCCTTGATATTTTTGGGTTCAATTTTTGGCACAAAACAAGAGCTTGTGATGACTTCTCTTGACCTGGTAGTGACTCCCTCATTTGGATCACCTATGATAAGGTCTCTAGGATGATCCTTCTGAATTCTGATGGAAGGTCCTTTGTTTAATGGCTCAGTATCAGATTCTGCAACAGTAGGATTGGGATCAACATTTTTGTCTAAAATTTTTACAAATGTATCAAGGAATGTTCCAACATCATCTAGAACATTAGCCTCCTTATGCAGATCATCAACAACAACATTTATGGACTCCATCATAACCTTAGTTATGGAGTTGAACACTCTGTAGACTCTGCTGTTAGTAGAGTAGCCCAAGAATATTCCTTCATCGCTCTTTGGATCCATCTTTCTTCTTTGTTCACGATCTGCCAAGATATAGCATTTGCTACCAAACACATGGAAGTATTTTACAGTAGGTTTTCTTCTTTTCCATATCTCATACAGGGTGGTATTGGTTCCTGTTCTTAGGATCACTCTATTATGAACATAACAAGCAGTGTTCATAGCTTCAGCCCAGAAATGGTAAGGCAGTTTCTTGGCATGAATCATAGCTCTAGCTGATTCCTGAATAGTTCTATTCTTTCGTTCCATAACTCCATTTTGTTGTGGAGTAATGGGAGAAGAGAATTCATGGCCAATCCCTTTAGAGGAACAGAATTCAGCAAATTTTTTATTTTCAAATTACTTCCCATGATCACTTCTGATTCTAACAATATTACTCTCCTTTTCTCTTTGGAGTCTTAGGCAAAGATCTTTGAACACATCAAACACTTCAGATTTTTCTCTAATGAAACCCACCCAAGTATATTTGGAGAAATCATCCACAACCACATAAGCATACTTCTTCCCACCAAGACTTTCCACTTGCATAGGCCTCATCAAATCCATGTGAAGTAGTTCCAATACTTTTGAAGTACTGAGATGTTTAATCTTCTGATGTGACATCTTGGTTTGCTTTCCAACTTGACATTCACCACATACCCTTCCTTCTTCAATCTTTAGTTTAGGTATTCCTCTGACAGCTTCCATGGAGATGATTCTTTTCATGCCTTTTAGATGTAGATGACCAAGTTTTTGGTGCCACAACTTCACTTTATCATCTTTAGCAAGAGAACAAATGGACGAATAACTAGAATCTAGAGGAACCCATAAGTAGCAGTTATCCTTAGATCTGACTCCCTTCATGATCACTTCATCCTTTTCATTTGTAACCAAACATTTAGATTTGGTGAAGTTGACATTGAATCCTTAATCACACAGTTGACTGATGCTGATCAAATTAGCAGTTAACCCTTTTACCAGCAGCACATTATCAAGGTCTGGAACTCCTGAGCAGTTCAACTTTCCAACTCCCTTGATTTCACCCTTGGCTCCATCACCAAAAGTCACATAGCTTGTGGAGTGAGATTTGATGTCAACCAAAAAATTCTTAATCCCTGTCATGCGTCTAGAACAGCCACTATCAAAATACCAATCCTCCTTAGCTGAGACTCTGAGAGACATATGAGCTATCAGGATGGTGGTAACAGTCTTGGGAACCCATTGTCTTCCATTAGTAGAAATGTTTGTATTTGATCTAGGTTGAGGAGCAGGTTTAGGATATCCATAGAGTCTGAAGCAAAAAGGTTTTATGTGACCAAACCGCCCACAATAATGGCATCTCCATCTTTGGAATCTTCCTCTTATGTGGTTGGGATGACCACTCCTATGATGTTGAGGCATATTATGTTTAGGTTCAGATACATATTTTCTCCCATGATGTTTAGACATCTGATGTGACATGTTACGTTTAGGTCCAGAAGAACTATCATCAGAAGATGATTTCTTCTCTCTCTCAAATCCCAACCCAGTAAGATCGCCTGCCATTTTTCCACTATGAAGGATTTCATCCAATGTGTCAGTTCCACTGTTCAGTATTCTGACAGACTTGGTCATTTGATCAAGTTTGGAGTTTAACAACATGACTTCATTCTCTAGCTCAACTTTTTCAGCCTTCAGTTGAATGATTAGTTTCTTCTGTTTCTCCCCTTCAAGACATACTTCTTCACTTCTGAGACACAACTTTTTGTAAGAAGCTGCAAGCTCTTCAAAGGTCAGTTCATCATCACTAGAATCTCCATCAGAGACACATCTTCCAGTCAAGGCAGTCACATGTTTAGCAGATTCTTCATCAATTTCACTTTTAGAGTCCTCATCAGACCAAGAGACAGCTAGGTTTTTCTTTTGTTTCTTGAGGTAAGTAGGACATTCAACTCTAATGTGACCAAATCCCTCACAACCATGGCACTGAATTCCTTTTCCTTGAGTAGATTTTTCTTCAGACCTTGTTCTCCTTCCACCATCATTGGACCTGCTGATGTCAGATGAGTTGTTCTTGACATTTGATCTTGACTTTATGTCTATTCTCTTCATTACCTTGTTAAACTGTCTTCCTAGCAGAACTATAGCATTAGATAGGCTATCATCACCATCCAGGGGACTCTCTTCCTCTTCATCTTCAGTATTGGAAACAAATGCTATGCTCTTGGCTTTCTTTTCAGATCCGTCACTTATTCCTAGTTCAAATGTTTGAAGAGATCCAACAAGTTCATCAACCCTCATCTTGTTGATATCCTGAGCTTCTTCTATGGCAGTCACTTTCATGTCAAATCTCTTGGGGAGAGATCTCAGAATTTTTCTTACCAGCTTTTCATCAGACATCCTTTCACCTAGGGCACTTGAGGCATTGGCTATTTCAAGAATATTCATGTGGAAGTCATGTATGCTCTCATCTTCCTTCATCTTTAAGTTTTCAAACTTGGTAGTCAGCAGTTGAAGTCTTGACATCTTTACTTTGGAAGTACCTTCATGAGTAGTTTTGAGTATGTCCCAAGTATCTTTAGCTAACTCACAAGTGTTCACCAATCTAAATATGTTTCTATCAATTCCATTGAACAAGGCATTCAAAGCTTTAGAGTTTCCAAGAGCCAGTTCATCCTCCTCCTTAGTCCATTCTTCCCCAGGTTTCAGATAAGATGTTTCTTTTCCATTTTTCCCAATAATGACAGGATGTTTCCATCCTTTTAAGACAGTTTTCCAAGCCTTACTATCCAATGATTTCAAGAAGGCCACCATGCGTGGTTTCCAATAATCATAGTTAGACCCATCCAAGGTGGGTGGTCTATTCACAAATCCTCCTTCCTTATCCATAGTACCAGAAAGTGTCGTCCTTAGATCTCACCCAGAAACAGAACAGGGTGCCTGCTCTGATGCCAATTGAAATTCTGGTATCAGATATGAGATGTCGAAGTAGATGTCACGACACTAATATCTGAACAATGATCAATATAAGAAAGATATAAAACAATAAACAATAGCAAAGAGGCACAAGCAATTATTAACCCAGTTCGGTGCAACCACACCTACGTCTGGGCGCTACCAAGCCCGGTAGGAAATCCACTAAACAGAATTAGTTTGAAGACACTCAGTAAACACACTCCAGTTTACAATCTTCTCACCTAATCTCTACTTGTGAGATTTCTATCTAAGACACTTAGACAAGAGACACCTCTCACTCCCCCTCAATCACATGCAGTGATAACTACAGAATAATACTAGAGAGAAGAACACACTTCAAATACAAAGCTTGATCTTGCTTAAAAGCTTCAATCAAGAACAAAGCACTCATACTTAAAAGCTTAGAGTGGACAAATTACAACTCAACTAACCAGTCCAATTCAAGCATCTAACAGATGAATGAATGGCTCACAAAAACAATACAATGTTTAAACCCTAAAACTTGAACGCAGCTTGCAATAACTTATTCTCTCTACTCAGCAATTAGGGTTGAACATCTTTAAATAGTAATACACTCCTTGGGCTTGGGCATTAACAGATCTTTGATTGAAATAATAATTAAAGCTAATTATTCTCCATATCTTTTTGCAAGAAAATAGCAACAACCTATTCTTCAGAATATAACAGAAATTGCTTACTTCAATTTAAAGATACTCCAAGATTTTCGCACGTAATTACTGAATAAAAGCACAACAGAATACAAAAAAAAATGCAGCAGATGAAACATAACATTCTCAGCATAAAGTTCTGTCAACAGATGTTAGGACATCGTGTTTGACATCATGCACAAAGTCCTGCAATACTAAGAAACACCATATGCAGAATGTTAGAAACAACATGTCTAGACATTAAGTAAGACATCTTGAAGAATCACTTTGTTTTAGCAAAATTGCTGCCAATACAGAACTAACAAAGCTGTTAGAGAAGTTCGATAAGAAGCTGTCTAAGGATAATATAGCATAAGCAGCCATTCGATGCAGTTGAAGCATTGGAACACTCAAGGTGGATGAGATAAAATCCATAGAAGACAATGATACCTAAACACTAGTCGAATTGCTAAAAGGGAATAAGGCAATCGATGTGAAGTGGGTATACAAAGTCAAGTTGAATCCAAAAGGTGAAGTAACTCGACACAAGGTAAGACTTGTAGCAAATGGGTTTCTTTATAAAGAAAGAATCGACTATGATGAAGTCTTTGCACCAGTAGATAGAATCGAAGCAATCAAGTTGGTTGTTGGTCTAGCCAATATTCATAACTGGTTGATATGTCAGATGGATGTAAAATGTGCATTCTTGAATGACCCTCTAGACGAAGAGGTGTATGTAACACAACCAGTTGGGTTTGTGAAACATGACCAAGAAAGGAAAGTATTTAGACTGCATAAAGCCCTGTATGGACTGAAATAAGCTCCAAGAGCTTATAATAAAAAAATAGACAACTTTCTAAGAGAGAAAGAGTTTGAGAAGTGCACGACATAACATGGTATGTATGTCAGGAGAGTTGGTTGCTTATACTATGTCTCAATGTAGATGACTTGTTGATAAAAAGCAGTTGCAAAAAGGAGATCGAAGATTTCAAATATGGCTTAAGAAAGGAGTTTGAAATGCCAGACTTGGAAAATATCTCATACTTCCTTGGTATTGAATTCTACAAGAGTAATAGAGGCTTGATGATGCACCAAAGAAGATGTGCTGGTGAAATACTCAAGAGATTCGAGATGCAAGATTGCAACCTAACTTCGAATCCAACTGAGCCTATATTGTAATTGATAAAAGATTCGAGTGAAGATGACGTCAATCCAATGCAGTACAGAAGACTCATGGATCACTTTGATACCTCTGTTCCACAAGGCCATATTTAGTCTATTGTGTAGGAATGGTCAACAAATTCATGTAGAAGCCGAAGGCATTACATCTTGCAGCCACTAAGAGGATACTAAGTGAAGGCTCTAAAATATTTGACTAAATTTTGGAAAAACATAGTGTTGAACAAGACGTTCTAACATGAAGAATTATGCTGAAAGAAGACATGTCAGACAATATGTCCTAGCTTGTGGATTCGACATCTTGGATTGATATAGCAGGTTGTTGCAAATCTGTTTCAAGATTTAAGGAGCAACCAGAACATGAATCAAGGAATAAATAAACAGATATTTCGAAGCCCATGGATAGCTGAAGATTATAAAAGGAAGACCAAGACCTAGGGTAGAAGAAGAATTCTTATTAAGACTTGTGTAAAGTAGAAAATAAGGGTTTAGGGTTTTGAGAATCGTGTACTTTATTGTGTTGTAAGTCACCCTTTGTATCGTTTGATACATTGTGGTAGACATAGTTTTACAGATTCATAAACCTTTAGGTAATGAATTGTATATTGTTCTTGGATGAAGTTATTAAGAAAATTCAAGAGGCATTGTTAGTCAAGAGTCTTGACTGAATGTTGTATTGGAAGGAGTTTCATTCAATTAAACAAATTGATGCAGTTGCAGGTTGTTGTAAGTGTTAGATATCACTGAGGTGATTTAGGAATTGAGATAATGATTTCTCATACCTAAGAGTATCTTAGGTAGAAGTTTGCACGGGTAGTGATTAGGTGAAAAGTTGTAAACGGGGGAGTTTAGCTTTGAACTAATACTATTAGTGGATTTCATTACTGGCTAGGTAGCCCCCAGACGTAGGTGTAGTTGTTCACCGAACTGGGTCATCATATCTTGGAGTTCTTATTTATCATTATGTTATGATATATTCAGTTTGTTCTTGATCAGAAGTTTATGTCTTGACTGATGTTGAAACATCTATCACGACATTGTTCTAACCTGAAATATTTTTGAATGTTGTTATTCTGTCCTTGTTCAGTCTTCAGCAGATATCAATGTCTCGACATTTAATTGGACATCTGTGATCTGCATGCCAAAATTTTAATTGGTATCAGAGCAGGAATCCTGGTCTGCTTCTGGATGAGGTCTAGGGAAGATACTTTCTGGCCTTTGAACAAGGAAGGAGGTTGCATGATCAGACCATTCTTTGGTGTTGTGTGATAGGTTGTTCCAGACAAACAACTATTGATGGTTGACTGATACTTTATGAAGACTTCTGCTGCTGCTGATAATGATGTTATTGTTACGCATGGTGCCTGATAAGATAGTGTGACATCTTACCTGGTGCATGGGGAAGATGGGTCATTTTCTCTAGGTGTTGTTACCATGTCTAGCTGGGAGTAATAGATAGGAGGGAGCACTGTGATCTGGAGTCCTCAGAAGGATCCTTCTATGTTGCTTGGGAGATAGTTTCAATCAGGTAATATGAAGAACAATAGGAGGAAAAAGGTTGAGTTGAGGTCTTGTGTATCCATTGGTCTTGATAAACACTTTATGTCATGCTGAAAGTTGCCAAAGATACCTGAGTTGTCTCTCAAGTCCACTCATAAAGGCGCTTTTGAATAATAGAGTCAGAAGAGAAGATGGTCAAGAAGATGTTGCAGGAGTGCTCAGAAGTGTGACATGAGAATGTTATACCATGGAAGAGAGCCATAAGAAAATTTTTTTTTGCTTCCAACCCTATAAGAGAGTGTTTTTTCTTGAGGATCTCTTATCAGATCTTCTGGAAGGAAATATTTGGGAGGAACTGCATAAGTAGGCTGGAACTGGAGTAATTGCTGACCAATATTGAAGCAGACTCATGAGTATGAAGACATTGAATCTAATTCTTATCCAAGGATGTCACTGGGTTGTCTGAAGATGGTCTTCTCCGGAAGACTTATGCTTTGAAGATTTCTTTATAAGGTTGTGATGGAAGACTTATTTCTGGTCTTGTAGCTAGAGTAAGGAGGAATGCAGATCTGAAGAATACAGAGTTGGGATTTAAGATCAATTACTATTTGTGGCCTTAGTAATTATTTAATTGATTATCCTATTGTTGGTGTTCAAGAAAGATGATGTTAAATTGTCACACCAGGAGGCGTAGCTTCTGATGGTTGCAAGAACTCATAACCATTTTCAATTATTTGTTCACTGGAAAAGGAACTGATTTTCAACCAGATGTTGGAACATCTTTCTAGAAGATTTTGTGCAGAATTATGTTGGTCCAAGGAGTGAACTGTGTGGACAAAGGAGCATTGTGGCATATGTTTTGGTTGCTAAACAAATGTGTGATGACCAAATTTATTTGGAATCCTTTTCAGATTGGTCTTGAAGTGACATTTGGTATGCAATCTAGGAAAGCTCTATCCAATCATCTTGGTATGGATAGGCAGGATGGTAGAAGTGAAGATTATCACGTGATCGTCCTAATGATCATTCGTTGGGTCAGTTTATTTATGATCTGAGCTAATAGGGTTGCAGAAGCTATGTTTCTGTATAGGAGTTTGGGTTCAAACTACTAGTGGAGAACCGTAAAGACATCTCTACAAGAGACTGTGCATAAGGAAGTCAAAGATAGTTGTGTCTATTTGGATTGGTTTTGGCGTGGAATCATGTGTGGATGATTCCCTTGGAGAATTATGCTGTCATCAGGGTATCCTGAAGAGGACTGGATGTTGATTTTCTTTCTTATGCTCAGGATGGAGGTTGTTTACTCAAACTTGATTCTATGATCAAGTCTATGAGAACATGGAACTCTTGTTATGTAATGATGGAAGGGCCATTCAAGGTGTGATATTATCTGGAAGACTAAGGGATAGACTTCAAAGACTGTGTTGATTTCATCAGTTGACAAGTCTAGTCATTGATGTAAATTAAATGTTCTGACATTGGCCTGAACATCAGGATGCTCATGCTGTTATCTTTTGTGTGCATAGGGGATGTACCATCTTGTATAGAATGGTATCCTTAGAAGTGGTTACTCTTCAACTATACGGCTATTCCCAAAGTCTATCTCAACCTGTTTGGATCATGCAATAGTTAAAAGCTCAAGGGAGGTGCTGATTGCTTTGTGTTTTCATATCCTCTTCTTGGAGTCTCTTCTAAGATGTTAGATATGAGTGTTCCAGTGTTCTGAGTAAGGGGATGTTAATTCTGGAAGTATCAGTTGTGTTCCCTCATGATCAAGGATATGGTGGAAGGTCGTTCTTGAGTGTGACTCAAGAAGCTATCTGCTCAAGCCTGTTGCTATAGGCTTATGATGTCATCTCCTGTTGAAACAATAGTCATTGCTAATACTGATGTACTATGGCTTGTGTTGGACTGTCCAAGGTGGAGTTTTGTAGGAAGGAAGACTGTAGAGTAGAGGATAAGCAGACCTTGTTGAGGAGTCTGTTTAGATTTGGATGTCTGAACTTTGTGCTTCTGGGTTGAAGCTTCATGAGGCTCATGAGAGTTTATTTCTCTCTGTGGTATACTAAATTCTGTTATGGTTTATGATCTACTACAGTTGTGTCCTATTGTGATTCTCATGTGTTCCTTGCTAATGGAAGTATGAGTATGGCTAGTTTAGTGTTTAGTGGTTCAAGAATCAAAGTCACGTCTTCTCTATTTGAGCATGATGTCCTAAATGATGTTGGAACATCATTCTTAATTTTGGTTATTCTTGGAGGTTAACTGAGGTTAACGTTCAGTCTTAGAGCTATATATACTCATGGTTGAGTATGGTGTAGAGCTACTGGTCAAGACTGTGTGGATTCTGGTGATAGGTTCTGCTGGAAGTATCATCAAAAGAAATTGTATCAGGCTGAAGTTGTAGCATTCTTCTTATGGAAAAGGGGATTGATGTCCTCCAGATGTGGATGGAATTCTATCTAACCAAGAAGATAAGATAATGTGTATGTCTCTTTCGTGGATGTGAGTATTCCAGAGTTGATTTATTCTCAAGAACGAGGTTGTTTATGGCTGTAAAATTCAAGAGAAATTTGTACAATGTATGGATGTGTTCAGGGGGATAGTGATCAATAGTGTTATTTGGTCTCAATCCAAGAGTTCGTTGGTTACGATACAAGGAGTGTGATCATGGTGTTTGTTCTCACTTATTAGCATGAGGATGCTCATGTGATTCTTGTGAAGATGTGATGTCAGGAAAGATGTCTTGACATCATGGTGTGTTGATGTTGTGGCTTTGCCAGCTCTGCTTGGGAGTTTGATCTATTAAGGCTATTAACTTATATCAACTTTGTTTTTAATTCTTGGGAGAGACATGAGAAATAAAATTGGATAGTGTCTGGGAGAATTTATTTTTCTCTGCAAATTGAGAAAAGGCTCATGGGAGTCTTTGTTGCTAACTGGGAAATGTTAAAAGGAATGTCTTAACATCTTGGTCAGTTGCTTTTACTTCTGATTGAAAGGAGTATTCTTGGGGCTCATTGAAAGGCATTGTGACTATGCTTCAGAGTTTACAAGATGGAATGTACAAAGTCTGACCAGGTGTCAGGACATTGTTTAGGACTTGTGGTTGTTTTCAAGTTGCTTTCTTTGGACGTGTTTCTTGACGGTGGAAAGCGTACCTAAGAGAAGGCGTGTTAAACATGTGTCTTGATACATGCACATTCTTTGGACAGTTTACCCTAAAGTTGAAACAGTTAAATCCTAGTTGGGCGGTGCACAGTCATTTCTGTTGAAGTTACCTACCTAAATGTATTTCTCCATTGAATTGTTCTTCGGTAACTTCTATTGACCGTTAATTCCTTGAGAAACTGCTTGGGTATTTAAAGGGGGTCGCTGCTTCTTGGTTCTCAGGTTGTGTTTTTTTTTGTTGTGTCTTCATGGCTTTTGTCCGGGTTTGGGTAAGTACCATGTGGCTATGGAACTATGTTAGTTTCTTTTGCAAATTTTTGGCTAAAAAGGGGGAGAATGGATTTCCATTCATCTCGATTGTGTGTTGGTCCTTACAACACATAACTGATATCCTTTTTGGGGTGGAGTTCATTCTTGCAGGTGTTCTGCAAGGATGTTGGACGAGATGTTCTAACATCTTGTCTGAGTCTCAGGGTTGTTTCTGAGTCGTTCTTTTGTGTCTTGTGATCTGAGTTAAGAACAAAGTTGTGTCTTGTGTATTCATCTCGGTTGTGTGTTGGTCCTTACAACACATAACTGATATCCTTTTTGGGGTGGATTCCATTCTTGCAGGTGTTCTGCAAGGATGTTGGACGGGATGTTCTAACATCCTGTCTGAGTCCAGTGTTGTTTCTGAGTCATTCTTTTGTGTCTTGTGATCCGAGTTAAGAACACAGTTGTGTCTTGTGTTCTGAGTTACCGGAGTAGCAGTCTGCTTCCCTGAGTCCTCATCGGGATAATTCAGGTTGATGTTTGGTTGCTCTGGTGACAAGCATTGGTTCTGGGTTTGAGGGGGAGTGTTGTGCATCTTTTTCCTCATGTACACCAGAACAATGGGTACACAGCACTCAACAGGTGGTGTACACTGTGTAAACCATCCATACAGCTGGACGGGAAGAGTGAAAGCTTCTGGTTGAAATGACTTCAGGACTTTCTACTCCCTATCTCTCTAGAGCATCCTGGGTTTATTGTGCAAAAGGTGTTTTAGCCAAAATTTGTCAAAAGGGGAAGATTGAAGGCTCTAAAATATTTAACTAGATTTTTGTAAAACATAGTGTTGAACAAGATGTTCCAACATGAAGAATTCTGCTGAAAGAAGACATGTCAGACAAGATGTCCTAGCTTGTGGATTCGACATCTTGGTCTGATATAGCAGGTTGTTGCAAATCTGTTCCAAGATTTAAGGAGCATTCGGAACATGGATCAAGGAATAAATAAACATATATTTCGAAGCCCATAGATAGCTGAAGATTATAAAAGGAAGACCAAGACCTAGGGTAGAAGATGAATTCTTATTAAGACTTTTGTAAAGTAGAAAATAAGGGTTTAGAGTTTTGAGAGTCGTGTACTTTCTTGTGTTGTAAGTCACCCTTTGTATCGTTTAATACATTGTGGTAGACATAGTTTTACAAATTCAGAAACCTTTAGATAATGAATTGTATATTATTCTTGGATGAAGCTATTAAGCAAATTCAAGAGGCATTGTTAGTCAAAAGTCTTGACTGAATGTTGTATTGGAATGAGTGTCCTTCAATTGAACATATTGATGCAGTTGTAGGTTGTTGTAACTGTTAGATATCACTGAGGTGATTTAGGAATTGAGATGGTGATTTCTCATACCTAAAAGTATCTTAGGTAGAAGTTTGCACGGGTAGTGATTAGGTGAAAATTTGTAAACGGAGGAGTTTAGCTTTGAATAATACTATTAGTGGATTTCATTCCTGCCTTGGTAGCCCCCAGACGTAGGTGTAGTTGTTCACCGATGTGGGTCATCATATCTTGGTGTTCTTATTTATCATTATGTTATGATATATTCAGTCTATTCTTGATCAGAAGTTTATGTCTTGACTGATGATGAAACATCTATCACGACATTGTTCTAACCTGAAGTATTTTTGAATGTTGTTGTTCTATCCTTATTCAGTCTTCAGCAGAGATCAATGTCTCGACATTTAATAGGACATTTGTGATCTGCATGCCATAATTTCACTAAGGCATCTCAAAGGAACACTTGACTATGGTATTTTGTTTCCTTCGGTCGATGAAGGAAATAATGCAAACTTGTGGGCTACACTGACTCAAGTTGATGTTGTGATGTTGAAGATAGAAAATCGACAAGATATGTGTTCATGTTAGGTGGTGTGCCAGTCACAAGGAGTTCGAGAAAGAAACCGGTGGTAGCCTTATCATCATGTGAGGCCGATTACATACCAGTTTCTCTATGTGCATGCCAAGAAACATAGATAATGAATCTAGTCAAAGAAATTACAGGGAAGAATCATTGAGCAATGACTATGAAGATCGACAACATGTCGGCTATCAACTTGGCAAAGAATCTGATAGCACACGGAAGAAGAAAACACATTAAAATGTGGTTTCATTACCTAAGAGAGCGGGTAGCGAATGGAAAGTTAAACCTAGAGCATTGCAGATCAGAGAATTAGATTGTAGATATAATGATGAAGGTAGTGAAGGTTGAATTGTTCAAGAGATTAAGAACATTAATGAATGTAAATAGCTTAGACACAATGGATTAGATGGTGTGTTAAATATGTAATTCTTTGTGTCGAAGTCGAAATAGTGTGTTGTAGTCTGTGTCGAATAGAGTTTGTATTAACTATATACAGCCTGTCGAAGCATGTAGTTGTCGAAGGAGTCGACTGAGTCAAAATAGACGGACTTAACTTAGTTTTAGTTGAGTTAGTTATTTTATGATTAATTGGAGTGCATGTAATCTCATCTATAAATAGAGAGGAGCTGTACTTCATTTGTAAGAAGCAAATAAGAAGTTTTAAAGAGAAAGTTTGTAGTAGAATTGTGTAGTTTAAGAAATCACAGTTGTGATTAACACACATTGTAACAAACACTTAGAATGTAGTTTGTACAAAAATACATTCTTCTTTTACCTCTGGAATTCCTCTTCTCTTATTTTCAATTATCTTGTTTTCTTCTTTCAATCTCCTGTGTAGTGTATAATCATCTTGCAACCAAAAAGTGGTTGTTTCACATGAGTAAATGATGAAGAACAAGAGATGTGATCAATAAAAAGATTGATTCTTTTTCATCAAGATTGATTTGATTAACTTCAAGACTTAAATTTTTCTAACACAATTCAATTCGATTTAATTTTTTTGACTAACTTGTAACATAAACAACCCTAATATTTCCAATAAACAAAAACATTGAGCAAATAACATAAGATATTTTTAGCGATGACAATTTGACTCATCTCTAATGGGCACCCGCAAAATTACCCATAATGGGTAGGGTAAAAACCCGCAAAAATGAATACGGGCACAGGCTCGGGTAATTACCCAAAAAAAATAAGCGGGTATGGACACCTTGGTACCCACCCCCCATACCCGCACAATATATATTTATGTATTTTAATTTATATTTATATATTTTAATTTATATTATTATATAAAAATATATATATATGTATCAATTTTGAAAAGTTTATCAACGTTAAATCATTAAGTATTTAAAATAAGTGTTTGCTTATTTCAGTAATAAATTTTTTGAATTTTTTGTGTGTTTAAAAGCTTAAAATGATATGATATTTTTGTGTGTTCTATCCTTATTAAAAACGCTCTTTATCAAAAATACTTCAGGTTAGAACATTGTCAAACTTAAAATAAATAAAGTATTTTAGTCGATAAAACTTTATTATAATACCATTGTCAAAACGCTCTTCATAATGGAAGGAATAACGCATGGAAACTATTTGAAAATCAACCAAATATGGAAGGGATTAATGGTAATCCCAAACAGCTTAACTGTTAATTCAATAATATATTTGTATTTTCTTTTTGTCCATATCCACAGTACATCTTGAACACTCTTTATATATATATCCTAAGTCTTAAAACAGACTATATAGGAAGAGAATTTTGGTGAGAAGGAGAACAAAGAGATTACCTTTACAGCTCCATTTTGGTACACTTCAGAGAGGTAAGGCTAAGGTGTTACAAACATTATCATATATTGTATTTTTAATTCATTCTGTGCTGTTTTTCTTTTTTTCTTCTATCTCTGCAAATGTTTAACGACCTTCTCTTCTCTTGAGATTGGTCCCATTGTTCTTCTATATGATTTTAGGAACATATATCATGATCATCAAAATAGAGTGTGATGGGTGTGATTAGTGGGTGATTATAGTTTTTAAGTTATGTGAAATTATCGAAATAGTTTATACTTTTTTGTAGAAAAATTATTAGTGATTGAATTAATTCACTTTTGATTTTGATTTGGTTGATATACAATTTTTTATATTTTTATAATAAATATACATTTTTACGAATAAATATTAAATACATTTTTTATTTGGTCAATATGAATTTTTTTATAAAGTTTAAGGTCTTATGTTTGTATATCAAATATATTTTTTATTTTGTCACTAAACAATCTTAATATAAATTTTTTAATTTAAATATAAAATTATTCATATTAGCATAGTTTTAATTTATTATTCTAAAAATTTTCCTTTTTGGTTATAGCATATTTGTAAAATAAATATTTTAGAAATTAACTATAAGTAATCTTTTTTAATAAAAGAGTATCAAAAACTGCTAATATATCGTCAATACATTGATTGTAGAATTTAAATTTTTATTAAATATTTTTTTCGATTAAGAGTGTTTCAATATATTTCTATTTAATTGAAAAAGTATAGCGCAATTTTATTATTTTTCAAACAACCCACAAAAAAATATAAATATAAATAAATTTTAAAAGAGAAATATAATGGGTAAATGACATCATAACTAACCAAAATTAGTAATTTAGTAGTATTAATATGAGTATGATTTCCTAAATAATAAGTTTCCTTCCATAGAAAAATGGAAAAAAAGTTTCCTAAAGTTTCACTCCAAAATCCACATCTTAGACCCCACATTTGAGAGAGAAAGAGAGACAGTCGTTTTCCATGTATAGTAGTAGAAGTCTTGTTTTGTCTCAATCAAAACTCCAAACTCTATTCTAAGAGAAAGGACTGTGTTGAGGCAAATTCAAGCATACTCCAAACAAAGCCATTAAAGAATTTGAATTACATTACCTCAAAATATTGCATATCCAAACACATTTTTAGATATATTTAATTTCTACAGTTTGTGTTCTCATCAGTTGAAAGATGCGTAAACATTTGATGATAAATTTTTTCTTTCTATTTTTAAAAATAAATCTATTGAAATTTTTTTAAAGTAATAAAAGTTTTTAAAATTCATTTTTTATAAAATAAAAAGATTAATTTTGATATTCAATAACATAAATATTCATTATTAAAAATTAAAATATAATCAAAATTAAGTAAATTTTCAAAAATATATATTTTAAAAATGAATTTTGTGAAAAATTATTCAAAATAACTTTAAATTTAGATAATTTTTTGAAATTTTGACATTCAAAATAAATTATTGTAAAATGATAAATTATATAAAATAATATTTTATAAAGAATTATTTAAATCAATTTTTTTTTAAAATTTTTAAAAAAAATATCTGTAATTTTTTTAATAAAAATATATAATACCTTAAGGATTATTTAAAAAAACTAAAACAAACTAGTCTTTATTCACATTTAAGAGAAATTCTAGTCATAGACAAAAAAAAAACTACCTTTTTTCCCCTCAACATGCCTCTTTCAAATCCAAGGCAATAGCCAAAACTTGAAAGCTGAATCAAACAAACCACAACAGCTACATTCTTATATGTCTCTTTCTCTTTAACAACCCTTTTCTCAAGTTTTCCACATGATATTCATGTTCCAAATGCTAAGCAAGGTTAGGTGAAAGATAGCAACCTTAAGTTAAGTACCAACAAAACTATCTTTTTTCAATTAAACCTTACCTGAAATCTTGAAGTTCTCTGTTCTTGTTGATCAGGTGGTGACTTGCTAATCAAGAAAACTGGTAGTTAATATAGAAAGAGAAGAACTCACAGTGGTGCTGCTTTTTTGTTGGTGTTGCACATATCCCTTGTGTTTGGACAAAATGTTGCTGCATA
Organism: Lathyrus tuberosus; assembly: GCA_022829125.1. NCBI lineage: Eukaryota > Viridiplantae > Streptophyta > Magnoliopsida > Fabales > Fabaceae > Lathyrus > Lathyrus tuberosus. The sequence continues at coordinate 3,788,581 of JALAZF010000477.1, forward strand.
TATCACCAAATCTGAGGCACATCACTGTACTTCCAGGAAAAGGGTTGAGAGAATTTTTCAAAGCGAAGATTGCACCGAGTAGACTTTCTTATCGGGTGCTCTTCTTCTATTCACTATTGTTCTTCACTTTTCTTCTCCGATTTGTGTTTGTTTTGACAACAGTTGATAGCATAGACGGTGAAAACAAGTGCTCTAACATAGGTATGTTGTATCTTCTCTCCCTCTCTTACACACAAAGACAAATACACACACATACACACGCACACATGCACAAAGTTTAAACATACAACACAAAGGAAAGATTCACTACAGGGTGAATGAGGCTTCAATTTTCCATATATTAAAGCAATATGCATTGTACAAAGTTTTGATTTCTTCGATAATGGTTACTGACGTTTTGTTCTGTGATTATTGTCTAATGGGGATTCTATAAGGAAAATTGAAACTAATGAAAACGAGGCATTAATATCGATTAATTCAAATATATATATTTTTTGATATTTGTAGGTTGCCTGGGAAGAAAACTACGGCCAAAGATATCAGAAAGAAGTCTTGCATCAACTGTAATCTCCTTAACTCTTATAACTGAATTAATATAATCATGATTCCGCATGGTAATTAATATATTCGTGTCCTAGATTAAGATTGGTTGATTCCGCATGGCTGAAAATGACACTGGTTTCTTTAGGTACCAAAGGAGATATATGCAATGTTAGATCAACCTCTTGACAAATACGAAATGGAGGGAAAATCGGATATTCCTCAGACTTTAGAAGAGTTTATGACTGAAATGAACAAAGGTGGATATGATGCCAAGACATTTGCGATTAAATTAAGAGAAATGGTAGCATTCTCCCACTCTTTAGAATACGCGGAGATTAGAAGATAAATATAATGCAAAAAATAAAACTTTTCCAAGTTCAAGTCTCATCAATTAATGTTGATCCTTTTCTTAGGTAACCTTTATGGAACAAAGGACTAGGACCTCCAAAATACAAGAATATTTATATCATCAAGTAGTGTGGAACAGCATACCGAAACAGCTTCACTGTCTTGAATTGAAGCTGGCGAATGAGCACACAAACAGTGCAGCAGCACGCCTTAGGCTACCATCTTCAGAACTTTTTCCTGCTCTGGTTGACAATTCTTACTTCCACTTTGTTCTTGCCTCGGACAATGTGATTGCTGCCTCTGTGGTTGCAAAATCACTTGTTCGCAACAGTTTGCACCCTTGGAAAATTGTTCTACACATAATTACAGATAGAAAGACTTATCATTCCATGCATGCTTGGTTTTCACTGCACTCTTTATCACCAGCTGTAATTGAGGTCAAGGCATTGCACCAATTTGATTGGTTTACAAAGAGGAAAGTGTCGGTTATAGAGGCAATGGAAAAAGATCAAAATGTGCGGTCGCAGTTTGGAAGAGGATCATCGGCTATAGTTGCAAATATGAATGAGAAGCCCAATGCTATTACGGCCCAACTGCGAACACGCGGTCCCAAGTATAGTTCAGTGATGAACCACATTCGGATACATCTTCCAGAGGTAAAGGTGATAGCAGTAGGAAGTAAAACCATATTTGTATAAACAACGGATAGCACGGTGCCACAAGCACTTATTTATATAAATGCTTATAGTTATGAGTTATAAACGATTAATCATTTTCCTTACTGTGATTATACATTTTTGGTAACAGCTGTTCCCAAGTCTTGACAAGATTATCTTCCTGGATGACGACATTGTGGTACAAACTGATCTTTCGCCTCTATGGGACATTGATATGAATGGAAAAGTCAATGGAGCAGTAGAAACATGTAAAGGGGACGATAAATTTGTGATGTCAAAGAGGTTAAAAAGCTACATGAACTTCTCCAACCCTCTAATATCCAAATTTTTTTATCCAAATGAATGTCCTTGGGCTTATGGCATGAACATTTTTGACTTGAAAGCTTGGAGGAAGACCAATATAAGCCATACATACCACTATTGGGTTGAACAGGTACATCGACCTATTATCCTACTATTATACTATACTCTAATCAACGTGAATCGAACTCGGTACATAAGGTTTATGACACTCACACCGCGCACCTACCACTTGAACTAATCTCAATGATTTATCTCTATAGCACTGACTCCTCTGAAAGAATGTGTGTCTTAGTGTCCGTATCCAAAACTGATACAAACACTTGTGATTACGTTTAATTTATTCATTTTTTAAAATTATCATCAGTGTCAACGTGTCAGTGGCGTGTTTATGATGTCCGTGCTGCATAAGTGATTACTGCAATACTATATAATGAGAAAGGGAAAAAAGAAAATTACAATTGATATGTTGAAAGTTAAAATATGATTTTCAAAATTAGAGATAGATAATATGATAATAGACTAATATTTCTATGGTTTATGCAGAATATAAAATCAAACATGAGTTTGAGGCAAATAGGGACATTACCTCCGGGATTAATAGCATTCCATGGAAATGTGCATAAAATTGATCCTTTCTGGCACATGTTGGGATTGGGATATCAGAAAAATACAAGTGTTGATGATGCTAAGAATGCCGGGGTTATTCATTTCAATGGAAGGGCAAAACCATGGTTGGATATAGGTTTTCCACAACTAAGGCCATTGTGGAGTAAGTATGTTGATTTTTCAGATAAATTCATCAAAAGCTGTCACATTATGGCATCATAACTTGGAAGTTGAGAGAATGTGATCCTTTTGATGAGTTGCAGACAAGGTCTTTGTATAAATGAGAGGATTTTCCATGAGCAAGTTTGTCTAAAAAAGATGACAACAATGACATGGCTTGTTTAAAATTTTGTTTTTATAGTATTCGTTTAAACATTTTCAAATAAAATGCAGTCGTAGTCAGTAAGGGCTTGCTACTCAGCTGAAATATGATATTGTTAAACAGAATATTTTTCTTCTGTTTCACCATCATATCTGAATTTGGTTCATTTACTTACAAAGGCAAAATATAACTGCACCTAGCTTAAAACAAAAACACAATTCCTCTTTTCCTTACTCAATTGTGTAAACATTTGTACTGTTAAGAATAAGTCCTTCCCCGTTTTGCAAGCCTAAAAAAAGATAACTTTATCATTTGCCTCATTGGAATATCTCAAAACACGGTAGCAACCATTGAAACTGATACAAAGCTTATTAACATTTACACGAAAATACCAGATTTACTTCATAATAGTATCCATATGCAAAATACAGAGGGAAACCACTGGGTCCAGTTAGAATACATAGAAAACTAACAAAGCCAAAAAGGTATTGGGATTGGATACAATCTTGAGCCAAAATGGAAGCTCAAAGAATTGCACAGTGCCAGTTTAGGCAACTGGAGGACGAAGTACATGATCCTGTGAGGTGTCCACTGCAGCAGGTGGCATAAATTGCCACATTGCAACTCCTGGATAACTAATAAAAGGTACCAACTTGTTGCCATGGGCTTGGCCTTGTGCAGCAAATGCAGCAGGTAGTGCAGCAGGGAGTGCAGTGGGGGGAGGCAAGAAACTGGGTTGTGCATTCATAGATTTCAGCTGCTGCTCCAACTTGTCTTTCTCTGCCTTGAGCCTCTGTTTCTCGTCACGGAGTTCATTCTTCTCAACCTAGAATTTTTTTTTAATACAGATTACATTATGAGTTTTTCATTCACCAATAAGAAAAAGTAATAGTTTTAAGGCATAAAAACTCAAGGGATCTAGAATACATATCTCCCTTGTAAGTCAATCCATGTGAAAATACACTATAAAAAAACAAATATAAATTAAGACTCCACCTTCAATTCTTTAATCTTTTCTTGAAGACCCGTATTAGCATCTTTCAACTTTTCGGCTTCACCCTTCAGCTGTGTCACCATTCGGACAGCATCAATCAGGATAGCAGCCTTGTCTGTTTTGGCAGGCCTTCCAGGCTCCAAAATGGAGCCTAATTCAATAAACCTAACCACGTTCATTATTTTAGGTACATGCCACATCTAAATATTTACACAAAATCCACAAAGAAAATAGAAAAACAGAGGTACGTAGTTGTGTGTAAAACATTTACTTGTCATTAAGCCTATCTCTACGCAACTTCTCCCGACATGCCTTGGAGCTAGTGGCAGCACATGACTCAGATCTACCCCTGCAACAAGAAATGAACAAGAGAATGAGGATGTCTTCCCCATGATAAGATTTATACATTGAATCCAATCATTTTTTAGTTTAAATACAAAAGGGCAGTAGTAAATGCTACATGGCAGGGAAATATAATGCTGGAAAGTAGACCTAAAAAATTAATGGTATACTTGAGCATGATAACATATGCAGTGCAGTGCCATAAGATTTGTGATTTTGATCCTAACTGTATAAACTAACGCTTCTAACTTAATAATCACCACAATATCATTAACAACGACTTTTAACTAACTAACCGAAGGTTTATTGTTAAAAGCTATTTTTAACTATATTGTGATGGTTTAATAGTTAGAAGCGTGAGTTTATCACGTACAATCACCTTAGTAAGCCTCACCATTGAAATTAAGTTGCATTGCCATTTGTTAGTTGAAGTGCTCTTATTCGTATCGCTAGGAAGTCTATTTAAATTACTCAAATAATTAACTCAGCTTTTTGATTTCAGTCTCCATCATTATTGTAGTATAAATAGGAAGAAAACGGAATAGACCAGCAACCCACATAAATTATTGAGAATTAAAGTAAATGAAAAGCTTCAGTTACATAATAATATTTCTAAGAGCCTACGCATGTTGAATCATTTTTCTTTTGCACATTGATTCGTTGTTCCTTCTTTTTCGCTTTTGAGAAAGCAAGATCCAAAATTCAAATTAATATGAAATTGTTTAGCTTAATGAAACTTAAATGGGAACAGAAAATTGTGTACCTCTTCTTTGAACCAGACTCTTTGAGACTGTCAGAATCCCCTAATGAGACGTCAATTTCAGCACTGGCAGCATAGTAATGCAAAAAAAGAAAAGAAAGTGAGACATTTATGGTCTTTCATCATTGGAAAAAGGAGGAGTTTCATGGAGAGGAATAAATATATAAAAATTATCATGCAAATTGTTTTTCTTTCTTTCTGTTTCTTGATGTCAAAACATGGTGCAAAGAATACCAACCACAGATGAAACCATATTATAAGGAATGGGGGAATGGGCCCCAACTGACTTGAAAGTTTTTTCTTTCACTATATTCCAAATTGAGTCATTTTCTTTTAAAGTTGTCGATAATTTATTGCCACTAATAATGCAGAATACTAAAAATTTTGGGGACCATTGCTATGACCAGCAATTCATTTTCTATTCTATTGTACAAACAAAATGTAAAAGGCCTCATCATAACTATACACATTTTGGAAAGGCAATAGTAATTGCCTAACATTGAAAAGGAATTGAAATATATGCTTCACAAAGATAAAAAAAATTCATTATTGAAAATGGTAACAAAAGTAGCAATACCTATTGCATATAAATATCTAAAGGAAAATCGTTCCCGATTTTATATTATTTCCCAAATTCCCCAAATCATACAAAAAAAAAAATAGTCAAGGAACTTCAATATATTAGAATCGGGTATAGTTTTTCCCCCAATGAATTTCATCAAATCATTAAGTCCATGCCTCCGTGGAAATGTACACGGTTGCAAACTAGAACAACCTACCCCCTGTCTCACTAGGTGGATTAAGCTGCATAGATCCACCGATCTATTGGGCCCTAACAGAAACCAAAATTTACGTAAAACCGTTTAGAAAAGATTCTTCTTAATGTTCTCTTTTTCCTAAAAATTGCTTAGGTCTTCCTATACTCATGTTATGAGTGAGCTTTTCCATCTTCTCCTCAATAGGTGCTGCTCATACAAATGGACTTCCTCTCAAATAACTTTTACTATAATATGGCATTTGTCTACCCATCCACCTCAACATTCACATATCCTGAATATTTCTTTCATGTGCTTGTTGGCACTTGCTTTACCCCCAACATGCAATTACACAGAGCATTAACAGACTAATACGTTAAAACAACCAAGTCAACAAGAGTTTTCTTAATCATTGTAATATACACACGTCATAATTACAAATTATACACAAAACAATTCTCTATTTCATCTACCTAGCTTGAGTCCATATGACAAATCATAACTTTGTAAATAACCAAATCATGCAACTGTCAGCACAAAACATTCCCTAATATGCAGGACAAGAACAGCCACCCCCACTGAAATTGTGTAGGATTTTCCATTTGCATAAGCAACACACCCATTAATTAGATTTAGTAGAATGGGCCTTAGGCTTTAGTACATCAAAGACTATGCCTAAAACTACCAACATTTAGTGTTAGGCTGAGACTATTATACACAAGTAACTGGATTCTTTTAGCAAAACTCATGTAACCAACATTCTAACAACTCAGCATAAAAAATATCGGTTCCAAGTGGTTGTGGTTTCAAACTTTCTTTTCAATTTTCCTTATCTACCATTCCCCCTCATTTCCTCAGTAATACAAATCCTAATTTCCAACAATTAGAAATCATGAAACCGGATCTTGAAACAAACTGCAGAGTCAATCAAATGCAGAAGCATGTACACTACAACAAAAATCAAACAATACAAAAACGGAAACATGAATTAAACATGTACAATCTAACCACAAATTCTACTAGACATTCATAAACCCAATCAACCAAAAAGAGCAAAATCAAGCACACAATGATTTTAACCAAAAAAAAATCACAATTTCCAACTACCTTTAACCATACCAATTAAAAAAAAGAAAATTTTACGAACTAAGAAACGAAACACGAAATCGTAAAAGTAAAAATGAACAAAAAGAAAAGTAATCAGAGGATCTGTTTGTACCCGACATTGGAGGAAACATTGAAGGGCAGGTGAGCGGGCCAGGTGAAGCCGGGGGAAGGGGTGGGCATGAAGGTGGAAATGGGAGGGGAAATATCGTCGATTAAGCCGTAATCGAAAAGCCAATTGTTGTTTTCCCGGGAAACCATTTTTGTGCCCTAGGTTCCCAGAAAAAATTGGGAAATTGAGTCGCTTTGACGTTGAAGAGAAACAAATAAGGAGTGGGGGTTTGGTTAAATTAAACGAATGAGAATCGAGAAGGGAAAAAAAAAGAGGGGTTTCCCTTTATTTATTTTATTTTATTTTATTCAATAATATTAATAATAATTTATTAATGTTATTTTTTTAGTTTCTGGGAAAAGGAGGGGAATCTGTGTGGGAGAGATGAGATGAGAAGAGAAGAGAGAAGAGGAGAATGGGATTGAGTGGTGATGAATGATGATGATTCACTTCGTCGTCAACTTCAAAGACAAAACGCTTCTGGACTTGGGCTTATTACACACCCCTTTTATGCTCACCAACCCCCACTTTTAGACACTTCCTAATCTTGTAGTTGTAGTGCCTTTGCTTTTTTAATTTATTTACTTTTTGCGAAGACTCGTTCTATGTTTAGTTGAGATGCAAATAGGTTTAGTGGAGTTATGTTTTGCAAACTACATGTTTTATTGGAAGAATTAAAATTAGGGAATTGTTAATTGCATCTTTAATGAGGCTCAAGCATTCTTGTAAAAAATTTAAAATGCTATTGAAAATTCAGAAATACATTTTCTAACGTATCACGTTTACATTTCATCTATTTGTAAGTGTGTCATTCTCTCATTTTACTAAAAGTTAATAAGGAGTTGCATTTCCGTAAAAAAAAAAAATACATAAATATATCTATAAACGAGTTTTGAGTCAAATATACGTAGACCTTCTCACTTCCTTATTTTTAACTAAATATGTATATTATGTTGTTTAAGGTACATTATTAAATAGATAGCTACACTCATAATTGGGTAATTTAATGAAACATGTATTTTCTACCATTTTTGTGTTTCCTGCGTTTTCTGCCATTTTTTTATTTTCTAAGTTACATGAAAATATTAGAGTCCACTTCCGTATTTTGTCGGAATTTGATTTTTCAGAAATACAGAAGTGTACTTCCGTATTATGTCTACATTATTTGATTTTAAATGTCTTTCATATGGGTTTAATTTTTTTTTGTTGCTTTTGTCTGCTTTGTCTAGTTTAATTAAAGGTAAAATGGCTAACAATAAAGAATGATTGAGATTTGATAACTCGGAAAGTATCACGATTCTGACTTGATCCAGATGCAAAATTGAGTCTTTTCCTTTCCTTTTTATAGTTATATGTTTGTACTTGGTCTCTATTTTAGGTATTTAGGTTGCAGGAGTGATTATACGAAGAAATGATGCGAAATGGCAAAAAACGGGAGCGAAAACACACTTTTGCACTGATATGACGCCTTCCCTACCAGCATGACGTCCGTCATGGTGTGGCAAGGCCTAGAGCATAAGCACAAGAAGGCAAATCCTGAAAAATCTGAGATCTAGCTAGATGACGGGTAGGTCGTCACCCAAATGACGCTCGTTATCTCCCTACGATCTGTGACGAGCAAGACGTCAGAGCCATGACGCCCGTCATGGTTCTGCATTTCAGAAATTTGTGGCACATTTTCAGACTTGGCCATTAGTTTTTGACTTATCTCTCCACTACCTTTTGCACGTTTTGAGACACTTTTGTACGAATTTTAGCTCTATAAATAGATGTTTAGAATTCAGTTTTTGAATCAAAGCTTTTTAGAATTTATTTTAAGCAGAAAAAAGTCACTTTGTAAAAGCACTCATTTGCTCACACTGAGTGAAAATTGCACCTTAGATTTAAATTCTGCAATTTTCCAGTTTATATTTGGATCAATCAACCTGTAATCCTACCGCCATCAAATTTTGAAGCTTTTCTTATTTATTATGTAGTCCATTGCAATTAGTGATTTTTCAATTTAATGATTTTTACTACTTTCTAATAGCTACTTGCATGGGCCTTAGCCATTATTATAAAATATTGAGTATGTTTAACATGTTTAGATTTAATTTCCATCATTTTTTTATTCTGTTAGTAACATGTCCGACTAAATTTTTAGAGCCTAAAATGTGAGGATTATCGTACCGACGATGTTCGCATTTAGGTCATAAAATTAATGATTAAATGGGATTTGTTTAGGGGTTGATTTTTACTCTGTTTTTAATGAAAATATTCATTGCGAAAGCATAATTTAGAGATACCGGTTCAATTTTGAAAGAATCGAACTTATATCCGACTTAGATAAAAATCAAATTTTAATTAACTGCACAGTGAAAGCGTCTTTTATTTAAATTGAAAAAATAATTATTTTAAAAAAGGGATTTTAAGAGCATAAACAAAGACGCAAAAGCAAACGTTTATGCGCTTAAAATCCGGCATTAGACGAGGTAAAGCCGATAATACATTTAAACTTATTTTTCACCTTAAACAACTTTTCGATTAATTAAAAGTAATTAATTTTCAAAAATAGAAGTTTTGCACTTTAACACGCTGAACACGCGAAAGCGACATTATAGATTTTAGGTTAAAACTCGGCTCCTATGACACGTCATTATTGCCTATGTATGCAAACCATGCTAGTAGGCACATGTGGGACGGAGAGCTAAAACTTATACGTATTTAATCTTTGAAACACATGTGTTATAATATTTGAACTTTCTGACGATGGTGTATTTTTTTTTTTGCAGTACCCTGATGCTTTGAAATATATTAACCATGGTAGAATGATTGCGAAGCTGCAACAGTATGAGGAGCAATGGTTTCATTATTTCTTGTAGCTATATAGGTTGTAAGATTCACGCATTACTGGTTATAGTGTTATTAACCTGTTTAATGTGAAAATTAGCAAACAACCTCTGGTCTACCAAATTTATAAGAAATTGGATAACTTGCAGGATCGACCATACGAAATCCTAGGACATGTGCTAAATAATTTAAAAGGATATTTGGAAAAAAATGAACACTTCGACAGTATTCATAATTTAAACAAAGATTGATTTCGACAATACTAAAGGAAAAACAATGCAGGGAAATGATTAAAAGTGCATTGAAAAATAACTTATAAAAGTAAAAGATAAAAGAAAGATTGCTGAGCAAAGATTAACTAAATTGCATTGAATGAGAAAGATGATGTTACATAAAACGTGCATTTCTCACAAACTCGTTTCTCTACACGGAGACTTTGAGTAATTTGAGGAATTTGTACAAACTTGAAAACACACAAATCCTAACACTAAGACTTGCTATTTATAATAGTAAAAACTAACTACCCTTAACGACCTACTAATTAGAGCGAGACAAATGACATTCTGCATGTCTTTGTCCTTCAAATGTGCTCCACGTGTCTTCTTCCATCAAATGGATAAGAAGAAAGTTTCCTCCCTTATTTGAATTCAAATCTTAGATTGAACGTCATCAGCAAGGCTTCCGTCGAAGCATATTTCCAAATTGTCAAAAATATTTCTAAGTCCATAAAATATATCTCTCTTGCACAATGACGATTTCGACTAGAATTTCTGGAAATATCATTGTTCTCGAAGTCTTCCAAAACTTCAAAAATTCCATTTCTTTGAATAATACTCTTAGCCCAATATCAGGCGTCGAAATTAGGAGCTAACAAATTGCCCCCAAAAGTGTCATTTTCGACACCATTGAAGAAAAAAGGCATTTTTTGAGAATGTCACTCGACGTCTCATCTAGTCCTTGCGATGTTTCGACGCTTACTTATAGTTCCAACGTTATAAAAACTGTTCACTTTCCTATCAGCAGACCTATGACATCATAGCCATCATTACCATGTCTGCACGTCCCCTCAAAGCGTACAAGAATCTCCATCATCATCACGTCTTCTAGAGTCTAGGAAATCATGAGGGTAGGCATTAATTGCCACCGCTTCATCAGAGATCGTGGGGAAGACACGCGTCCCACTCCCAAATTTAACATTAAAGTAATTCCTACAACCGTTTCCACTCCCAACTCTAGAGATACCCTTTTCAACAACTTCTTTCACTTTTACGCTCTCTCACTCTCAAATCTCACAGAAAAACTTCTTATATTTCAAAATAACTGACCTTCTTCATTTCTCTCCAACAATGGCTTCCTCCACACGATCAACCAAGGATGTTAACAAGATTACTAGAGAACCTGGCAAACCTGCAAGGGCTCCCAAGAAGGTCACTCAACTTCCCCCATTCGATTTCATCGCTGGACCTGCCATGGTGGGAAACCAACAATACCTGTCTGAACCTTTTGCTGAAGAGAAAAGGAGAATTTATGCTTCCCAGGTACTTATCCCTTTAACTGTTTCTGGTAAGCCTCAGGCTTTGTGTGTTCCTTTGACTGACCCCAATGTTGATTTTAGTAAGTTTAGGGATTTCTTTCCTACGTATCATAAGTACAAACCCATAGGGCAGGCTAAAAAACCTAGGGCTAGCAATGAAGACCCCAAACCTGCTAACCAAGACAATCCTATGACTGAAGAGGCTATTGATCTTAGGTATATGAATAATTTTAGGGTATTTAGGGCTAGTCCATCTTTGAAGAACCCCTCTGACTATTTAAGATGGTTGAGTAAGTTAGAGAAAACAAAATCTGAGATTTGGAAAGAAATTTGTATTTATGACTTAATCATGTTGTCAAAAATAGGACCTGAATATTGCTCGAACATGCTTGTTTCATCTTTATATTTCTGGGATAGCATACATTACACGCTCCATCTTCCATGTGGAATGATGACACCGACCCTGTTCGACGTAGCCGCTATCACATGGCTTAAACCAACTGAGAACACCTACGACCCTGAGTTTATGGCTGATGACACTATTAGTTTTTCGACCTCTAGGGCAGCGTATTCGACTCATATTACGCATTATCATGATACGGACACAGAGGAGGTTTCGGATGTCAAACAAATAGCCTTTTTAGCTCTATGGCTGTCTCGCTGTGTCTTCTGTTCAAAGTCACTTCAAGTGGCTAAGAAATTCCGGACTATGGCGAACCAACTCCATGCTGGTCACGACCTTTGTTTGAGCGAATTGATTCTTGCTAACCTCTACAAATCCGTGAGCGAAGGCGTTACCCAACTCAAATGTCTGGGTGACAAAGGAAACCTCCTTCTCTCTGGACCCTTTTGGCTTCTACAGTTGTGGTTGAACACTTCATTTGAAGCTTGTCTTCACCACAAAAATCAAATTAATGAAGATGCTGACGAAGTGAGGAATAGAAGGGTAGAAGGTCCTCGTTTGGCGAAGCTGACTCCTATTGATGATGGTCGACCCATCCAACAAACTTTTACCAACTTTATCATGATGTTCACAAAACGCTATGATTTCACACCCCACATGGCTCCCTTCGCTGCAAGGAAATATGGTCCTGAGTGGTTCACTAGGCCATTCCCAGCGTCGTCAAAGGCTCAAGAAGCAGAATCTACTGCGATTTGGGAAGCCTATCTGACTCCTAGGGTTTTAACCCTCAGATTCAACCCCTCAAAAAGCCAAGTTAATTTGATTACTTACCAACCAAATCTGGTTGCTCGACAATTTAGACTGATTCAAGTTTTACCCAGACCCTTGTATGAGAAGAAATGCCTCCTTCTCCTTTATAACGTTGTTCACTCTGAAATCATAGCTGTTCTGGACTGGGTCGGGGTCTGCCCCTCAATCGAGCAGGCCCAACCCACACGTCCCGGGATGGCCCAACAAGGGCCTCTTAGCACGACCTATGTCAGGCATATGCCTTCTCAACATTGTCGGACACACGCACAGTATAGAGCGTCGGGCAGGACGCTAAGCCTCCCCAGCCTCGCTCCTCCCCGACACTCAGGTTCTTCTCCCCCGCGAGGAGCCATCTCCGTGTGCACATAAGAGTCCTCCTCGCGAGGACACGTCTCTCCCCGACACGCAAGACTCCTCCCCGCGAGGACACGTTCTCATGTAACCACCCACTCCCGATGGAATCGGTCTGCCCTAATTCCAGAAATCTATGAACGGTTACCCCAGGGCGAAGACCACGTGCTGGTCTTCACTACGCCACGTAAGCCCTGGCAGTTACTTGGATTGGGCCTGGCAATCCAGCCCAATGCAAGTAACTGTTGGCCCCGCGCTGAAGGCTCTCTATAAATACCCTCTCACTTGAGAGGGTCAGGTTATACACTCTTTTACTCTCTAACCTTGTGCTTGCTTTTACTTGTGACCCTTGCCTTACTTGAGCGTCGGAGTACCTTGCAGGTACACCCCCCCCCCCCGGCCGTCTTCCAACCTCACCAGAGCTGAAGTCCACAAGACGTTGCTGACCACCAAATACTGTCTGATCCAGGTACGATCAGTGGCGCCGTCTGTGGGAACCCTTTGCTTCCCCGTTTTTCCTCCGATAAACCAAAGCAATCCTCTCGTTCATCACCATCATGGCCTGCAACCCGTCTGCTAACAAAGCTCTGGACACCGTCCTCGCGCAACTCGAGAACGGGAACTACTGCGAAGACGCTGTTGCCCTCCACGTCGAAGAAGGCGACGTGAGAGACAGGTCAGACTCCCAAGACGTGACTTACGGTGCTGCCCAGCAGGACGACCAACAAGCCGTCTTTCAGCCAGTTGCTCCTCCACCCAATGCAGATTTGAGCACCGTGGCCCTGTTTGCCTTGATCAATCAGACCAATCAGCTGATAGCACACCAGAATACCAGAATTGAAGCACTAGAGCAAGGGAGGACACGGCGATCTTCCCCGCGAAGACATTGTCGTCCACCATCGCCTCGCCGCTCTCCTTCCCCGTGAAGGACTCCATCCGAAGAATCTCGAACCCCCTCGCCGATGCGTGAGGGCCGTCGGCCATGCCTTGAATGCCCCCAACAAGCGGTCTCCTAGAAGCGCCATCGTTCCCCGCCTCGGAAGGAACCCAGGCCCTCCGCAACTACCAAGAAGTCCAAAACCACCGAGGAGAGACCGAGGAACTGTTCGAGGAATTCCCCTCCACGACATCACCGATCCCCTTCGAGATCCCCGGCCGGAAGCGAAGACGACGACCAGAGGACCCCTCTATCGTGGGAGATCATGAACGCCCCAATTCCTGCGGGCATGGAGAAACCCCCGCCACTGGGGACCTACGACGGTCTGCCCGACCCCGACAATCACGTTGAAAGTTTCGAAGCCGTGCTCGACTTCAGAAACGTCAGGGGAGCCATTAAGTGCAGGCTTTTCCCCACCACCTTGCGGAAGGGCGCCATGACATGGTACAAGGGTTTGGCACCCGGGTCGATCACATCCTGGAATCAACTAAGACAACGCTTCACCAAACACTTTACTGCGTCTCGTCGACACCTGAAGACGGAGGCTGCCCTAGAGAGCATCTTTCAGGGGAAGAACGAATCTCTCCGGAACTACATTGAGAGATTCAACAGAGAAGCTGTCGAGGTCCATACGACCGACGACAAGAAGAAGTATCTGATCATCCATAGACTATGTTTTGGATCTGATTTTGCCAAGTCCGTGGGCCTCCGTAGACGCCGCCGTCTGGAGGACCTCCTCCAACGAGCTCAGTCGTACATCGAGCTCGAGGAGTCGGAGGCAGCGCAGATCGCCCTTGAGTCGAGACGCAAGGAAGACCCCCGCGGCCACAAAGATGAAGACTCTCATCCCCGACGAGGAGGAGAAAGAAAGAAAGAAAATCACCCCCGTGATCCTCGGGAACTGCGCGGACCAGCTGGCCGGTTCACAGAATACACCCCGGTCAACGCTCCCCCCGCGCGAATCCTCTCCGAGTGCCAGAACTCAGAATTCCTGAAAGGAGGCGTCCGTTTTTCGAAGCCGACTACTCCCAAGTCAAACACTGACAAGTCAAAGTACTGCAGGTTCCACCGGAGCCACAGGCATGTCACAGAAGATTGCATCCATCTCAAGGATGCAATTGAAATCCTCATCAAGGAAGGACACTTGAAGAAATACGCCCAGAAGAATGACACTCCTTGTCCCAGCACCCGGGAAGCCCAGAACGTCGAGGATACGACACCTCCTCCCGACGAGAGTCGGCTTCAGGTCGCCCTCAGTGTCACTCGACCCAAAGATTTCTTTGTCCCCGCAATCATTGAAGGCCAAGAAGCAATTCGCAACATGTGGGCGACCTTTCCCCACGAGGACCCCGTCGCTGCCCGTAGCACCTGGGAAGGCTTCCCCAAGGCAATGGTCATCTCCGGGGGTGGTTACGAGAAGTTGTTCGTCGGGTCGATCAAGAGGAAATTTGATGAACTGGAATCAGCAACGTCGACGAAGACAACCACTCTCGAGAAGGTGCGAGGGAACTCAAACCCTATCACCTTCTATCTCGAGGAGCTCCCCGGAGAAGCGTCCAACGCCACTATCCCCTTCCTGGTCAGGGCCCAGATGGCAAATTTTGATGTTCGAAAGATCCTTATCGACCAGGGTAGCTCAGTCGACATCATGTACGCTCACCTTTTCGGGACTCTCCAACTAGACGATAGACATCTGACCCCATACGTTGGCTCAGACCTGCAGGGATTCAACGGAACCACCACCCGACCATGGGGCTACGTTGAGTTAATGGTCACATTCGGGGCCGAAGACACAGCCCGACAGGTGAAGACCCGCTTCCTGGTGGTCGAATGTCCATCCCTTTACAACTGCATCCTCGGGAGGACCACCCTGGTCGAGCTTACGGCGGTACCATCAACGGTCCACCTCAAAATGAAGTACTACACGGCCAGGGGATGAGTAGTGATGATGCACGGGGACATAGACACGGCCAGAAGATGCTTTGACGCCACCATCAAAGGCACGAGTTCCATCGGCACCAAACCCAAGACTGTGGCCAAGCCACCCTCGGACGCCGAACAGGTACCTCTCCCGCGCGTCAATGCGGTCGAACTCGACAGCAGGTTCCCGGGCGAACCCGATGAAGACGGGGCAGAAGACCTCGACCTCCAGGCGGAAAACAACGGGCGGCATCTCCACCCAACGCGCCCCATCCCAGACGGAGACTTTGAACTCGTGGTCCTCGGGGACGATCCAGACCGTAACGTGAAGATTGGCACCGAGATCCCCGACCTGGCGAAGGAGCAGCTGAAGGCATGCCTAAGGGAGAACGCTGATCTCTTCGCATGGAGTGCCTCTGAGATGCCTGGCCTCGACCCCGAGGTGGCTTGCCATCAGCTCGCAGTAGATTCGGCCGCTAGGGCCATAGCTCAACGTAGGCGTATGCAGTCTCTCGAAAAGGCGGAGGTTGTTGAAAATGCTGTAAAAGACCTCCTAGAGGCAAATTTTATTTTGGAGGCCAGGTACACCACCTGGCTGTCCAACGTTGTACTCGTCAAAAAGAATAATGGAAAATGGAGGATGTGTGTTGATTATACTGATCTTAATCGGGCTTGCCCGAAAGACTGTTATCCTTTGCCTAACATCGACCAGCTGGTCAACAATTCTGCAGGTTACAAGCTATTATCCTTCATGGACGCATACTCGGGATACAACCAAATTCCCATGGACAAGGTCGACAAACAGCACACGGCTTTCATGACCGAGTCGGGCAATTACTACTACAACGTAATGCCTTTCGGCCTGAAGAACGCCGGTGCGACCTACTAACGGATGATGAACAAGGTTTTCTAGGCTGAAATCGGCGACATGCTCGAGGTTTACATGGACAACATGATCGTCAAATCCGCGGAGGAAGTCGACCATGCCGCACACCCCAAGAAAGTGTTCAACACAACGAGGAGGTGCCGCATGAGGTTCAATCCCGACAAATGCACCTTCGGCGTTCGGGCAGGTAAGTTCCTCGGTTACTACCTTACAGAGCGAGGAATCGAAGCTAACCCCGAAAAGTGTAGAGCTTTTTCCGAGATCCCTACTCCGGACTCAAAGAAGTCAATACAATCATTGAACGGGATGCTCACCGCCCTCTCCCGCTTCGTTGCCAAGTCGGTGCAGTACGCACTCCCATTTTTCAAACTTCTTCGACAAAAAGCAGAGTTTGAATGGAGCGAAGAATGCGAGCAGGCGCTCTTCCACCTAAAACAAGTCTTATCGCAACCCCCGGTCCTCTCACGGCCCGAGAGCGGGGAAACACTTTTCTTGTATCTCGCGATCACGAGTGAAACAGTCAGCACAGTCCTCATTGGGGAAATCCCGGACGGACAAAAACCAATTTACTTCACGAGCAAAGCTCTCCAAGGCCCCGAGCTTAGGTATCAGCAGATAGAGAAAGTCGCCCTGGCCCTCGTTACCGCGGCCAAGAGGCTACACCACTACTTCCTCGCCCACACTATCGTCGTAAGGACCGAACAGCCTATAAGGCAACTCCTTCGACTACCAGATATGGTGGGGAGGATGCTCAAGTGGTCGCTCGAACTCGCCGAGTTTGACATCCAATACGAGGGAAGGAAAGCCCTGAAGGCTCAGGTATTGGCCGACTTCGTGGCAGAGATGACCGTCCCGGAACCTTCGACCAACGGATCCCAAAAATGGACGATCTACGTCGACAGAGCATCCAGCTCGAAGGGAAGCGGGGCGGGCATCATCCTCGAAAACGAGGAAGGCATCCTGATCAAGGTATCCCTCGAACTATCCTTCCCGACGTCGAACAACCAAGCGGAGTACGAGGCTTTCCTCGCCGGACCTTGGCGCCAAGGAAGTCAAACTCTTCACCGACTCCCAGCTCGTGGCCTCGCAAGTCCGAGGAGAGTACCAGGCCAAGAACGATAATCTCATCGAATACTTGACTTTGGTGAAAGAAAAGATGAAAAAGTTCACCTCCACAGAAGTAACTCACATCCCCCGCGAGCACAATGCCCGAGCAGATGTCTTGTCCAAATTGGCAAGCACAAAGAAGAAAGACGGGAACAAATCCGTCATACAAGGAGTGCTTTCCAGGCCGAGCATTGTTAAACCTGCTTCAGCGGCGGACGTAAACGCCATCGGTGACAGCAATTGCTGGATGACCCCTGTGTACGAATACCTCACGACGGACAAACTGCCCGAAGATCCCAAGGAAGCAGGAATGGTCAAGCGGCAGGCATGCTCATACACGATAGTCGAGGACATGCTATACCGGCGAGGGTTTTCTATCCCCCTCCTCAGGTGCGTCGAGGAGACCAAGGTCCCCGGCATCCTCCAGGAAATCCACGAGGGAATCAACGCACAACACCTAGGCGGACGATCGTTAGCCTGTAAAGCACTTCAGGCAGGGTATTACTGGCCCACCATGCAACAGGACACCAAGGAACACGTCAAGAAGTGCGATAGATGCCAACAACACGGGGACATGTACCTCGCTCCTCCTAACGAGCTCAAAACATTGTCCTCCCCATGGTCGTTCGCATGGTGGAGGATGGATATCCTCGGACCTTTCGTCCAGGGATCGTATCAAAACAAATACCTCATCGTCGGGGTGGACTACTTCACAAAGTGGATTGAGGCGGAAGCATTGGCCAAAATCACGCCCTTCAACATACTACGTTTTTACAAAAGTAACGTCCTCGCCCGATTCGGCGTGCCTCAAGCTATTGTCACCGACAACGAAACACAGTTCACCGACAAGAACTTCCAAGACTTTGTCTCCAAGCTAGGCACGAAGCAGCACTTCACGTCGGTCGAGCACCATCAAACAAACGGACAGGCTGAGGCGGCGAACAGAGCAATCCTACGAGGATTGAAACGTCGATTAGGCAACACCAAGCAACGGTGGGTCGAGGAGCTACACAGCGTCCTCTGGGCCTACCGAACGACCCCACATTCCACAACCAGGGAGACCCCTTTTCGTCTGACCTACAGAACGGAAGCAGTGATCCCCGTGGAAATCAGGGAACCCTCGAGGAGGACGGAAACCCCCCTCGACGGGGACACGAACAACGAAGCCCTGAGGGAAGAACTCGATTTCGTCGAGGAGACACGTTCGGGCGCTTCTCTCCGAGAAGCTTCACTAAAATAGAAAATAACACTGCGTTATAACGACAAAGTTATCAAACGTGATTTTCAGGTGGGCACCCTCGTCCTACGAAGGAACCAGAAAGACTCGCGAGAGGGCAAACTCGCCGCGAACTGGGAGGGCCCGTACCGCGTCTGCGCGAAAACGGGGACATGAGCTTATTTCCTCGAAAATCTGCACGGGGAAGAACTTGCTCGACCATGGAATGCTGAGAAGCTCAAACAATACTACAGTTAAGCACTGCCCGCGACTCACGAACACAGCGATTACGGGGACGCACTAAGGTACGAGCGCGACACCCCTATACAGAACACGATGATCGAAGGCCGCGTTGTGTGTGCGCGAGGACTTTTGATCTGACGGGGATATCTCGATCGAGCTTCGCCGTCATTGTATCGATTAGGCAGAACACCTAGCTCGCGATGGGAAGTTCACGCCACGAAGCTAAGACCTCGACCGAGCTCTTAGCCTCGTTGAAGGCCGGAATACGTCTCTGACCACCTGACCAGCTCTCCACGCGGTCAGGGACTATCAAGGTTGAGCAAATCCCAAAGTCTTTATTACTTAGACAAAAACAAAGTATAGAAGTCTTTATTACTTAGACAAAAACAAAGTCTAGAAATCTCTATTACTTGGACAGAAACAAACAAAGTATAACAAATGTTATAACATCACACACAATATAAACCATACAAACAACACACGAACAGATAAGCAAAAATGCATTGAAGTGGACAAAAGCCCATTGTACAGATATTACAAACAAGTGTCAAAAGCCCCTGGCACGCAGGTCGGACGCACATATCCAAAAATAAATAAAACGGCTCGCAGGCCGAATAGAACGAAGAAGAAAAGCCTACTCGGCGACGGTCCCTTCGGGCTCCTTGCGTTCATGAACCTCGTCCACCCACATCGGCTGCACGATTTGACCGTCGACCACCTCGGAGTCGGGGTCAATCCCTTCGGTTGTAAGGTCGGGGTTGAGAACCCGAAGCTGCTGTACGGCGTTCTTGAAACCTATGTCAGCTGATACGAGGTTGTCCTCCTCAGATTCCCGGAGCTTCGCTATCAGCGCTGCCCGCGAGGTCAGTAACCCATCTTCCTCGGTTTCCTCATCAGCTGGGCAGACAGCCTCCTCCAACTCGATATTCCTCGCAAAGAGACGATCCCTATCCTCTTCAATCCCGACAAGACGTCTCCGCTCTTCCTCAGCATTCTTCAACTTTTCCTACAACTTCCCTTGAAGCTCGACTTGGGCCTGGTTCTGGCTTTTGCAGTCGGCCAGATCCTTGCCCACCTTCTCCATTTCAGCTGAGATGGACTGGAAACTCTCGCGCAACCTGTTCAGCTCGCCTTCCGGGCACGCCTCGTCGTTCAGAACCAGGACAGCCGCACAAACCCGCATCACAGCGGACATATCCTCCACCAGCGCCCTTCTCCGAGAGACCTTGTCGACGCCCAAGATGGCCTGAGCTTCGGGGGCACCCACGCATAGGGAATTATTCCCCATGAAAAAGTTCGGCCTCGAGTGACAAGGCAGGAGCACAAATTTTATAGCAGGGGGACTCTCGTTCTCGGTAAGGTCGATGGCCACTGTGTCCGCAATCCGCTGCCTCTTCAGGGAGACCTGGGGGCTGGGAGATTCACTATCATGGTGAGAGCCAGAAGAACCCCCGGTTGTCTGAGTGGGAACGGATTCCTGCGCTCGGATCTGCTCGACACGACTTTTGCCTCCCTTCTCCGTAGCACGGTTAACCTTTAACTTTTTGAGGCACTCCTCAGCAGACGACATCTTACCTGCACAGAAAACAAAGAGGTCAGTAATTCGAAAAGAATGACGAAGGGAAAGGCAGGTCGGGGAGGCCACCCAACCTAACAGCTCGAGAGCCTCCTCGTCAGAAAATGTCTCGAGGAGAGCCCTAGTGTTGATCAATCGACGCTTCGTTAAGACCTTCCCATTGTCGCCCAGAAGGAAGTCTCCGTTCGGCGTCACGAACTTGGCTTTGTTAAACCCACTGACGAACTTGACTATGGCCTCGTGAGCCAAGCGATCCCCTTCACAGAGTTTACCAGGGCTGACGATATAGCTGTCTGTTCCCCTCTTGAAGTGTTCTTCAGTCCAGAACAATGGAAACCTGGGCACAAGGGCCTCATCTCGCCGCCCATCCACTTCTTCGACGACCCGACGGTACACTATATTTACGGCCTCATGTGTGACCGGCCTCACGAGGTAGTACCGATACTTGAAACCTCGCACGGAGTCCAGATAAGTGTGAAATAGGCTGCTTAACTGCTTGAAGGATGTAACACCCCAGTTTTGATAATTTTATTTAATCGAGTCGATTTAATTATTTTGAATGTTAAATTATTTTATTTATGACTTTGGTGTGATATTATGCTTGTATGCTATGTTATGATGTATTATCTCGTTTGAGAGTGTTTTCGGGAATTTTGGGCTTAAGGGCATTTTGGTCATTTTATAACTATTAATGAGCTAGAGAAAAAATTAAAGAAGTAATTTGTAGAGGAAATATTATGTAGATATAGAAAATAAGAGAATTGGGAGAGAAATAGAATTATGTGGTAAAAATAGAAATGAGAGAAAAAAGAAAAGAAAAGGAAAGAAATAGGAGAGAAAGGGAAATGAGGGAGATAGAAAGAAAAAGAAGATAAAGAAAGAGGAGGAAGGGAGAAAGAGAAGAAAAGAGTGGAAATCATCAAGAACAAGAGCTAGATCATTTGGAATCCGGGTAAGGGTGTAAAACTCGATTATTCTATACATGTGTGTGATTATGTATGATTGTTGTGGTAAAAAAAATTATGTTTGGTAAAGTTTTGAGTATATGTGGGTTTTAGGTCGAAAATGATAAAATGAGTAGAAATCGATGTTTTCACGGACGGAATTCGATATAATTTGTGTTATATGATCTCTATATGTGTGTGAACTATTGCTATTAATTGTTTTGCTGATGGAAATGATTTGGAGATGAAAGTGGAGATTTTGGGAGTTTTGGAACAGTGTGCACGCAGCAGAATTTTTCTGCATCTGGTGCAGAGCGCCGGGCAAAAGGCCCTGAGCGCCGGGCGATGCGTCCTTTCCGCCGGGCGGTTTTGAGAGGCGCAAAGGTGCCAAGCTTCTGCCTCTTTGAATCATTTTGGGGGATTGGTGTCGCCTATGCTTCGCCGGGCGAAGCAGAGGCGAAGCGTGTTTCGCCGGGCGGTGAGCATGCTTCGCCGGGCGGTTGGTTGTCGTTGGGAACAATTTTCTTTTTAAAAAAATTCATATCTTTCGAACCGTAATTCCGATTTAAGCATTATTTATATCGTTGGAAAGCTATTGAGCTGTACTTTCTTATTATGATGGTTTGGAATTTGTTATCCGATTAAATTATATCGGGAAATGTGAATAGTGTCGTTTCGTCGACTTTTGCCGTTTTAATGGTGTGTAAATGATGGAATGTTATTTGTTGTGGGTTGCAGTTAGTGATAAATACATTGTTTAAGTAAGTATCAATGTATGTGGTTTCGAGGGTATGATTAATGTATGATATGGCGGCCTCTGTGACGTAAATCCACAAAAAGATGAATGGTAAGGTATTGATTATCATGGGATTGCTATAATAGTAATATTTGGTGTGTGAATGGATTCCAATTGTGTCAGAATACTCATTGGGGTAGAATGGCTTATATGTCATTCCTAGTGAGGTATTAATGCTATGGTCGAACACATTAGGGTAAAATGACGTTGTTGTCGTTCCTAGTGTGGTACTCACTGGGGTAGAATGACTATGTTGTCGTTCCTAGTGATGTACAATTGAGTTGTCATGACCACTGGGGTAGAATGACTGTATGTTATTCCTAGTGGGATACTCATTGGGGTAGAATGACTATGTTGTCGTTCCTAATGAGGTGTGCACTGGGGTAGAATGACGTTGATGTCGTTCCTAGTGTGGTACTCACTGGGGTAGAATGACTATGTTGTCGTTCCTAGTGATGTACAATTGAGTTGTCATGACCACTGAGGTAGAATGACTGTATGTTATTCCTAGTGGGATACTCATTGGGGTAGAATGACTATGTTGTCGTTCCTAATGAGGTGTGCACTGGGGTAGAATGACGTTGATGTCGTTCCTAGTGTGGTACTCACCGGGGTAGAATGACTATGTTGTCGTTCCTAGTGATGTACAATTGAGTGGTCGTGCCTAGTGGGATATTCATTGGGGTAGAATGACTATGTTGTCATTCCCAATGAGAGGTGTACTAGGGTAGAATGACTATGTTGTCATTCCTAGGGAGGTATGTATTGGGGGAAGAATGACTATGCTGTCATTTCCAGTTATGTGATATGTGGTATTGTCGGGTCTTGATTGGATTGGTGAACTATGCATGATGGATATGTTTAGGTGGAATGGTAGAATGGTGAGAATGTGTTATGTGTATACTTTGGTGTTGAAATACATGATTATATGCATTGAATTGTGCATGATATGTTTTGTATATAAACATGTGCATGATATGTGAATGTGGGATTATGTGAATATAATCTGTATATGCTTTATGTGTAGGCCTGTGATCATTGTGGTGAGGAAATTTGATATGTGTATTATTATGTTGATATATATATATATATATAATTATATGCATTTATATTATGGTTGTTTTTCTCACCCTTCTGCTCGTTTTATAATGCTCTATGAGGCATTGCAGATTAGAGTTGTTGGAGGTCTTTTGTGAAGATTTGTGTCTTCACCCTTTTTGTCGGTCGGCTCTGATATGTGACACCGGGTAGCTAGGGTGGCCGTTTGTGTTTATTGTGTACTATGTATATCTTTGGCTAGTACATGTACAACTTGGTGTATAACAAACTTTTTACATGATATATGTATTTATGTTAATCAGATTTTAGATTTTTCGCTTTAATTCTAATTTCTGAAAATGTGGGTGTAAGGAACGAAGTTTCCTCTGTTGATTGCTACCCCACTGTTGCATATCTGTATGGGCAGGTGTTAGATGAATTGTTTGGTTTCAATTTGATGTGACCCTTGGTCTATGCCATGTTTTTAAATATACTCTGATCAAATTTCGAAATTTTCTTTTAATACTTTAAATGCATGTTTTATTTGGGGTATAGATTGGGGGCGTCACATTAAGTGGTATCAGAGCCAGTCCGTGTCAGTTGTGTCAGTCCTTGTTGATCTTTGTGGTTCGGTGAGCTGTTTGTTTAACCATAGTTGCTGTTATTGGAAATGAACAGAATATGGGTCGGGATGTGCAGGGTGTACCGAATGTTGCGGGTAATAATGAGTTCAGGAAGAACGAACTGCCTATCTTCAAGAGAAGATATGATCCTGATGGTGCACAATTTTGGTTCGAGGAGGTTGAAAGAATCTTCCATGTGATGGATTGTGCTGAAGAGGATAAGGTGAGACTGGGTACTCACATGCTGGAAGAAGAAGCAGCTGATTGGTGGGTTAGTTTGCGCCAAGTGTTGGAAGTGGATGAGGAAGGAATTACTTGGGATTTATTTAGCCGAGAGTTTCGGAGGAAGTATTATCCGGAGGGTGTGAAGGAAAAGAAAGAGATTGAGTTCTTGGAGTTGAAACAAGGCAATATGTCTGTTGTTGACTACACTGCTAAGTTTGTGGAACTGGTGCAGTTTTATCCTCATTATCCGGAAGCGACTGCTGAATTTTCTAAGTGCGTGAAGTATGAGAACGGATTGCGACCGGAGATTAAACGGGCAATCGGTTATCAGAGGATTAGAAGGTTTTCTAAATTGGTGGACAGTTGTAGGATTTATGAAGAGGATCGTAAGGTGCGTGCTACTCCCTATGAGAATGTGAATGACAAAAAAGGGAAACAACAGCCTCGTAGTGGGGGAGGAATGTCTAGTCCTCCGAGGTGTTACATTAAGTGTCACAAGTGTGGGGAAGTAGGACATCGTAAGTTGGATTGTAGGAAGAATAAACTGAAATGTTTTAATTGTGGAGGTTCGGGACATGTCGCAGCTGATTGTAAGAGAATTAGGATGAAGTGTTTCAACAGCGGTGAAACAGGTCATATCAGTACGAGGTGTACGGAACCGAAGGGAGCTCAGATTGGCAGGAAGGTTGTTACATTAGCAGGAGATGAGGCTACTAGTGCGGATCGTCTGACTCAAGGTACTTGTTTTATTAATGGTACGTCTTTATTTGCTATTATTGGTACTAGAGCGACCCATTCGTTTATTTCGTATGAGTGCGCGAAGCGTTTGAATTGTGTTGTCTTCTTGGGGTGGTGTGATGGTTATCGATACTTTTGTTTAAGGGTCGGTAATTACTCTTGGGGTTTGTCTAATTGTTCTTTGACTATTTATGGTAAAGGGTTTGTAATGGATTTAGTGTGTTCATAGTTGAAAGGGTTAGAGTGAGATAAGTGGGGGAGAAGCTGGTACTTCTCCGTGTTGTTTTAGGTGTAGAGCGCTGGCTCAGTGAGTTGTGAATTGCAAGATTATAAGTATGGTTTCTGGTTCAAGAAGGGGTGCAGAGGTAAGGATTATGTCAACTAAGGAATTGTGCATTAGGTAGTTTTGTGTATAGGATGTAAGGGATGCTATTATCGGTTGGTGGAGACGGTTTATGCCTCATAATGATTGTCGCCTGTTTATTGACAAATTGAGGAACTGATCACCCTTAATCTCTTGTTGATAGCAGACGGGAATTATGTGGGATGTATGGACGTGTCTTTCCGGCTTTGATAGTGCTGTGGATTGGATTACTTGAAATTTAAGGAAATATTTGCGGATTATTTTGTCAAGTTGGAGAAGATTTTATATCTGACGGTGATGCGGAATCAAGATTGTTGTATAATGGATTACTTGGAAAGGAAGGAGTTGGCTACAGATCGCGTTGTTGAGTCGATGAGGATTCTTATATCAGAAGATGAGACGGATTAGAGGTTGGAGTATGTGGATTAAGTGGGAATGTCTCTGACGGATAATGATTGGGCATTACTAAGGGTTGGTAAGGAATAAGATGATAATAGGAGGAGGCGTGTTAACCAGTGAGTAGTATGGGAACTTGCAGTTGTGTTTTGCATAGCGTGAGTTTTGAATTGTGACGAATTGCAAACGATTTGAAATTCTTTGATAGTTCCTTTTTGGTTGGTTGTTGCAATAGGATGGAATTTGGATTGTCAAGAGCAGGAATTTTGTGTGGAGTACGGACAGTGGTATATGTTGACAATTGAGAATAAGTGTTTACTTTCAGGATTAAGTAAAGGGTATGGTATTGGTTGAGTTTGATTAGAATTATAATTGTTGGAGTGTTTGATAAGCGTAGTGATGGTTTGAGTAGAGGCTCCGAAGTTAGTTAAGGTGATTAGAAACTTGTTGGATTTTGTTGGTTATTATCGAAGGGTAGGGAAGGCTTTTCCAAGATTAGTGTTTTCGTTACTTCAGTTAACTTGCAAAAGGGAAGTCGATCATTTGGGATGTATCTTGATGAGTACAGCTGGTGTGTTAATATAAGAGAGTAAAGTTGTGGTTCATGTTTTCGACATTTGAAGATTCGTGAAAGGATCAGTACTATTGTGGAATTGTTTGCAGTGGTATTATGTTGTAATATTGGAAGTATTATCTTTATGATTCTAGATTTAAAGTGTTTGGTAATGATAAGAATATTGTGTACTGGTTGGAAATATTAAAAGTGAACGGTGGTTTGGTGAGTATGCGAGAGAGTTAGACTTTGGGCTTGAGATTGGGAGACTTGGTAGTTACAAGTCATCAGAGTGCGCAGCGGAAGCGTGATGTGGCACATTTCGTATATGCGTGTGTGACTTGTAAGAGTTTTTAGGTGGAATATTGGAAGTCTGTAGGAATGTTGAGACCATTGGATGTTTCAGAATGATAAGGTTGTGTGACAAGGAGGTTGGTATTCTTGTTTTGTTGATGTTGTTGAGACCTTGTCGTGTCGTGGAACTTTGTGTTCTTGTTTGTGTTGTTGCCTCGTTTCCATTGTGTTGGTGCGAGTGCGAGTAGCTAATTCCTGTGTGAGGAATTAGAGGTGGGTTACCTACGGTGATGGTAACGATCTTGTTGTGTTCTGGTTCAAGAGTGAACCTGTGAGTTGTGTTCTGAGTATTCCTTGAGTTGTGAGTTGGTCGGCAAGTGCATTGTATGGGCTTTGCGTCTTGTCGTTGTTGTTGCTGTCGTTAGCCAGGTGGTTTGTCCGTGGTGTTATTCGTGGTGCTCCTTTTGTTGGCATGTTTGTTTGGTAGGATGCGAGGACCATGTTTGGAGTTGTTAGGTTTGGCTTTATTTTCGAGGACGAAAATTTCCAAGTGGGGGAGAGTTGTAACGCCCCAGTTTTGATAATTTTATTTAATCGAGTCGATTTAATTATTTTGAATGTTAAATTATTTTATTTATGACTTTGGTGTGATATTATGCTTTTATGCTATGTTATGATGTATTATCTCGTTTGAGAGTGTTTTCGGGAATTTTGGGCTTAAGGGCATTTTGGTCATTTTATAACTATTAATGAGCTAGAGAAAAAAATTAAAGAAGTAATTTGTAGAGGAAATATTATGTAGATATAGAAAATAAGAGAATTGGGAGAGAAATAGAATTATGTGGTAAAAATAGAAATGAGAGAAAAAAGAAAAGAAAAGGAAAGAAATAGGAGAGAAAGGGAAATGAGGGAGATAGAAAGAAAAAGAAGAGAAAGAAAGAGGAGGAAGGGAGAAAGAGAAGAAAAGAGTGGAAATCATCAAGAACAAGAGCTAGATCATTTGGAATCCGGGTAAGGGTGTGAAACTCGATTATTCTATACATGTGTGTGATTATGTATGATTGTTGTGGTAAAAAAAATTATGTTTGGTAAAGTTTTGAGTATATGTGGGTTTTAGGTTGAAAATGATAAAATGAGTAGAAATCGATGTTTTCACGGACGGAATTCGATATAATTTGTGTTATATGATCTCTATATGTGTATGAACTATTGCTATTAATTGTTTTGCTGATGGAAATGATTTGGAGATGAAAGTGGAGATTTTGGGAGTTTTGGAACAGTGTGCACGCAGCAGAATTTTTCTGCATCTGGTGCAGAGCGTCGGGCGATGCGTCCTTTTCGCCGGGCGGTTTTGAGAGGCGCAGAGGTGCCAAGCTTCTGCCTCTTTGAATCATTTTGGGGGATTGGTGTCGCCTGTGCTTCGCCGGGCGAAGCAGAGGCGAAGCGTGTTTCGCCGGGCGGTGAGCATGCTTCGCCGGGCGGTTGGTTGTCGTTGGGAACAATTTTCTTTTTAAAAAAAATTCATATCTTTCGAACCGTAATTCCGATTTAAGCATTATTTATATCGTTGGAAAGCTATTGAGCTGTACTTTCTTATTATGATGGTTTGGAATTTGTTAGCCGATTAAATTATATCAGGAAATGTGAATAGTGTCGTTTCGTCGACTTTTGCCGTTTTAATGGTGTGTAAATGATGGAATGCTATTTGTTGTGGGTTGCAGTTAGTGATAAATACATTGTTTAAGTAAGTATCAATGTATGTGGTTTCGAGGGTATGATTAATGTATGATATGGCGGCCTCTGTGACGTAAATCCACAGAAAGATGAATGGTAAGGTATTGATTATCATGGGATTGCTATAATAGTAATATTTGGTGTGTGAATGGATTCCAATTGTGTCAGAATACTCATTGGGGTAGAATGGCTTATATGTCATTCCTAGTGAGGTATTAATGCTATGGTCGAACACATTAGGGTAGAATGACGTTGTTGTCGTTCCTAGTGTGGTACTCACTGGGGTAGAATGACTATGTTGTCGTTCCTAGTGATGTACAATTGAGTTGTCATGACCACTGGGGTAGAATGACTGTATGTTGTTCCTAGTGGGATACTCATTGGGGTAGAATGACTATGTTGTCGTTCCTAATGAGGTGTGCACTGGGGTAGAATGACGTTGATGTCGTTCCTAGTGTGGTACTCACTGGGGTAGAATGACTATGTTGTCGTTCCTAGTGATGTACAATTGAGTTGTCATGACCACTGGGGTAGAATGACTGTATGTTATTCCTAGTGGGATACTCATTGGGGTAGAATGACTATGTTGTCGTTCCTAATGAGGTGTGCACTGGGGTAGAATGACGTTGATGTCGTTCCTAGTGTGGTACTCACCGGGGTAGAATGACTATGTTGTCGTTCCTAGTGATGTACAATTGAGTGGTCGTGCCTAGTGGGATATTCATTGGGGTAGAATGACTATGTTGTCATTCCCAATGAGAGGTGTACTAGGGTAGAATGACTATGTTGTCATTCCTAGGGAGGTATGTATTGGGGGAAGAATGACTATGCTGTCATTTCCAGTTATGTGATATGTGGTATTGTCAGGTCTTGATTGGATTGGTGAACTATGCATGATGGATATGTTTAGGTGGAATGGTAGAATGGTGAGAATGTGTTATGTGTATACTTTGGTGTTGAAATACATGATTATATGCATTGAATTGTGCATGATATGTTTTGTATATAAACATGTGCATGATATGTGAATGTGGGATTATGTGAATATAATCTGTATATGCTTTATGTGTAGGCCTGTGATCATTGTGGTGAGGAAATTTGATATGTGTATTATTATGTTGATATATATATATATATAATTATATGCATTTATATTATGGTTGTTTTTCTCACCCTTCTGCTCGTTTTATAATGCTCTATGAGGCATTGCAGATTAGAGTTGCTGGAGGTCTTTTGTGAAGATTTGTGTCTTCACCCTTTTTGTCGGTCGGCTCTGATATGTGACACCGGGTAGCTAGGGTGGCCGTTTGTGTTTATTGTGTACTATGTATATCTTTGGCTAGTACATGTACAACTTGGTGTATAACAAACTTTTTAAATGATATATGTATTTATGTTAATCAGATTTTAGATTTTTCGCTTTAATTCTAATTTCTGAAAATGTGGGTGTAAGGAACGAAGTTTCCTCTGTTGATTGCTACCCCACTGTTGCATATCTGTATGGGCAGGTGTTAGATGAATTGTTTGGTTTCAATTTGATGTGACCCTTGGTCTATGCCATGTTTTTAAATATACTCTGATCAAATTTCGAAATTTTCTTTTAATGCTTTAAATGCATGTTTTATTTGGGGTATAGATTGGGGGCGTCACAAAGGACACCCAACCATGCTTGCCGTCGACAGCCTGCCGTTAAAGATGGAAAATACGAAAAAATAGGGACACCGTCACCCCAATCTTCAGGTATTTGCACACGAGCTCGAAAGCCCTGATGAAAGCGAGAGAGTTGGGGTGGAGTTGAGAATGGGTCAAATGCAGGTGGGCAAACACTGACTGTTGAAAATCTATGAAAGGCAAACGCCACCCCCGCCTCGTCGAACATAAACTCATATACGGGAAACTGCATCCCGCTATATGTCGAGCATATTCGTTGATGTGGCAAAGGCCTGAACACGTTCCATGACTTCGGTGAACCTATTAGGCGGTGCTCGACGGTACAAAATATGTCGGCCTCGTTCAGGTCGACAAACTCGGAGATCATGTTCGCTGCCTCTTCGCAGGCCCACTCGTCGGGAAGCCTCTCCCCGGCACTGGTTGTCTATGCCATAGGTGAATCGGGCCCGTCCTAAATATCCAAAGATCCCTCGGCCACGGGCAATACGTCCATTTACCTGAAAAGCAGAAGGAAATGGTGAATTTGATGACCCATATCAAATTCACCCATTCCACCGCTGATCAAGTGAAAGGGCGAGGAGGGAACGTCGGGCAACGCGAACCCGCGACCATCCTCAGGTCCGCGGGGAGCGAAATTGGGCGGGACCCCAGGGTATTCGACCCATATCCCCGAGATAAACGTCGGCTCCCTGGGGATTCCATCCTTAATCCCCGAAATGTTCAACAAAAGAACTGAGAAACGTTCATCTCATGACCCCGAGATATTCTTCGTGTCCTCGGGGATTTCATCATCTCTCCCCGCGAGATTCAACAACTAAACTATGAAATTCCGCCGTTTTCGCCGGATATTTCGTGATTTCCATGAGAACTTCATCAGTTCACCATGAAACCACCCTAAAAAGGCAAATGAAAGGAGAAAAAAGAAAGAAACTTACTTGAAATAACTTCCGGTAGGTTTCCGGCACGACAGTTGGCGGCGGCGTACGGCGGCAAAATAAGAGAAGGAAGAAAGAGTGAATCTGAGCAAAGGGGGAGCCAAAAGTGCAAATGGGACGAGATGACCCTTATTTATAGGGCTCTCACAAGTTTTGAGGGCTCCTAGGCAATCAATTACGCTACCCTAGCGTAGCCGCCCTAGACAATGATGAGCTGCGACACGTGGCGCACACTATCCCAAACGTGTCGTTTCATTCCCCAACACGCGTCTTTTCATTCACCTCGTTTCAGACTTCCCGTATCCCCGCGATGTCGCCCATCCACGGCCAGTCAAGCACGAGCAGGCCGACTCATTTTTGCCTGGTTACCAACTGTTCCTCGTTTAGAGTCCCTTCCCCGACTAGATAAGTCCTCGACATAGCTGGCCCTTAAGTCATTACTCCGACACCTCAGAGCAACGACTAGGGGGGCTCCTGTTCTGGACTGGGCCGGGGTCTGCCCCTCAATCGAGCAGGCCCAACCCACACGTTCCGGGATGGCCCAACAAGGGCCTCTTAGCATGACCTATGTCGGGCATATGCCTTCTCAACATTGTCGGACACACGCACGGTATAGAGCATCGGGCAAGACGCCAAGCCTCCCCGGCCTCGCTCCTCCCCGACACTCAGGTTCTCCTCCCCCGCGAGGAGCCATCTCCGTCTGCACATAAGAGTCCTCCCCGTGAGGACACGTCTCTCCCCGACACGCAAAACTCTTCCCCGCGAGGACACGTTCTCATGTAACTACCCACTCCCGATGGAATCGGTCTGCCCTAATTCCGGAAATCTAGAAACGGTTACCCCAGGGCGAAGACCACGTGCTGGTCTTCACTACGCCACGTAAGCCCTGGTAGTTACTTGGATTAGTCCTGGCAATCCAGCCCAATGCAAGTAACCGTTGGCCCCGCGCTAGGGGTTCTTTATAAATACCCTCTCACTTGAGAGGGTCAGGTTACACACTCTTTTACTCTCTAACCTTGTGTTTGCTTTTACTTGTGACCCTTGCCTTACTTGAGGGTCGGAGTACCTTGCAGGTACACCCCCCCGCCGTCTTCCAACCTCACCAGAGCTGAAGTCCACAAGATGTTGCTGGCCACCAAATACTGTCTGATCCAGGTACGATCAGTAGCTATTAAGCAAATCGCACGGTAAGCTGGTCGAACACGGCTTCTTCCAGTAGCTTTCAAACCAAGCTTTCTCTGCCCTCAACAATTTGACAACTGGTGGAAGGCTTACTATGTAGAGGAATTTTTCGACGTGGCTGCATTTACACACCACATTAACACGGCTTTCCTCTCTGTGCAGGAAATAGTGAAGAAAGGTACTTCGACGTACATTAAAGAAATCCAAGCCTTCCAAAAATACTTTGAAAGTGTTTATCGACCAGATGACCTTGGTCGAACCATCCGCGATGTAGCTGTTACTCTGAAGGATTTTTTTTTAAGAAATTGGAGAACTTAAAGATCCCTTCGTACGTTCCTCCTGAGAAACAATACGAAACGGTTTTCAATATGTTTCCTCCCAAATTCCCTAAACTACCAAGCATTGATTTTGGAGTGGCCCTTGCCCTCCATTTCCAGACTGGTTCGTCTGTGGGGATTCTATCAAAATCCTTCGCCAACAATCAAAACCAAAAGCGCAGCGGTTGGTTCCGACCAAACATACACTAGACAGTTTCAAAGGGCATTTTCATATTTGGATCGAAGATGTTCGCATCGAATCTGAACTATATGAAGGTGTGGAACAGGAGGATTTCGACCCAACATTTCTTTATTTATTTTCTTTCACATATAATAATTGTTTTCTGTTTTATTTTAGCCGTGAAAATTCCTTCAAAGAAACCACCAGTTAGGAAACCTGCAGAAGTAAAAGTAGAAGGAGAAAGCAAAACAACAGCAACAACAACAACAAAGGTATTTCACACCCTTTATTAATTTTGTCACTTTTCATATATTCCAATATTTTCTAACATTTTCCTTTTCAGGGTGCTCGAAAGCTACCCCCAACTCCCCAAAAAAGGAAGGCAAAGGAGGACGCGGTTATGGTAGTCGAATCGGATGATGAGGACCTATCTCCGACTGCTGAACAACCCCTTAAGAAGAAGAAAAGCAAACTCAAGATGAGCGAAGCCCTTGCTCAATCTCAAGCAAAAGGTGTAAAGGCCCCGACAAAGAAACCCACCAACTTAACCATTTTGGAATCAACTCCTGCAGAGATGTCGAAGAAGGCTGCAGATCAGCCTGAAAGTGATAACTCAAGCCCTGAGGCTGAAGCTCCTAAGGTACCAATTTTTATACCTCATTGTATTCTTAGTAATCTTGTTTGACTACTAACTTCAATTATACTTTTCAGGACGATGCAGGAGTTTCGACTCAGCCAGCTACCAAATCGACCAACACCACAATCCTCAACAGTGAAGGCAAACCAATGTATCATCCCACTTCTGCAAAGGATTCTGAGAAGAGTTCGATGAGCGAAATAAATTAAACAATTGGGGAACAGCACGAAACTTCGCCACCTAAGACCACTACTCAGAATTCTCACACCAGTGGATCTGAACACGAAGGTGATCAGGAGAAGGACATGGAAACTGAAGTAGTCACCGAAGTAGATAACCCTCACATTCCTATCGAAGAGGAAACTAAAGATGGCTTTCCAAGATTCGAACGTATGGACGTCAATCAGCAAGATCCAGATGATGACATGGAAGAAAGGGAATCTCACTCTGTACTTCAGAACTATTCGATGCCTATTTAGGAGTTCGTGGATGATCCTGAAAATGTCAAAGTTAATTATGACCAGGAGGAAGAAGAGGATGAAGGCACACATGAGGAGATAAACATCGAGCCGAACCCTAACCTTGGTCCGTCGATTGCGAAAGATTCAGGCAGCGCCTTTGTGACCCTTTCTGCAGAAGAGCTGGCGGCCTTGAAAAAGAGCAACCCTCGAGAATACCTAAAGGCTTTGATTGACTCTAGGGGAAGTTCGTCTGAAAAAAGTCTTAGCTCTCCTTCAGTGTCTGGTGGTCGATCAACCAACAACCTTGTTAGTGAAATACTTTCAAAGATAAAAGAAAAGGTTTTCAAAGGTGATTTGTTTCGACTCATAGAGTCTGATCCCACTTCTCCTCTTGCCTTAAAGGGTCTTCTAAAAAAGGTTGACATCCTAACTGCTTCTCCTGAAGTTGCAAACGTTATCTTGGAACTGACTTCAATGATCGACCAAGTTGCTGCTGATGTTAACAAAATCAAGCAAAGCTCAAAAGACATCGAAAGTCATATTGGCTCTGTAGTGGCTGCATGGGATGCTGCTTCGGAGTCGACCAATCGCTTGGCTAATTTAGAGAAAGCCCAAGAAGACAACAAGGCTGAAATCAAAACCAACAGTCGAAACATCCATTCTTGGGAATAACAGATAAGAGAGCAACAAGCCAAAATTTCGAAGACCAAGAAACAGAATGCTGAGCTTCAGAAATTTGTTAACTCCTAAATGGCGAAAGAACTTGAAGTTGGGCTGAGCTTTGCTGACAAGGCTCAAAAGTTAGAAGCAGAATTTGAGGTCATAAGGTCGACCAAGTGTGTCTGTGAGAAACAGTTAGATTTTTTGAAGGCGAAGTACCTCAGCATGAAAGCCTCCCTTCCATTTTAGTTCTAGTTCCTTTTATTTAATCATCAGTCCTTGAATTATGTAATGACTTTTTGAACCCTTCGTGGTTCTTTTGATTGTAACGAATTTAGCCATTTTGGCAACAATTTTCATTTTACCATGTTAGCTTTGATTATTTTGCATGTATGATTATTCTTTGGCTATTTTTACTTCTTGAAGGGCAGACTTGTATTTTTTCAGATACTTCCCGTTTACCCTTAAGATTCTCTTATCTTGATCTAACTCTTCGATCTCATAAGCATCATTCCGAAAAACTTGTATGATTTGAAAATGGCTTTCCCATTTAGGATATCATTTCCCCAAAGCTCTATCTTTTCGATCCATAGGCAAAACTAATTTCCAAACCAACTCTTCAGGCGAAAAAGTCTTAACTTTGACTTTCTTATTATAAGACTTTTCTACTCTCTTCTTCTGTCTTTTTAATAACTCTAAAGCATTAAGCCTTTCCTCATCTAAGTCCACCAATTCGTCTAACATCATTTTCCAATATGACTCGGATGAGATCTCATGATGCCTCTGAATTCTCGTCGACTGAAGATAAATCTCAACTGGTAATACCGCATCATGACCAAAAGTCAATCGAAAAGGTGTGGAATTAGTCGCCACTTTGGGGGAGGTTCGGCATGCCTAAAGAACCTGGTCCAAAGTTTTGTGCCAATTTTTAGGCTTCTTTCCCACATGTTTCTTAATTAAACTAATCACTACTTTGTTTACTGCTTTGACCTGACTATTAGCCTAAGCGTAATAAGGTGTAGAGGTTAATAGTTTGAAACCCATTTCTTTAGCAAATTCTTGCATTTTTCGACTAGTGAACACTGATCCTTGATCCGTTGTAATGGTTTCTGGGATTCCAAACCTATAGATATTGTGTTTTTTAATGAATTCGATTACGTCTTCTTGGTCGACATTTGGCAATGGTACAACTTCGATCCATTTCGTAAAATAGTCAATGCCTACCAAAATGTACCTTTGATTTTTAGATGACGCTGATTGAATCTCTCTAACCAAATCCAAAGCCCAACCTCTAAAGGGTCGTGGCTTGACTATAGAGTGTAATTCGCTTGCAGGGGCATGCTGTATACATGCATGCACTTGGCACTCTTGGCATCCCTTAGCAAATTCGATGCAATCTTTCAACATAATAGGCCAATACATACCTTGTCGAAATAAAATCCATTTCATCTTGTGGCCTATCTGATGAGCCCCACATGCCCCACTATGAATAGTCAAAAGGGCTAAATACGCTTCTGACTCACTAAGGCACTTAAGGAAAACTCCCTCAGGAGTCTTTTTAAATAATTCATTACCCAAAAGAACATAACTTAAAGCTCGATACCTGATTTTTTGATCTGTGGACGCCGTTGGGTTCTGCAGATATTCCACTATTGGTTTTCTCCAGTCTTCGTCCGTTAAACTATCTATTGCTAAGATTTCGAAATTCTCTTTATCAGCGTATCGTAGCTTCGTTGTTTCCAAATTTGATGGGGACAATCTGGCTGATACAACTCTTCCTCTAACTTCGATTGCATCTTCTAATTTTTTCTTTGAAATTTTATACCCAGAAGCAATCTGAGCCAAGTCATTAGCCACTTGATTCTCCACTCGAGGTATATGTCGAATGCTCACTACTTCAAACTTTTTCAGTAATCGATTGGCTATTACAAAGTACATAATGAGATTTTCTTTAACACACTTATACTCCCTTGTGATTTGTTTTATGACTAACTCTGAGTCTCCCATTATTTCGACTCGAGTTGCCCCCAATTCCAACAATATCTTAAGTCCGACTATTAAAGCCTCATATTTAGCCTCATTATTCAAACTAATACATTCGACTTTATACTTGAATTTTGTTGGAATTTTATTAGGAGAAATTATCAAAACTCCTACGCTTGTACCATCTTTATGACTAGAACCGTCAAAATATAATTTCCAAGGTTCGAGCTCAAGATAGTTTAACATATTTTCGTTTATAGAGTGGTCGACGATGAAGTCAGCTACCACTTGTCCCTTAACAGCCTTTAAAGGCATGTAAGTTAGGGAATACTCAATTAAAGCTAATGCCCATTTACCAATTCGACTGTGGAAAATTAGTTTAGACAACATATGTTTAATGATATCAAAATGAGACAAAACATAAACATCAACTGGTTTAATATAATGCTTCAACTTTGTACAAGAAAAATACAAGCATAAACACAATTTTTCAACTATGCTATACCTAGTTCCTTCATCGTTCAAAACCATACTAAGGTAGTAAATGACTATTTCGATGCCATTTTCATCCTCTTGAGCCTACATGCTCCCTAAAGTTTTGTCCAGCGCAAATATGTACAGTCTCAAGCTCCTATTTCTACAAGGTGGTGCTAGAATTGGAGGATGACTCAAGTACTCCTTAATTTTGTCGAAAACTTCCTGCTGAGCTTGCCCCCATTCGAATCCTTCCTTGTTTAGTAGAAGCAGAGGTGCGAAGGCTTGAGTTTTTCCGCTAAGGTTCAAGATGAATCTCCTTAATAAATTGATCTTTCCCAGCAGTGACTGTAATTCCTTCTTTGTTGATGGCGCTTTCGCCTCCATAATGGCATTGGTCTTATTTTGTTTTATTTCAATTCCCTTCTTGTGGACCACAAAGCCTAAGAAATCTCCCGCCTGCATACAAAAAACACATTTGAGAGGATTCATTTCCAGACCACGGCTTCTCATCCTTTCGAAAGATTGTCGAAGATAGTCAATGTGATTCTTCCCTGAAATAGACTTTACAACAATATCGTCAATATAAATTTGCATAAAAGTCTCTATGTAATCATGGAAGATGAAATTCATCGCTCTTTGGTATGTCGCCCCAGCTTTTTTAGGCCAAAAGGCATGACTACCCACTCATAGGTGCCTAAGGCTCCAGGGCATCGAAACGCCGTTTTAGGGACATCCTCCTCAGCAATGAATATTTGGTTATATCCAGAATACCCGTCGAGCATACTAAGGTATTCATTGCCAGCGGAAAAATCAACTAGCATTTCCGCCACAAGCATTGAGTATTCGTCCTTTGGGGTCGCAGCATTTAAATCTCTAAAGTCTATGCAAACCCTCAAAGTAACATTCTTTTTAATAACAGGTACAATATTTGTTAACCATTCGACATACCTGGCTGTTCGAATAAATTTGCAATGAAGAAGCCTTTCGACCTCTTCCTTGATCTTTGAGAGAATTGTCGGTGCATACCGCCTTGGATTCTGCTTGATTGGCTTCTTTCCAGACTTAATTGGCAGCTTCAATTTGACCAGCTCTCTGCTTAAGCCAAGCATCTCGTCATAATCCCATGCAAAGCAGTCTTTGAACTCCTTTAACAACTGGATCACTTTGACCTTGAGTTGTGGGCTGATATTGACAATGATATATGTTGGCCTTTTTGTTGCCCCCTCTCCCAAATTGATCTCTTCCAGAGGATCTTGCGCTAGCATTTTAATGTTGGCTGCCAACGGATCCTTCTCGAAACCCAAAGGCTCGTCATCGTGGATGGCATCGAGCCTCTGGCTTTGTATTTCATCCTGAACCTTATCAGGTGGTTCTGGATCGAAGTCCTTACCAGGACCTTCTTGGTTTAATCTTTTGTTTGCTTCGACAGCCATATGCTTCACTTCAGCCTCTAGGGCCGTTTGTAGTTTGTTTTCGGCTATGTAAGCCGAAAACCTTTTAAATGCTTCGAACTCAGGCATCATCCCCAAATTCACTGCCCCATCCTGTAGGGTCGACTCCGAATGTCCCTTAATATGTAAGGTCATCTTCTCCTACGACCTCACGATCCCATTGAAAGCCATTTGTAGGATGCAATTATAACGTACAGTATGCGTTGTCGTCCGGAGTAAATGCAAATTTGGTTGGGTTGCATGAAGCTATGTTAGCCAAGTCCTTTTCGTAATGGCGTCTGTCGACATAATTAATTGCAGTCTTAATGTAACACCCCATTTAATTATTTAGTCGTTTAAGATTTATTTTGTGTGTTGTTTGTGATTTTATTGATTTAATTATGGGTATGTGTGTAGGGCGGGTGTGAGAGCTTAGTAAAAGGACTTAATCAGAATTAAAGGTTAGGACAACATGGTAATAATAACATAATAAGGAGACATTTTATTAATGCTAATGTTAGTTGTATTAATATTATTATTATTATTATTATTATTATTATTATTATAATTATTAATGTTAGTATTATTATAATTATTAACAT
Organism: Lathyrus tuberosus; assembly: GCA_022829125.1. NCBI lineage: Eukaryota > Viridiplantae > Streptophyta > Magnoliopsida > Fabales > Fabaceae > Lathyrus > Lathyrus tuberosus. Next base: position 3,827,500 of record JALAZF010000477.1, read on the forward strand.
TATTATTATTGGAATTACTATTATTATTACTATTATTAATAATATTATTATTAGGAGATAATTAAGGAAAATAAAATCAATTAAGAGAGTAATTAGTGGGAGGTTTTGGAAGGAAGAACAGTTATCACGTATTTGAGAAGAGGAAGAACAAGAGAGCTAGGGCAAGAATTCCATCATCAAAATTCGCAGAATCAGATCAAATTTAAGGTAAGGGGGGAAAATGGGTTTAATAATGGTGAATCTAACATGAGAGGGTAGTCAGGGTTCCTTCCCCTCGTAGGATTTTCGTATTAATTCTTCTCCTTATATTTCTGGATTGATAACTGTATGAATGTTATGAAATTCGTGTGGTTTGTGTTGATACTGATATGCATTCATGTCTGTGATGATAATACTGATATGAATTCGTGGCTATTTTCTATGTTTTACCATGAACAGATTTGGAAAATTTGGTATGTTAAGGGATGAAGAAATTAGGAGTTAATTAATGAGTAAACCCATTAGAAATAATAGGCTAATTGAATAGAATGGAAGTAGGGACAATAAAATGGTATAGAAATTGTTTTGGATATGAATTAGAGGCCTTAGAAGTGCACAAGAGTATGAGGATTCGTTCTGGTGCAAAAACTTGGATTTTGACTACAGGCTGGGCATTACGAGTAATGCAGGGGCATTACGAGTAATGCGGGGCCATTACGAGTAATGCAGGAGGCATTACGAGTAATGCAGGGAGCATTACGAGTAATGAGATATGAGGAGGAATTTTTGGAGGAAAACATCTCTGGTCATATGCGTAAGGCACAGGGCATTACGAGTAATGCATGGAGCATTACGAGTAATGCAGGGGCATTACGAGTAATGAGATATGAGGAGGATTTTTTGGAGGAAAACGTCTCTGGTCATACGCGTAAGGTATATGGCATTACGCGTATGGACCTGGGCAACCTGAGGCATTACGCGTAACACTGAGGGAATTGCGCGTATGGACAACGTGAGGGCAGAAATTTCCCGTTTTTATGATTTCTTTCCCGATTTCGCATTTGATGCAATTTCCCTTGGTTTGTGAGACTAGTAGGACATAAATGGACAGGTTGAGCCTAGTAATGTTAGGAAACAAATAGGTAAATGTAGTTTGGGTGGATTATTTCAATGATTATTAATTAATGCCATGTGAGGTGACACTGTTGAATGTGTTTACTGTGTTGGTACATGTTTGGTAATTCCAGTGGGAATTACGGTGAGTGTATGGCTTACGTGTGATCAATGGGGATTGTGTGGTATGCCTGAATAATTATATATATTATGCATAATTTTATGTCATGCATTCATGATGTGTCAGGTGGAGATGAGCTAGGTGGGAATCCATGATGGGTGCCTAGTCTCGTCTGGACTCCATGTGGGAGTCGTGATGCAGATAAGTCGTAGTTCAGAGGAACGTATATGGCTTATCCGGATTCCGCATGCATTGTGTCGTGTCAGTGAGTCACATTGCATATATTTATGATAAATGTGGACTATGTGTGATAAATGTGTTGTGGCATTGTGTATGAGCTGTGATTGCCTGATGGGCGTGAATTGTGTGAACTACTACTCCTTAGCATGTGTTTTTCACCTTTTGATTATTGAATGTAATTCTCACCCCTCTTATGTTTGTTGTGTTTGTGCCCTTTCGGGAGTACAGATGACCAGGTACCCGAGTAGTGCTTGGAGCATTGTGTTGCTAATTGATCGAGTCTTAGGAGTCGCTCTGATATGTAACACGGGGATTCATGGGATTTTATTTAGTTATTTTGCATTATTACTATTTGTTACGTATCTTCATTTTTAGACTTATGTTGGACCACGTATTTATGTGGAAGTTTTATTGTTAAGGCCTTAGTGCCATGGAATTGAATTACATTTATTATTCCGCTGTTTAATTATTTTTATAATCAAAGGAATTAATGAAGTAAATTGAGACTTCACGATGTTATATGTGACGTGACATCCTACTTATGTGTAAACTCTGATATTTTCCGCACGTATTTTATGCATTTTATAAATGGGGATAGTAGGGTGTTATAATTGGTATCAGAGCCTAGTTGGCCCGTCCGGCCAGTGTAGTAGTTGAGTCTGACTATATAGTGTGTATAGTCGTGTGTTTTTTTAACCTGTGTTCCTTTGATGCTGAGCAGTATGGCTGGTAGGAATGATGTTGTGATTACTGCTGCGTTGCAGGCTGTTGCGCAGGTGGTGCAGAGTAACAATCGGAGTGTTGAGGATGTTGAGTTCCGCAATTTGGAAAAGTTCCAGAACAACAAGCCACCTAAGTTCGAAGGTAGACACGAACCGGATGTGGCGCAGAAGTGGCTGCAAGATATTGAAAAGATCTTCAGAGTCATGGGATGCACTGAAGCTCAGAAGGTGCGATTTGGCACTCACATGCTGAATAATGAAGCTGAAGACTGGTGGGATAACACTCGCCAAAGGCTAGAAGCTGCAGGTGGTCCTATTACTTGGACAGTGTTCAAAGATGAGTTTCTGGAGAAGTATTTTCCGGAAGATGTTCGTGGCAAGAAAAAGGTTGAATTCTTAGAATTGAAGCAAGGGAACTTGACGGTTGCAGAATATGCGGCTCAATTCGAGGAACTGGTGAAGTATTGTCCTCATTACAATATTGATGCTGCTATGAGTTTGAAGTGTATCAAGTTTGAGAACGAGCTGCGTCCCGAGATCAAACAAGGCGTCGGTTATCAGAGGATCAGATATTTTCCTGAGTTGGTGAACAGGTGTCGAATTTATGATGAAGATAACAAGGCTCGGGTTGCTCACTACAAGGCCCTGAGTGACAAAAAGGGTAAGCAGAGACATGGGAGTACACCCTACAGTGCTCCGATAAATAAGGGAAAGCAGAAAGCTGTTGCTGGTAAGAAGCCAAGTGGGGGAGGAAATTCTTCCAATCCTCTCAAGTGCTTCAGATGTGGTGGCGCAAGTCACCGTGCTAATGAGTGTCAGAATGAGGTGAAGAAGTGTTTTAAATGCGGAAAGCTAGGTCATGTTGTGGCAGATTGTAGGGTCAATATACCTACCTGTTACAACTATGGTGAACAGGGTCACATCAACACTCATTGTTAGAAGTCGAAGAATTAGCAGACCAGTGGGAAGGTATTTGCATTGGTGGGGACTCTTCCTACCAGTGAGGACCGTTTGGTCAGAGGTACTTGTTACATTCATAACACTCATTTGATTGCTATCATTAATACGGGTGCAACTCACTCGTTTATTTCTGTTGATTGTGTGAAGAAACTATGACTTGTGCCGTCTACTCTGAGTAAAGGAATGGTGATTGATACTCCATCTATTGGGTCGATCACTGCATCTTTAGTGTGCTTGAATTGTCCTGTGTTGATCTTTGGTAAAGATTTCGGAGTGGATTTGATTTGCTTACCACTCAGTGAGATGAATGTTATTTTAGGGATGAATTGGCTAGAGAGCAATTATGTCTACATTTATTGCTATAGAAAGAGGTTGTTGTTTCTTACACAAGAGGAAGAAGAGTTGATTAGTTTTATATCTACGAAGGAATTGAGGACCTTGTTGAAGGATGAAGCTAAATTGTTTGCGGTGTTTGCCTCATTGTCTGTTGAAGGAAAACCGTCAATCAATGAATTACCTGTAGTGAAAGAGTTTTCAGAAGTGTTTTCGGATAATATTTCAGAGTTGCCTCTGCAGCGAGAGGTGGAATTTGCAATTGATCTTGTTCCTGGTACCAGACCTATATCTATGGCACCATACAGAATGTCAGCATCAAAATTGGCAGAGTTGAAATCCCAACTTGTAGAATTGCTGGATAAGAAGTTTATTAGATCCAGTGTGTCACTGTGGGGAGCTCCAGTGTTGTTGGTTAAGAAGAAGGACGGTAGTATGAGATTGTGTATTGATTATCGTCAACTGAACAAAGTGACCATCAAAAACAAATATCCGCTTCCAAGAATTGACGATCTAATGGATCAACTCGTGGGAGCTCGTATTTTCAGTAAAATTGATTTGAGATCAGGTTATTATCAGATTTGGGTGAAAGAAGATGATATTCATAAAGCGACTTTCAGGACTCGGTACGAATATTATGAATATGCTGTGATGCCGTTCGGAGTGTCCAATGCACAGGGCATATTCATGAAGTACATGAACCATATATTTCATGCTTACTTGGATCAGTTTGTGGTAGTATTCATTGATGACATTTTAATTTATTCTAAGTCGCAAAACGATCATGTAGAGCATCAGAGGGTTGCATTACAAGTGTTGAAAGATAATAAGTTGTTTACAAAACTTTTAAAATGTGAATTTTGGTTGCATGAGGTGAGTTTTATGGGGCATGTTATTTCTTGTGATGGCATGACAGTGGATCCATCCAAGGTAAGTGATGTACTTCAGTGGGAACCTCCGAAACCAGTGACGGAGATTATGAGTTTCTTGGGTTTGGCAGGTTATTACCGCATGTTTATTGAGGGGTTTTCTAATTTGGCCCTTCCTCTTACTCAATTGACTAGAAAAGGCTAGGCCTTTGTGTGGGATATCTTGTGTGAGGAAAGTTTCATAGAATTGAAGAAAATGTTAACTACGGCGCCAATGTTAATTTTACCAAAGCCAGATGAGCCTTTTTGTGGTGTATTGTGACGCGTCTAAAATGGGATTAGGTGGAGTATTGATGCAAGGTGGTAAGGTTGTAGCTTATGTCTCACGACAATTGAGAGTACATGAAAGGAATTATCCTACTCATGATCTTGAGTTAGCTGTAGTGGTTTTTGTGTTGAAAATTTGGAGACATTATTTGTATGGATCGAGGTTTGAAGTGTTCAGTGATCATAAAAGTTTGAAATATTTGTTTGACCAAAAAGAGCTGAATATGCGACAAAGAAGATGGTTGGAGTTCTTGAAGGACTGTGATTTTAGCTTGAGTTACCATCCCGGTAAAGCTAACATTGTAGCGGATGCTTTGAGTCGAAAGACAATTCATATGTCAACATTGATGATTAGAGAGTTGGATTTAATTGAACAATTTAGATACTTGAGTATGGTTTGCGAATTAACTCCTGAGAGTGTGATGTTGGGTATGCTGAAAGTTAATAATGAGTTCCTTGGTGAGATTAGAGAGAGTCAGAAGCTTGATTTGAAGCTGGTGGATTTGATGACCGCAGGGGGGTCAGATGCAGAAGGTGATTTTAAAGTGGATAATTTTGGTGTGTTAAGATTTCAAGGCAAAATTTGTGTGTCGGATAATCCAGAATTGAGAAAAATGATCTTAGCAGAGAGCCACAGAAGTAACTTGAGTATTCATCCAGGAGCTACGAAAATGTATCAGGATCTTAAGAAATTGTTTTGGTGGCCGGGTATGAAGAAAGACATAGTTAGATTTGTGTATGCTTGTTTGACTTGTCAGAAGTCAAAAGTGGAACATCAGAAACTTTCAGGTTTGATGCAACCACTGGAAATACCAGAGTGGAAGTGGGATAGTATTGCGATGGATTTTATGACTGGGTTGCCGAATACGGCGAGAGGCTTTGATGCTATTTGGGTAGTTGTGGATAGACTGACGAAATCGGCACATTTTATACCGATTAACATCATTTTTCCGTTGGCAAAGTTAGCAGAGATATATATTCAAGTAATAGTGAAGTTGCACAGGGTTCCGCTGAGCATTGTGTCTGACTGAGACCCAAGGTTTACTTCCGAATTTTGGAAGAGTTTGCAGGAAGCTTTGGGTTCTAGTTTAAACTTGAGTTCTGCTTATCATCCGCAGACAGATGGACAGTCTGAGAGGACCATTCAGTCGTTGGAAGACTTATTGAGAGCTTGTATACTCGAGCAGGGAGGTGCTTGGGATGCTCATTTGCCGCTAATTGAATTTACTTACAATAACAACTACCATTCTAGTATCGGAATGGCGTCTTTCGAAGCATTGTATGGTAGGAGGTGTAAGACGCCTCTATGTTGGTATGAGTCAGGCGAGAGTACTGTACTCGGACCTGAGATTGTGCAACATACTACTGAGGTAATTTAGATGATTAAAGAGAAAATGAAGGCATCCCAGAGTAGGCAGAAAAACTACCATGATAATCGAAGAAAAGACTTGGAATTCAGCGAGGGCGACCATGTGTTTCTGAGGGTCAATCCAGTGACCGGTGTTGGTCGTGCACTTAAATCGAAGAAGTTGGATCCTAAGTTTATTGGACCGTATCAGATTTTGCAAAGAGTTGGGACTGTTACTTATAAAGTGGCATTGCCACCTGAACTTTCGAATTTGCATGACGTGTTTCATGTGTCGCAGCTTCGAAGTATATTGCTGACCCATCCCATGTGCTTCAGGGAGATGAAGTACAGATTCAGGATAATCTTACCGTGGAGGAGATGCCGATAAGGTTCGAGGATCGCAAGATAAAGCAACTAAGGGGCAGAGATATTCCTTTAGTGAGAGTAGCTTGGGGAGGAGCCGCTGGAGGAAGTGTGACCTGGGAATTAGAGAGCAAGATGCGAGATTCGTATCCGGAATTGTTCTCATCAGGTACATTTTCGAGGACGAAAATATTTTAAGCGGGGGAGAGTTGTAACACCCTATTTAATTATTTAGTCGTTTAAGATTTATTTTGTGTGTTGTTTGTGATTTTATTGATTTAATTAGGGGTATGCGTGTAGGACGGGTGTGAGAGCTTAGTAAAAGGACTTAATCAGAATTAAAGATTAAGACAACTTGATAATAATAACATAATAAGGAGACATTTTATTAACGTTAAAGTTAGTTGTATTAATATTAATATTATTATTATTATTATTATTATTATTATTATTATTAATGTTAGTATTATTATAATTATTAACAATATTTTTATTATTGGAATTACTATTATTATTACTATTATTAATAATATTATTATTAGGAGATAATTAAGGAAAATAAAATCAATTAAGAGAGTAATTAGTGGGGGGTTTTGGAAGGAAGAAGAGTTATCACGTATTTGAGAAGAGGAAGAACAAGAGAGCTAGGGCAAGAATTCCATCATCAAATTTCGTATAATCAGATCAAATTTAAGGTAAGGGGGAAGAATGGGTTTAATAATGATGAATCTAACATGAGAGGGTAGTGAGGGTTCCTTCCCCTCGTAGAATTTTCGTATTAATTCTTCTCCTTGTATTTCTAGATTGATAACTGTATGAATGTCATGAAATTCGTGTGGTTTGTGTTGATACTGATATGCATTCATGTCTATGATGATAATACTGATATAAATTCGTGGCTATTTTCTGTGTTTTACCTTGAACAGATCTGGAAAATTTTGTATGTTAGGGGATGAAGAAATTAGGAGTTAATTGATGAGTAAACCCATTAGAAATAATAGGCTAATTGAATAGAATGGAAGTAGGGACAATAAAATGGTATAAAATTGTTTTGGATCTGAATTAGAGGCCTTAGAAGTGCACAAGAGTATGAGGATTCGTTCTGGTGCAAAAACCTGGATTTTGACTGCAGGTTGGGCATTACGAGTAATGCAAGGGCATTACGTAATGCAAGAGGCATTACGAGTAATGCAGGGCCATTACGAATAATGCAGGGAGCATTACGAGTAATGCAGGGGCATTATGAGTAATGAGATATGAGGAGGAATTTTTGGAGGAAAACGTCTCTGGTCATACGCGTAAGGCACAGAGCATTACGCGTATGGACCTGGGCAACCTGAGGCATTATGCGTAACGCTGAGGGCATTACGCGTATGGACAGCGTGAGTGCAGAAATTTCCCATTTTTACAATTTCTTTCCCGATTTCGCATTTGATGCAATTTCCCTTTGATTGTGAGACTAGTAGGACTTAAATGGACAGGTTGAGCCTAGTAATGTTAGGAAACAAATAGGTAAATATAGTTTGGGTGGATTATTTTAATGATTATTAATTAATGCCATGTGATGTGACACTGTTGAATGTGTTTACTGTGTTGGTATAGGTTTGGTAATTCCAGTGGAAATTACGGTGAGTGTATGGCTCACGTGTGATTAATGGGGATCGTGTGGTATACATGAATAATTATATATATTGTGCATAATTGTATGTCATGCATTCATGATGTGTCAGGTGGAGATGAGTTAGGTGGGAATCCCCAGACTCCATGTGGGAGTCGTGATGCAGATAAGTCGTAGTTCAGAGGAACGTATATGACTTATCCGGATTCTGACGGGAATCGGGTTCAATGAATGAATCGTATGGATTGTGATGGTACCACATGCATCGTGTCATGTCAGTGAGTCACATTGCATATATTTATGATAAATGTGGACTATGTGTGATAAATGTGTTGTGGCATTGTGTATGAGCTGTGATTGCCTGATGGGCGTGAATTGTGTGAACTACTACTCCTTAGCATGTTTTTTTCACCGTTTGATTATTGAATGTAATTCTCACCCCTCTTCTGTTTGTTGTGTTTGTGCCCCTTCCGGAGTACAGATGACCAGGTACCTGAGTAGTGCTTGGAGCATTTTGTTTCTAATTGATCGAGTCTTAGGAGTCGCTCTGATACGTAACACGGGGATTCATGGGATTTTATTTAGTTATTTTGCATTATTACTATTTGTAACGTATCTTCGTTTTTAGACTTATGTTGGACAACGTATTTATGTGGACGTTTTGTTGTTAAGGCCTTAGTGCCATGGAATTGAATTACATTTATTATTCCGCTGTTTAATTATTTTTATAAGCAAAGGAGTTAATGAAGTAAATTGAGACTTCATGATGTTTTATGTGATGTGGCATCCTACTTATGTGTAAACTCTGATATTTTCCGCACTTATTTTATGCATTTTATAAACGGGGTTAGTAGGGTTTTACACTTAAAATAACCTTGATCTGCTTCAATGTTTTCCATAATGTCGTTTGGATGCCATATAGTAATTCTCTGGTGCATGGATGAAGGCACATCCATGACTCCATGTATCCATTCACGGCCAAGTAAAAGATTGTAATTGACTTTCATTTCGATGACCATAAACATGGTCGACCTAGTAGCAGTACCTATGGTCAAATCGACTTGAATCACCCCCCAACGTAGTACCCACCTTTCCTTCATAATTGGAGAGTACCATATTATGGGGTTTGATATCGGTGTCGAACTTCTCGATTTTCCTCAGCATGAAATATGGCATTAAGTTTACCGTTGCACCACAATCTACTAAGATTTTATTAATAGGCACGTCTTCGACCTTACCTGTAATGAATAAAGGCTTTATATGACTTTTCATTGTCTTATCTGGGCGTTCGAAGAACACATTCTGTTCCTCGACACAGCCGTTGTTCATCACATAATAGCACACAGGTTTATGTGCATCCATTTCGATTTCAGTATTGTTATTCACCTCTTCGACCTCCGTTATTTGGTTGAATTCCCTAGGGAGCACTGATACCACATTCACTATGATATCCAAAGACTGCTCCGAGCCTGAGTCGAATTTGTCAATAAGCATTTCATCTTCAGCCACTGCTCGATCATGCTTTTCTTTGGCCTCTTGCTCCTGGGTAGAAAATAACTTTCCCCCCACTGGCATTTTTTTGACAGGCTTTGGTTCCTCCCTGTCCGTCTTGTCAGTCGGTAGGTTGGTGCTAGATTCCGCCTTCGCCCTAGCCTCTCTCTGAGCTTTCCTTCGTCTTTGTTCCCTTCTCCATTGTGATCTAGACATATGATTCTTTCCCTTATAGTTTTCTGAGATGTAGCCAGACTGCTTCGAATTCTGGAATTCTCTGCGGTACGCCATTGATGAGCCTCCATCTACGTCGAAGCTCTGCCATTTCTATTGGCTTTTTCCTTTATTTTCACTGGGTCTTGTCCACTTTCCGTTAGAAATCTCTGCAAACGGCTTGAAAGTGGTGGATCTCGCACCTGGGACCCTTGGCTTAGCCTGCTCCTGCTTTGAAGAAGATCTCCTTAGGTCGAAACCTCGTTGACCATGGGAGGTTCTTTCTTCATGTCTATGTTTGGCTTTCTTAACCCCTTCAAGGTTTTGGGCTGCCTTTTTATCGAATACAACCCTACATCTGGGACACAACATTACTTCTGATTTTTTCCTCTGGCACTTATGAAGAAAATCCATCAGAGTCTCCTCTTGTTTAGGGCAAGCCACTTTGTTATGTTCTTTTTGTCGACGCTCCTTGTCGACTTCCATGGGGGTTTCTTGTGAGATTTCCACCATGTTGACATCACCAGTGATGTCCAACTTCTGTAACTTCATTTGAAGGCCTTCAGCAGCCTTGTCCATTCGAATGAAACCATCAGCAGTTTCTTTCTTGATCATCATTAAATTGGAATCCTCAGTGATTCCTCCATTACAGTCTTCAGTGGCTCCCAAATCGAAACCATCAGTAGTTTCTTTGGTGAAGCTTTGAGCAGCCTCACTGGAATTTTTTTTCATAAACTCCTGGTTGAGATCTCCAGTAATCCTGACCATAACAGCCTCATTGCTGAAGTCTTCGGTGACTTCGACCATGTTGACAGTGTTGTCGAGATCTTCAGTAATCTCGACCATTTTGACTGTGTTATCGAGATCTTCAGTAATCTCGACCATGTTAACTTCATTTGGTTCTGTGTAATGAGCGTCAACAACTTGCAAGGGATCAGAGTCGATCTTCATCTGGCTCTTCGACTTGTCTCCAAACTTCAATCTTCCTTCCTGGATAGCATTTTGAACAAGATCTCTGAAAAGAAATCATTGAGAAATTTTATGACCCAAGAAATTGTGATACTTACAAAAACCTCTCTTTTTTCTTTGTTCTAAAGGAGGCACTTTAGCTCCAGGAGGCACTATCATTTGACCGTCTTTAACTAACAAATCAAAATTTTCGTCACACTTGGTAACGTCGAAAGTGTAAGTTTTCTTAGGAAATTTATCGCTTTTTTCTGGTTCGACAGGATTTTTTCCGTTCGAAGGGGCCAGGACCTTACAGGAGTAAGGTGGGCCTTGTTTCAATTCAGCAAGATCAATCTCGCTTTCGTCGAAAACCAATGACTCATTATAAGGTCTTTCATCTTCTTCATTGAATTCGACATAGGCTATTCTTTTATTCTTATTTGCCCTAGCCTTTTCTTCTTTCAGGCGTTCTAATTGTCGAACCCTGTCAGCCAACTGGGCCATATTCCTCAAGTATTGGGCATCTAGTTTCTTCCTAATGGAATAATCCAGGCCCCCAGCGGCCATTTCGACCAACTCATGTTCTGGTACTTGTGTAAAACATCTAGCCTTGAGCAGTCGGAATCTCTTCAAATAGTCATCTATTGGCTCAGTAAATTTCCATTTTATACTAGCCAACTCCTTTAGACTGATCTTAGTTTGTCCCATATAGAACTGCTCATGAAATAAACGTTTCAACCGGGTCCAATTGTGGATCGAATTTGGTGGCAAAGTTGTGAACCATGTGAAGGCATTATTCGTAAGGGAACTTGGGAAGTATTTTACCCTAAGGTTCTCATTGTTCGAAAGTTCCGCGGCTTCTATCAAGTACCTAGCCACATGTTCGACAATGGATTAAGTGGTATCCCCAAAAAACTTGGTAAATTTAGGGACTTTCATCCTAGGGGGTAAGTCCGACTGAAGTATGTATTCTGACAACGGTGATGTGTAATTTGGCCTTCGAAGGCCAAAGTTTACTCCATTCTGCGCCATAATCCTTTCGACCATGGCTGACAAATTATTATCTACTGCCACGTCATTACGTCGAACCTGTTGTATAACATTGTCCGTGTTTTGGTTTCTATTTACTAAAACTACTCTTGGTTCTTCTCCTACGGGAATTTGTGGTTGATTCCTAGGGGGTTTGACTACTCCCTGGTTTGCTAAATTTTCCTGGGGTATATTTCTTTGGTTTTGTTGAATTTAGTTAATAGTAAGGTCCTCTTCGAAAACTACCCCTTGGTTTTCTACCATATATTCCTTTGGTGGATGTCGATGAGGGTTTGGTACACCAAAGAAATCTGTAAGGCGCGTCATCTGCGCTGACATTTGCTGATTAGTCTGGGTAGTATTTTGAATAAGAGGTTGAAAGATTTCTCCCATAGTTTCGGACATCATTTGGACCATTTGATGGTTACTTTCGTCAATTTGTTGCCTTAAGTATGCCGCAGTAGTATTTGTCAAGTTTGGCATTTGGGTTGAATATCCCATTCCTAGGGATTGGTTATTTCGACTCGTGTTAACCCCAGATCCCGACCCTTGTAGTGGCGAAGTCACTATGGGTTCTGTAAATACTGGAGGAGCATTTCTGTAGGTTTGCCATCATCGAAGTTGGCATCCCATAAGGAGGGTCTCGACTAGGTAAAGGCATAGAGAATACAGGGGGAATAAATGGTTGGAAATTTGAATTTCCCACTGATGGGGGAGTCCTTGGTGGTCCCCTTGATCCAACATAACTCAGAATGGGCTGAGTATGGGCAATCGAATATGTCGGGATCGAACTTGTCATGGATGGTATGGCTTCAGAAACAGGCACTGAAACCATTGGTCCCCCAGTCGAAGATCCTAGGGGTGGTTCTACGTTAATACTGGGCGCAGTTTGAGGATTCGAACTATTTGGTTGAGGGTTCGAATTATTTGGCTAGTTTGTACTTGCCATTTTCCTAGTGTATCTTCTCCTTGGTCTATCTTCGTTAATGGTGGCTACTTTCCCACTTCTTAATAACATACAACGAAGTTTTCGACAGAGAAAGGATAATTGAATGCAGAATTATAAATTTCTTGAAAACACAGAAAATTGTTTTCACAAATTACTTAGCACTGTCCCACTGAGCGTGCCAATTTGTTTACTAGGAAAATTAGCAAACAACCTCTGGTCTACCAAATTTATAAGAAATTGGATAACTTGCAGAATCGACCATACAAAATCCTAGAACATATGCTAAATAATTTAAAAGGATATTTGGAAAAAAATAAACACTTCGACACTATTCATAATTAAACAAAGATTGATTTCGACAATACTAAAGGAAAAGCAATGCAGGGAAATGATTAAAAGTGCATTGGAAAATAACTTATAAAAGTAAAAGATAAAAGATAGATTGTTGGGCAAAGATTAACTAAATTGCATTGAATGAGAAAGATGGTGTTACATAAAACGTACATTTCTCACAAACTCGTTTCTCTACACGCGGATACTTTGAGTAATTTGAGGAATTTATACAAACTTGAACACACACAAATCCTAACACTAAGACTTGCTATTTATAATAGACAAAAATAACTACCCCTAACGGCCTACTAATTAGAGCGAGACAAATGACATTCTGCATGTCTTCGTCTTTCAAATGTGCTCCACGTGTCTTCTTCCATCAAATGGATAAGAACAAAGTTCCCTCCCTTATTTGAATTCAAATCTTGGATCGAACGTCATCAGCAAGGCTTCCGTCGAAGCATATTTCCAAATTTTCAAAAATATATCTAAGTCCATAAAACATGCCTCTCTTGCACCAGGACGATTTCGACTAGAATTTCTGGAAATACCATTCCTGTCGAAGTCTTCCAAAACTTCAAAAATTCCATTTCTTTGAATAATAATCTTAACCCAATGTCAGGCGTCGAAATTAGGAGCTAACATAACCATGGTATGGTGTCAACTTTTATTGAGATATGACACTTAGAGACGTCATCTTTTGATCTTTCACATGGTGAGATGTCCATCACACCAGATGATGTGTCATCCTTACTACATCTTTTGATCATGGGAAAATTATTATACCACTCCAGAATGTCTAGACCTGATGGTGACCTATTTGGAAGATGATTTATGTGATGCCCAAAAGGAGGTGGACACCACTAGAGGGTGTCATGCTAGATTTGCATTTCTAGAGAAGTTACATATAGACCACCTGGCTACGACAATGGAGACTGATAATGATGATGCATATGTTTTGCATTATAGAGCATATGTATTGAGGTCATGCTTCATGTACTTAGTTCGCACGTCCATGTCTATGGACAAAAGTGCTTATTACAGCGATGTGGTTTACCTTAGGTACTTCACTGACTTCGAGCGAATTTGTTCTGGACTGGGCCAACGCCTGCCCTGCCAGCGCCTGCCCTTCAGAAGGGCAGGCCCAACCTGCACGACCCCGGCTGGCCCAACAAGGCTCATGTAAACTGTCTACGTCGAGCACGTAACGGCCATTAGTAGGGTCGAGCACACATACACCTGAACCCGTCGAGCAGAGGCACCAAGTCCTGCAGGTCTTGATTCTCCTCGACACCCGTGAGCCTCCCCGCGAGGACACGTCCTACTGTAACCTCCCACCTCTGAAGGATTCGGTCTGCCCTACTTCCGGAGATCTCGCGACCGTTACCTCAGGGAAAAGACCACGTGCTGGTCTTCACTACGCCATGTAAGCCCTGGCAGTTACTTGGATTGGGCCTTGTAATCCAGCCCAGTGCAAGTAACCGTTGGCCCCGCGCTGGGGGCTCTCTATAAATACCCTCTCACTTGAGAGGGTCAGGTTACTTCACATTCTATACTCACGCCTATTTTCTGTACTTGCTTTTCTCTGACCTTACCTGACTTGAGCGTCGGAGTACCTTGCAGGTACACCCCCCGCCGTCTCACCATAACCGGAGCTGAAGGTTTCACGATGTTGTTGGCCACTATCTAACTGTCTGATCCAGGTACAATCAGTGGCGCCGTCTGTGGGAACCACTGCTTCCCGGATTTTCCTTCAATGACAAACCAAAGCAATTTCACCGTTCATCACCAGCATGGCCAACAACCCGTCTGCGAACAAAGCTCTAGACACTGTCCTCGCGCAACTCAAGAACGTAAACCACCGTGAGGATAATGATGCCCTCAACGTCGAAGAAGGCGACGTAAGAGACAAGCAGACCGCCTCCCCAGACTCCGAAGACGCCGCATACGATATCGCCCAGCAGGACGACCAGTAAGTCGCCTTTCAACCAGTTGCTCCTCCGCCTAATGCAGATCCGAGCACCGTGGCCCTATTCGCCTTGGTCAACCAGACCAACCAGCTGATCATGCACCAGCATCTCAGAATTGAAGCGCTCGAGCGAGGGCGAGCATGACGATCTTCCCCACGAAGACATCGTCGCCCACCTTCACCTCGCCGTTCTCCTTTCCCGCGAAGGACTCCCCCGGCAGAATCTCGGACACCCTCACCGGTGCGCGAGGGTCGCCGGCCACGCCCGGAGCGTACCCAACCAGAAACCTCCCAGAAGCGCCATCGTTCCTCGCCTCAGAAGGAACCCAGGCACTCCTCGACTACCAAGAGAAGCAACACCGCCGAAGAGAGGCCGAGGAACCGTTCTAGGAACTCCCCTCCACGACAGGGACCTGGCCGACACCACCGATCCCCATCAGGGTCCCCAGCCGGAAGCGACGACGACGACCAAAGGACCCCCTGTCATGGGAGATCATGGACGCCCCAATTCCTGTGGGCATAGAGAAACCCCCGCCACTGGGGACCTACGACGGCTTGGCCGACCCCGACGATCACGTCGAAAGTTTTAAAGCCATGCTCAACTTTAGAAACGTCAGGGGAGCCATTAAGTGCAGGCTTTTCCCCACCACCCTGCGGAAGGGCGCCATGACATGGTACAAGAGTCTAGCGCCCAGGTCGATCACGTCCTGGAGGCAACTAAGAGAATGCTTTACCAAACACTTCACGACATCTCGCCGACACCCGAAGACGGAGGCCGTGCTAGAGAGCATCTTCCAGGGGAAGAACGAGTCTCTCAGGAACTACATTGAGAGGTTCACCAGGGAGGCTGTCGAGGTCCACACGACCGACAACATGAATAAGTTTCTAATCATCCGGGGACTGTGACTTGGATCCGATTTTGCCAAGTCTGTGGGCCTCCGCAGACCTCGCCGTTTGGAGGACCTCCTCCTTCGGGCTCAGTCATACATCGAGTTAGAAGAGTCGGAGGCAACATAGATCGCCCTCGACTCGAGGCGGAAGGAAGTCCCCCGCGGCCACAGAGAAGAAGACTCTCCTCCCCGACGTGGAGGAGAAAGAAAGAAGGAAGGCCGCCCCCGAGACTCTCGCGAACCGAGAGGACCAGCTGGCCGGTTCACGGAATACACGCCGCTCAACGCTCCCCGCGCGCGAATCCTCTCCGAGTGCTCTAACTCGGAATTTCTGAAAGGAGGCGTCTGCTTTCTGAAGCCAACAACCCCCAAGTCAAACACGGACAAGTCCAAGTACTGCAGGTTCCACCGTAGCCCGGACATGTCACAGAAGATTGCATTCATCTCAAAGATGCAATTGAGATCCTGATCAAGGAAGGGCACCTAAATAAGTATGCCCAGAAGAACAACGCCCCTCGTCTCGGTGCCTGGGAAGCCCAGAGCGTCAAGTAGATGACACCTCCTCCCGATGAGAGTCGGCTGCAGGTCGCCCTTAGCGTCACTCGACACGAATATTTTTCATCCCCGAGTGCATCGAGGACCAATAGGCAGTTCGCAGCATGTGAGAAAACTTCCCCCACGAGGATCCCGTCGTTGTCCGCAGCACGTGGGAAGGTTTCCCCAAGACGATGGTCATACCCGGAGGCGGTTATGAGAAGGTTTCAGTAGGGTCGATCAAGCGGAAGTTTGAAGAACTGAAGTCCGCAACATCGGCGAAAACTACCACTTTCGAGAAGGTGCAAGGGAAATCAAACCCCATCACCTTCTACCTTGAAGAGCTCCCAGGCAGAGCACCCAACGCCACTATCCCCCTCTTGGTCAGGGCACAAATGGCGAATTTTGACGTTTGCAGGATCCTTGTCGACCAGGGAAGTTCGGTCAACATCATGTACGCTCACCTGTTCGGGACTCTCCAACTCGACGAGAGATATATGACCCCTTACGTGGGTTCGGATCTACAGGGGTTCAACGACACCACCACCAGACCGTGGGGCTACGTTGAACTGGTGGTCATGTTCGGGGCCGAAGACACTGCCCAGCAAGTCAAGACCCGCTTCCTGGTGGTCGAATGTCCATCTCTTTACAACTGCATCCTCGGGAGGACCACCCTGGCCGAATTCACAACAGTGCCATCAACGGTCCACCTTAAGATGAAGTACTACACGGCTAGGGGATGGTTAGTTACGATGCACGGGGACATAGACGCGGCCAGGAGATGCTTCGACGCTGCAATCAAAGGCATGAGTTCCTTCGGCACCAAGCCCAAGACCGAAACAAAGTCATCCCTAGATGCCATACAGAAGCCTCTCCCGCGCGTCAACGCGGTTGACCTCGACAGCAGGTTCCTTGGCGAGCACGAAGAAGGCGGAGCAGCTGACCTCGACCTCTAGGAGGAAAATAATGGGAAGCCTCTCCACCCGGCGCGCCCCATCCCTGACTGAGACTTCGAGCTCGTCGCCCTCGGAGACGACCCAGACCAAAGCATGAAGATTGGCACTAGACTCCCTGACCTGGCGAAGAAGCAGCTGAAGGCATGTCTCTGAAAGAACGCTGATCTATTTGCATGGAGCACCTCCAAGATGCCTGGCCTTGACCCCGAGGTGGCCTGCCATCAGCTCACCGTAGATCCGGGTGCTAGGGCCATAGTTCAACATAGGCGTAGGCAGTCCCCCGAAAAAGCGGAGGCTGCTGAAAAAGCTGTAAAAGACCTCCTAGAGGCAAATTTTATTTCGGAGGCCAGGTACACAACCTGGCTATCCAACATTATACTTGTCAACAAGAATAATGGAAAATGGAGGATGTGTGTTGACTATACCGATCTTAACCGAGCGTGCCCGGAAGACTTTTATCCTTTGCCTAACATCGACCAGCTGGTCGACAATTCTGAAGGTTACAAGCTATTGTCCTTTATGGACGCCTACTCGGGGTACAACCAAATCCCCATGGATAAGGCCGACAAGCAGCATACAACCTTCATGACCGAGTCGGGCAATTACTACTACAACGTAATGCCCTTCGGCCTGAAGAACGCCGGCGCGACCTACCAACGGATTATGAACAAAGTCTTTCGGGGAGAGATCGGCGACATGCTCGAGGTCTATATGGACGACATGATCGTCAAATCCACAGAAGAAGTCGCCCACGCTGCTCATCTTAAGAAGGTATTCGACACGGCGAGCAGATGCCGCATGAGGTTCAATCCCGACAAATGCACCTTCGGCATTCGGGCGGGTAAGTTCCTTGGCTTCTACCACACAGAGCGAGGAACCGAGGCCAACCCCGAAAAGTGTAGGGCTTTCTTCGAGATCCCAACTCCGAACTCGAAGAAGTCAATATAATCGCTGAACGGGATGCTGACCGCCCTCTCCCGCTTCGTCGCTAAATCCGCACAATACGCACTCCTATTTTTCAAGCTTCTTTGACAAAAAGCCACGTTTGAATGGAGCGAGGAATGCGAGCAGGAGTTACTCTATCTCAAACGAGTCCTGTCACAGCCCCCGGTCCTCTCACGACAAGAGAATAGGGAGACACTCTTCTTGTATCTCGCCATCACGAGTGAAGCGGTCAGCGCCGTCCTCATACGGGAAACCCCCGACGGGCAAAAACCGATTTACTTCACGAGCAAGGCCCTCCAAGGCCCCGAGCTCAGGTATCAGCAAATCGAGAAAGTTGCCCTGGCCCTCGTCACCGCAGCCAGGAGGTTACGCCATTACTTCCTAGCCCACATAGTCGTCGTGCGAACTGAGCAGCCAATAAGACAACTCCTTGGTCTACCAGACATGGCAGGAAGGATGCTCAGATGGTCACTCGAACTCGCCGAGTTCGACATCCTGTACGAGGGAAGGAAAGCCCTGAAGGCTCAGGTACTGGCCGACTTTGTGGTCGAAATAACCGTTCTGGAACCTTCGTCCAACGGATCCCAGAAATGGACAATATACGTCGACGGGGCATCCAGCACGAAAGGGAGTGGGGCGGGCATTATCCTCGAGAACCAGGAAGGCATCCTGATCGAGGTCTCCCTCAAGTTATCCTTCTTGACATCGAACAACTAGGCAGAGTATGAGGCCTTCCTCGCCGGGCTACGGTTGACCGAGGACCTGGGTGCCAAAGAGGTCAAAATCTTCACCGACTCCCAGCTCGTAGCCTCGCAAGTCCGAGGAGAGTACCAAGACAAGAACGACAGCCTCATCGAATACTTGACCTTGGTGAAAGAAAAGATGAAAAAATTCACCACCGCAGAAGTAACCCACATCCCACGCGAGCACAATACCCGAGCAGATGTCTTGTCCAAATTGGCGAGCACAAAGAAGAAAGGCAGAAACAAATCCGTCATACAAGAAATGATTTCCTGCCCGAGCATCGACAAACCCGTTCCGGCGGCGGACGTGAACGCCGTTGGGGACGGTAATTGCTGGATGACCCCAGTATACGAATACCTCACAACGGGTAAACTGTCCGAGGATCCCAAGGAAGCGGGGATGGTTAAGCGGCGGGCGTGCTCATACATAATAGTCGAGGACAAGCTATACCGTCGCGGGTCTTCTATCCCCCTCCTCAGGTGCGTCGAGGAGACCAGGGTCCCCGATATACTCTAGGAAATCCACGAGGGAATCAATGCACAACACATCGACGGGCGATCCTTAGCCCGTAAGGCTCTCCGAGCAGGGTATTACTGGCCCACCATGCAGCAGGACGCCAAGGAGCACGTCAAGAAATGCGATCGATGCCAACGACATAGGGACATGCACCTTGCACCTCCAAACGAGCTCAAAACATTGTCATCCCCATGGCCGTTTGCGTGGTGGGGAATGGACATCCTCAGGCCCTTCTTCGTGGGGTCATACCAAAACAAGTACCTCATCGCCGGCGTGGATTATTTCACGAAATGGATCGAGACAAAAGCCTTGGCCAAAATCACGGCCTTTAACATACTCCATTTCTACAAGAGGAACATCCTTGCCCGATTCAGCGTGCCCCAAGCGACCGTCACCGACAACGGGACACATTTCATCGACAAGAGCTTCCAAGACTTCGTCACCAAGCTGGGCACGAAGCATCACTTCACGTCGGTCGAACATCCTCAAACGAACGGGCAGGCCGAAGCAGCAAACAGAGTGATCCTTAGAGGATTGAAATGTCGCCTAGGCGATGCAAAACAATGGTGGGTCAAGGAACTACACAGCGTCCTCTGAGCCTACCGAACAACCCCACATTCCACGACCGGGGAGACCCCCTTTCATCTGACCTACAGAACGGAAGCGGTGATCCCCGTGGAGATCAGGGAACCCTCGAGGAGGACAAAGGCCCCCCTCGATGAGGACATGAACAATGAAGCCCTGAGAGAAGAGCTCGACTTTGTCGAGGAGATAAGGTCGGGCGCATCCCTCCAGGAAGCCTCACTAAAACAAAAAATAACTTTACGTTATAACAGCAAAGTTATTAAACGTGATTTTTAGGTAGGCACCCTCGTCCTACGAAGGAACCAGAAAGATTCGCGAGAGGGCAAGCTCGCCGCGAACAAGGAGGGCACGTACCGCATCCACGCGAAAACGGGGACAGGAGCCTACTTCCTCAAAAATCTATACGGGGAAGAACTTGCTCGACCTTGGAACGCTGAGAAACTTAAACAATACTACAGTTAAACACTGCCCGCGACACGCCAACGTCGCGATTACGGGGACGCGCTAGGGTACAAGTGCGACACCTCTATACAAACACGATGGTCGAAGGCCGCGTTGTGTGTGCACGAGGACTTTTGATCCAGCGAGGATACCTCAATCGAGCTCCGTCGTTGCCGTACCAATTAGGCAGAACACCCAGCTCGTGTTGGGAAGTTCACGCCACGAAGCTAAGACCTCGACTGAGCTCTTAGCCTCATTGAAGGTCAGAATACACCTCCGACCACTCGGCCAGCTCTCCACGCAGTCGAGGATCGTCAATGTCGAGCAAATTCCCAAAATCACCAAATCACTTAGACAAAAATAAGTAAAGTATAGAAAATACACAAGCATCACACACACAGGTAAGCAAAAGGAAAAGTATTAAAGTCGGGCAAAAGCCATTGTACAAGTGTTACAAACATGTCAGAAGCCTCTGGCATGCAGGCCGGGAAAAAGGTAACAAAATGAAACGGCTCCTAGGCCAAACAAAACAAGAAAGTAAAAACCTAGTTGACGACGGTCCCCTCTGGCTGCTCGTGTTCGTTCGCCCCTCCTCCAACCTCTTCCTCTTGCATCGGCTGCACGATCTAACCATCGACCACATCGTAGTAGGGGTCATCCCCTTCAATAATGAGGTCGGGGTTGAGAACCCGAAGCTGCTGCACGGAATTCCTGAAACCTATGTCAGCCGCCACGAGGTTGTCCTGCTCGGTTTCCCTGAGTTTCGCTATCAGCGTCACCCGCGAGGTCAACAACTTTTCCTCCTCAGTTTCCTCCTCAGCGGGGCGAACAACGTCCTCAAACCCGACAATCCTCTCCAAGAAACCCTTTCTCTCCTTGTTAGCTTTCTTCAACCTCTCCTTTAGCTGCCTCTGAAGTTCGGCCTGTGCCCTGTTCTGCTCTTTACACTCGTTCAACTCCTTGCTCGCTCTCTCCATCTCAGCAGCCACAGACTTGAATTTCTCCCATAGCTTAGCCAGTTCAACTGCTGGACAAGTTTCTTCATTCCTCCCCACGAGATTCAACAAGAAAATAAAGAAACTCCACCGTATTCGCCGAAGATTTCACGGTCCCCATGGGAACTTCGTCAGTTCACCGTAGGACCACCGTACAAAATGCGAACGAAAAGAGAAAGATCAGAAAACTTACTTGAAATACAGTTCTGATGGGGTTCCGGCACGGCAGTCTGTGGCGGAAAGCGGTGGTCTGTGGCGGAAAGCGCTGGTGAAAAAAGGGAAGGAAGAGAGAGAGAATCTGAGCAAGGGAGGGCGAAAAGTGCAAATGAAATGGGATGACCCCTATTTATAAGACCCTCACGGGACTCGAGGGGATTCCTAGGCACTCGATTACGCTACCCTAGCCTAGCCGCCCTAGGTAATGATGGTGTGTGACACGTGGCACACGCTTTCCAATGAAAGTCCCTTCATTCCACCACACGCGTCCTTCCGTTGCTTTGCTGCTCAACTTTAAACTTCTCGTATCCCCATAGCTTCGCCCAGCACGGTCTGTCAAACTCGAGCAAACCAATGGAGGTCCGCCCGATTAACCAATCGCTCCCCGTATAAAGGACTTTCCCCGATGAAATGCATCCTCGACATAGATGCTGACCCTTAAGTCATTACTCTGACACCTCAGAGCAACGACTTGGGGGGCTCCTGTTCTAGACTGCGCTAGCGCCTGCCCTTCAGACGGGCAGGCCCAACCCGCACGACCCCGACTGGCCCAACAAGGCCCATGTAAACTGTCTACGTCGAGCATGTAACGACCATCAGTAGGGTCGAGCACACATACACCTGAACCCGTCGAGCAGAGGCACCAAGTCCTGTAGGTCTCGGTTCTCCTCGACACCCATGAGTCTCCCTGCAAGGACACGTCCTACTGTAACCTCCCACCTCCGAAGGATTCGGTCTGCCCTACTTCCGGAGATCTCGGGACCGTTACCCCAGGGAGAAGACCACGTGCTGGTCTTCACTACGCCACGTAAGCCATGGCAGTTACTTGGATTGGGCCTTACAATCCAGCCCAGTGCAAGTAACCGTTGGCCCCGCGCTGGGGGCTCTCTATAAATACCCTCTCACTTGAGAGGGTTAGGTTACTTCACATTCTAAACTCACACCTATTTTTTGTACTTGATTTTCTCTAACCTTACCTGACTTGAGCGTCGGAGTACCTTGCATGTACACCCCCCGCCGTCTCACCATAACCGGAGCTGAAGGTTTCACGACGCTGTTGGCCACTATCTAACTTTTTGATCCAGGTACGATCAGGATTCATGAGTAAAACTAAGGCTGCTTGATACGATGTTTGATGATTTTTATAATCATCTAGTACCATAGGAAACGCGAAGTGTTTAACTCCCCAACCATGGAGTAATGCATTCGACTATATCCAATGGTATTTTAAAATGTCCCATCCTTACATGACACCATATGCTCACAAAGAGTCACCTAGGCTAGCCTAAGAGTTATTACAGAAGTATACTTTCCTAAATGTTACAGAGATATATCTACGTACTAATTTATAGAAAATGAGAAAGTGATTCACTTACAAAGAGATGTGGTGTATATGAGGTGCGTATGAAAGTATACTTCTAGATTATTTACGAAAATACATATCTATACACTTTTATTGCAAAAATGAAGATGTGAATCACTTACGATGAGATGTGGTATATATCAAGTGCGTATAGAAGTATACTTCTGAATTTGTGAAGGGCAATTTTGGATTTTAATAGGATAACTCCTCACCACTAAGGATGAGAAGAGAAACCTCTAAAATTAAGGGTTAGGTTTGACATCTAGCATATTATAGATTTAATTTTGGAAAATTTTCACTCTATTTTCATATTTTTTTCAAGGACCTCTTAAACCATCCATTTCAACCATTTACAAAAGGATCATTTTGAAACCTATAATTATAATTAGAGGGTTTCTTAATGCACCGCCCAAGTTTCTTAGGCACCACGTGAAATTATTTTTTTGCCCCCTGATTCCGGATGTGCACATCCGGACGCACCAAATTTTTAAAAAACGCAGAGCTGTTCCGGATATGCATATCCAGAAACAATTCTGATATGCACTTCCAGAAGGATTTCTTATTAATTCGTGCCAGACCTTCTTCCTCCCCCTCATTCTTCAATTTTGCATTTTCTAAACTCTCTCAAACTCTCAAATTTTCAATCCCACAAATCTCGATTTTTTCCACTCGAGTTCGGCGCAGAGCAACTTCTACAATGATCAAGACACTCCAAATCCTCCGTATCTCATTTTAATCAGTAAGTTTTCAAATTTTAGAGTTTCGGAGTTATTTTCGAGTAATCGATTTAGAGTAGACATTTAGGTGTAGAAATTGTTAGGTTGTATGAATAACATAGGTTAGAAATAATGTAGGTCTTTTTTACTGCTTCAAACGGACAATCAGGGCATTAAAATGCCCTTTTGCATGTTACAGTGGCCATGGCTGCCATTTTTAAACTTCAAAAAACGTACCGAATGTGCAGATCCGGAATGCTTTCAACGTTTAGTATTTTGATTATTTCCGGATGTGCACATCCAGAAATTCCCAACGTTACAAATTATGTGTCCTTCCGGATGTGCAGATCCGGAATACTATAATTTTTTTGTTTAATTATTTTAAAAAAAATCTAATTTATTTATTATGTTTTGCAGATTAGATGACTGCAGAGACGATCGTATCATACATGGACAGACAGCTCAGCACGCGTCTGTCCGACGTGAGCGGACGCAGTCTACAGCCGAGGCTTCCGGCGCAGAGGGAGTTGGGGTATCCCCTACAGCTGAGGGACATCCTACACCACAGCCTTCCACATCACAGGTTCAAGCCACTCCCCCGTCAGCCGCTGATTCTACATCTCAGAGGCGTCGGGCTTCTACTGCTGGTGCATCAGGGTCCCAGCCCACATGCAGACGTCGTCGGGAGACTCCAGCTCCATCAGTTGCTCCTATACCTGTGCCTGTTCCTGAGGGTGATCACCAAGCACATGAGGGTGGTGACGACGATGACGATTTCGATGATTTGGGCGGTTACCCCGTGGGACCGTCTGATATGTCCCTACTCGTGGGATACTCTGAGCATACTGCCAGATATGTTTGGCTAGGACAGGTAACCTTTCTCGTTTATTTATAGAATTGTTTTCGTTGAAAATATGTTTATTTCTAACATTGTTTTATTTGGAAATTTTCAGGAGAAGGAGTCCCAGAAGTTCTATAATCATGGGGACAAGGTTATAGACATGCTTGAGATGCTGCCAAGGGATCAGTGGTTCACGTCTGCACTTGCTACGTCTGGTCTTGGAGGCCTGTCTAGGATTGGGTATTCCCAGATCCTGTACGGTATGCTGATGGCCTTTGTTGAGAGATGGCACCCTGAGACATCCTCATTGCATCTACCATACAGCGAGATCACGATCACCCTCGACAACATCTCTTGCCTTTTACATCTACCGATCATGGGTACCCTTCTCCGTCACGATAGGATGTCGAAGGTGGACGCGACGGAGATGCTGAATGCAGAGCTTGGGGCTAGACCAAATGAGGCACTTGCGGAGGTGACCCAGTTGAAAGGCGCACACGTCCGATTCTCCTTTCTGATACGCAGATTTGGTAAGGATCTTGATGAGGCACGACAGGCAGGAGGGGATGCAGCAGAGGTGGAGATCCACAGGCAGCGTGCCCTGAGATGCTACTACTTGTTTTTGCTCGGCACGCAGGTGTTTGTGGACACCAGCGCCTATTATGTTGACGTCGTCTACCTCAGGTACCTTTTGGATCAGACAGAGATCTATACGTACAATTGGGGGCGGCTACGCTGGCATACACCTATGATAGGCTCTCCGATGGTTGCCTCTGGACATCCAGGACTGTGGCAGGCAGTTGTACGCTATACGTGGTAACAATATAATATTCTAAGTGATTTTAGTTAGTTCTTGTGATTGGCTGAAATTTTGGTAAAACAATGTTAATGTCATGGTTGATGTTGCAACATGAGTCTCTAAACATTATTGATTGTTTGGTTAACATTATGGTTTGTGAAAATTGTTGAAGAGTTAAAGTGCTGAAGAGTGATGTCACATGCGATGTCTTGACATCACTATACCAAAACATTAAAACATCAGGTTGTGATGTTTTTAGGGCTGCGCGGGTTAATGAGATATTCTACTAAAGAGAATCAGAGATTGCAGGTGAATATTATGGGGAAGATATATTCTTTTACAATCAGTTATGAAGAAGATTAGTTTATTGCTAATTTAATGCAAAAAGATATGAATAATAATTAGAGTTAATTATGAAGAGCTGATTGAAGATTTAATTGAAGGTCTATTTTGTAGCAGAATCTTTTGCAGATTTGTAGCAGAAGATTTGTTGTGATTTGAAAGCCCAAGTCCAGTGGGAAAAAGGTTATAAATAGAATGCTTGTAACCTAGAAAAGGCACAGGTCCAAGATGTAGATCATTAGGGCTTTGTCTAAGTGAACCACTCGGGTTGTGAGATGGTCACTGTGTTATTACTTAGAAACCTGTAGGTAATGAGTTTTGTATTGTTCTTGGAGGAAGCTTTAAAGCAACTCCTAGATGTTGTTCTTAGTCATGAGGGTCATTTCTAGGTACTGTCATAGAAGTGTGTCTTCTACTTTTCTGTGGTTGAAAAGTTGTTGGTAATCAAGTTGTTGATGCAGTGGCGGAGTTGTTGACTGCTAGACATCATTGCGATGATTGGGAGTGAGATGGAGTCTCTTATCTAGGGAGGACTTAGATAGAAGGGTCATTGGGTAGTGATTAAATTAGGTAGATTGTCAACTGGTTTGTTGAGTCTGTAATTTGATACTACTAATAGTGGACTTCCTTCCTGGCTTGGTATGCCCCCAGATGTAGGTTGTTGAACCGAACTGGGTGAACAATCCTTTGTGTGCAACTCTGTGTTTTTCTGTTGTTTTACATTGCAGAGTGTGTTGTTGTAACATCACACATTAACATCACAAGTTTTTAGTGTCTATACAGCTGATATTGATGTTGTGACATCGCACTTAACATCACATATCTGGACCAGAATTTCAATTGGTATCAAAGCAGGTTTCCTGTCTGTTTCTTGATGAGATCTAGGGAAGATACTTTCTGGTTCATGAGCAAGGAAGGTAGTTTTGCTGAGTTATGGACTTGGTCAGTTCATATAATTATTTGTATGATCCCTTGAAGTGAAGGATGGACTATTCATGATAGAGTATGTATTGGACCTGTCTATTGTTATCAGGAGAACTGCTGTTGTGATTTTGATTTGTTTGCACTTGGTGCTGGTGTGCGAGGATTATTGAGGAATGCCTGAAGGTTGTTGAGGAGTTGGTATGTGTTTTGCTGCTTAGTATCTGATGTAACCCTGGGTGGTCCTTGTATCTCTGGTGGTGAGACTCTAGGAAGGTACTCTCTTGGAAAGACATTAGGGTTTGGTCTCCTCAGCAGGATATTCTATGATGTTGTAGTTTATGCAAGACAGCTTCAACCGTTTGGTTAGAGATGCCAAATATACTTGAGGATTATCTCATACCTTTGTTTTGGGAAAGAAGTAATTAAAAGGTGAATGGATCTTATTAAAGACTGTATGACATGGTAATTTCAGAAGGATATATTTCAAATCAGGCATTGAAGACCAATCTGTCCAGTACATTGATTCCTTCTTTATCAATTTTCTTGATGGTGTAAGAAGAGGGTGGAGCCAAAGCAAAAGAGTATCTTTGTCAAATCTTTCATGCGGGAGTGAAGATCTTGACGAGTTATCTCTTAAGCCTAGTTGTGGTGACCTATTTAGGAAGATCTTCTTGGTTATGATAAGATACATGTTTCTGATCATGAACTGGAGGAAGTTTCATCAAGAAAGAAGCTGAGCTTATTATGTCAATGTCTCGACATCGCGCTACACATTAGCAGTTTATGGTAAATGCTAAGTCAAAGACCTATTAGAGTGTAGCTGGTTTGAAGGATCACTGAAGTTGTGAAGTTGAACAATTTTTGAGATGATGTTCATAATGTCATAGCATCTCAGATGTGATGGTTGAAGAAAAGGTAGTAATCTTGATAGCAGAAGAGAAGGAGATGATCCTTGAGGACAATTTTATAGGGAAATGCCTCCAAGAGTTTTTGTGCAGTAGCAGTGTAAGTCAGCCTATGGTCAATTGGTGTTTGCAGGAGCTCTTTCAGGTGTGTGGCTTGAAGGATTGGAAGTAGCAGATTGTCTATGGTTTGTTTATGCAGAAGGATGGCAGTTATCACTCTTAAGTTAGACAAGAGGTCTGAACCTTGTGCTTATAAGAAAAAGCTTCTAGAAGAGTGTGTTATGCAAGTTACTGTAGTTTTGTTGGTCTGATCTTGGAAGTTGATCAGATGTTGATATGTTCTCGTGTGCAAGAGATATGTGTGTGGTTTACTATAGGTGTTGTCTCCAAAGCCATAGCAGTTGTTTAATGTGATATAGACTGATGTTGGAACTGATGATGAAACATCATTTCAGTTCCTTGCTTTCTCAGCCAAAGAAAGTTAGTTGTGCTCATGGTGAAGTATCAGGTCAAGCCACTTACCTAATCTGAAGTGATCAGTGGTGTGGATTAACAAAAGAGGGACCAGCTAGTGCCTCAAGTGTGCAGGAAAAGAATGTCAGACTAGATCAAATGTCGTACCGTGTGTGAGAAGGTTACCTTATCACATATGATAAATAGCTTGACAGTAGTTGAGTATTTGTCTGCTTTTGATAAGGTTGTGCATCTAACCGATAGTGAATACTCTGACGGGAGCTGAGCGGTTATCTAAGATGTTGTGCATTCAACTAATGACAATATACATTGACGGGAGACTATGTATATGTCTGATGTAAAAGTGCAGAACTGCAGAAGTGTTGAGAATTTACTTTGTGATGTGTTGGTGTGTGACGACCTGAATTATGATGTTGAAGATGGAAGACTATGAAGACATCATAGTCTTGATGGTTGGATCAGTTTATTTCTGATCTAGGTGCTTTGGAGCGTGGGTTTTGTTGTGTGAAAGTCGAGGATATGTGGATGTTATCTCTGGCTTTCTACTGATGGCTCTACCAAGGGAAGTGGTATTCTTTGGTATAGCTATGGGGTAGTCTTGAACTACTTATTTTCTGAAGATTCAGATGTGATAGGTTTGAAGTCTTTGGATTTTCTGAGCAGGATGGAGGTTGTCTACTCAAACTTGGTTGTTGAATCTAGTCTATGAGAGCATGGAAATCTGTTTCTGCAAAGGGAGGAGGTTCTTCTGAGTGGCAGAAGGAGGAGCTGAATTCAACAGTTGGATGTCGTAATGTTCTGACATCTAGCTTAACATCAGGAGTCTCAGCTGGTGATGTGGCACATCAGTTAATGATAGGGTGATCCACAGGAATGATAGGATGTTTCAAAAAGATCGTTCTCATGGCAGTTTGCGGGAGCTGCAAGAAGGAGAAGATGTTACATGACCATGGCTTAGGGAGTCTAAGTGTGTTTGCTTTTGAGCAAGTGGATCATGTGACTTGAAGATCAAGTTTCCTTGGTGGATCAAGATATCTTTGTGAGAGTTCTGATAAACATGAATGAGGTGATCAAACTGTGGCATTTGATTGATCTCAGAAGTGGTTTCGAAGAATCAAGATAATCAGAGTGTGGCAGCTGTTTATTTTTTAGGAGTGTCTTGGAACAAGTTACTATTGGGCAGAAGGGTGATGAGTTGAATACTCAAGGAGATTATTCTTCTTGAAGGTGGATGAGAGTTTTATTCTCTAGTTCTGTGTATTACTATGTAATAGTAAGTCCAGTTGGTGGAGCATATCAAGAATCATGGTGATGATGTCTTGGTGTATGGCAAATGTTCTAACTTGTGTTGGGACATTATCTGGTTGGAGATCCTTGGTGAAGGATGATTGTGCTGTGGTTTAAAAGCGTAATGCCTACATTATGCCTAAGGAGCGTCTATGTAGTCATACGGGAGAATGATGAAGTAGAAGGCCTGCCTTGGATGGAGAATGTAGAGAAAACTGAAGTAGATCAGGAAGTCTGAAGAAGAAGAGTAAGATAGGGAATGACTATCTTTGGAGAAAGGGACAATGGTACCAATATGCATATGCTCAGCTAGTGTGCTCAAATGTAGAGCAGTGGTTAACCACGACAGGGGGAGTACTTGTCTATGGATTCTGCAGCAAAGGTGCATATATTGTGAAGCTTGCATGATGATCAAGCTTGTGGAGATTGGTTGAATCTTATGAGGATATGATGTCAGATAACATGTTATGACATTAGGCTGTTGGTTGGCAGTGGTTGGTTAGACTATTGGTTCTAGTCATGTGAATCATGTGTGCACATGTTTCTGAGAAGAAGTCTGAAGACAAGTTTTTTGGTTTGGAATGTATAATCTTCTGTGGAAGTCTTGGATTGATAATGTTGTCAGCAAGAAGACATTATGTGATAAGATGTCAGAACATGGTACATGACATGTTTTTATTGAGCCAAACAAGGATTTATTTTGGACGGTGGTGTAAGGATAAGGTGAAACACGTGTCTTCGACTATGCATGGAACTGTTTTGGCAAAATTTATGGTAAGTATCAGTTAGAGGCAATAAAGGCGGTCAAGACTGTTTTGGATGGTAGACATTGAATTTGGATGGAGTTTTTAGTTCCTAAAATAGCGTTTCTATGACCAAGAACTTTGACTATTCAAGGCTCGTTAATTCCAAAGTAAATAGTCAGCTATTTATAGAGGTTATTCTTTGCTCCTTCAGCCAGTGAGTGTTCTTGTTTCACAAGTCTTATGGCGTTTGTTCGTTTTTGGGTGAGCACTACTCGGGTCTGGTTCTGTGAGGGCTTCCTTTGCCAATTTGTGGCTAAAAAGGGGGAGAAAAGAAAGGGTTTTGCTAAATGGTTTGCACATATGTTTTGTCTGGAGTCTGTAGTTTCGGATATGAGTCAGAAATGTCAAAGAGGTTGGCCGAGCCTTAAGTTGGTGTTGAGTCTTTGTGACTTGTGTCCTGAGTTATGAACACAGTTGTGATTTGTGTTCTGAGTTACCTGGGTTGGCAGAATGTCACTTCTTAAGTTTCATCTTATGCCACAGAATAAACCCAGTGTCTGATCAATGAAGGTGTGCAGAATTATCTTATGCCACCATAGGTCTTTTATGTATAGACAAACATTTATTTTCTGGAGGAGTCTTCTACATCTGTTCTAGGTCTGTCCTGGAAGGAAAAAGAAATGTGTTGTGTTGAGGAGGAGTGACAGATATCTTCTTCCTCATGTGCACCAAATGACTTCAGGACTTTCTCTTCTTAGGTCCTGATGTGCTGCCTGAAGTTGCTGTGCTATGGTGATGTTATGTCCAACATGATGTCCTAACATCATTCAAAATTAGCCAAGAAGATGATTCTCCATGGTTGCTGTACACAGTAGCTACTGATGATTATTGTTAGGATCAGATTACTGCTAAAAGTAGTATAGGGTTATAATTGCTGCTGTAATTTGAGCTGTAATGTTTATATATTTGTTTTAGCCAAAATTAGCCAAAGGGGGAGATTGTTAGTTCTTGTGATTGGCTGAAATTTTGGTAAAACAATGTTAATGTCATGGTTGATGTTGCAACATGAGTCTCTAAACATTATTGATTGTTTGGTTAACATTCTGGTTTGTGAAAATTGTTGAAGAGTTAAAGTGCTGAAGAGTGATGTCACATGCGATGTCTTGACATCACTATACCAGAACATTAAAACATCAGGTTGTGATGTTTTTAGGGCTGCGCGGGTTAATGAGATATTCTACTAAAGAGAATCAGAGACTGCAGGCGAATATTATGGGGAAGATATATTCTGTTACAATCAGTTATGAAGAAGATTAGTTTGTTGCTAATTTAATGCAAAAAGATATGAATAATAATTAGAGTTAATTATGAAGAGCTGATTGAAGATTTAATTGAAGATCCATTTTGTAGCAAAATCTTTTGCAGATTTGTAGCAGAAGATTTGTTGTGATTTGAAAGCCCAAGTCCAGTGGGAAAAAGGTTATAAATAGAATGCTTGTAACCTAGAAAATGCACGGGTCCAAGATGTAGATCATTAGGGCTTTGTCTAAGTGAACCACTCGGGTTGTGAGATGGTCACTGTGTTATTACTTAGAAACCTGTAGGTAATGAGTTTTGTATTGTTCTTGGAGGAAGATTTAAAGCAACTCCTAGATGTTGTTCTTAGTCATGAGGGTCATGTCTAGGTACTGTCATAGAAGTGTGTCTTCTACTTTTCTGTGGTTGAAAAGTTGTTGGTAATCAAGCTATTGATGCAGTGGCAGAGTTGTTGACTGCTAGACATCATTGCGATGATTGGGAGTGAGATGGAGTCTCTTATCTAGGGAGGACTTAGATAGAAGGGTCATTGGGTAGTGATTAAATTAGGTAGATTGTCAACTGGTTTGTTGAGTCTGTAATTTGATACTACTAATAGTGGACTTCCTTCCTGGCTTGGTATGCCCCCAGATGTAGGTTGTTGAACCGAACTGGGTGAACAATCCTTGTGTGCAACTCTGTGTTTTTCTGTTGTTTTACATTGGAGAGTGTGTTGTTGTAACATCACACATTAACATCACAAGTTTTTAGTGTCTTGTTCATACAACTGATATTGATGTTGTGACATCGCACTTAACATCACATATCTGGACCAGAATTTCAATTTTTTCATTTCTTTTCTTTCTATATTCATTATAATGTTTGACACCCATGTTATGTTTTTCATTTCACGCGTGGATATTACAGCACTTTCCTAACATTACTGGTTGGGGGGGTGTCGACGGGTACACTGAGGATATGCCACGTGCTGTTGCACTTGTCCTGCTCAGAGGGAACCAGGTGCCGGACACCTACAAAGTGTATCTTGATCGAATGGTTGCTGAGGACGTTTTGTATGACACCTATGCTGCTCACCGTGTGACGCACCTGTTCGATGAGGTTTGTTTGTTCTCAGGATGGTTGGCATGCAGTTCGACCGTTACTGCCCGATACCTGCCGGAGCGCGTCTTGCGTCAGTTCGGTTACACGCAGACGATCCCCAGGATGCCTCCTGAGTCTGCTCCTCTAGGCTTGACTCGCAGGCAGATAGATGACATATATGCTGACTTCCAGTCCCACTTGGTACCGGAAGAGGCTCGGGCGACCAGAGCGGAGAGAGACTGGAGCGTTGCTGCCGGGTACATCGTGTGGTTCTACACCGTCTCACACCCATGCATGGTGCCCACTGCTGAGGGATCGCCACTCAGACCTGCTCATCAGGAGATATTAGAGGAGCGGTAGTCTCAGCTGGACCACACTCAGGATGTCCTACCACGCTGTCGTCAGATAGAGCAGATAGCGCAGCAGGCCATTGCGGACGGTCACCTCCCTGAGGGCTCTGGTGCCAGACTTGCCGTGGACAGGATTATTGCGATTGCTCGGGGGGCACTTCAGTACCGCAGACATCGATCCAGGATGGCGGGTAGGGGCAGAGGAGCAGGGGAGCCATGAGACATCCTTCGCCATACACAGTAGTTTTTTGTTTGATGTATTATATTTATATTAGATGTATGCATTGTATTTTGACAGAGGTTTATTTTATATATATATCATTTTATTTCATATATTGATGTTGTCAAATGTATATTAAGTTGCGACAATATATTAACATATGCGACCAAGCAACAAAACCGATTTCTTAAAAAAAATTAAGTTCTGCTGTTTTCCGGATCTGCAGATCAAAAATGTTTTCGAATGTGCACTTTCGGAATGCATCAGCGTTTTTAAAAAAAATGGCGCGTCTGGATATACACATCTGAAATTAGAGGACAAAATCGAAAATTCAGATGATACCTAAGAAACAATAATAATGTGATAAGAAATCCTCTATAATTATGATCACCATTCTCCTTTTTCGTCATACCAATTTCAACTCTAAAACATTTCAAAGAATTTTATTTATGACTTGCATCTATTTCCCTATCATCAAATAATCTATTGAATATATTTTAAATTATTTATATACGATTAAGGATATATAAAACCATATATTTACTCTCATATCAGTTTAGGCGTTCCGAATGTATCTTCTCAAAATAACGTGTTATTTATTTTGGAGCCATGTTTTGTAATTTGTATCCGTCAAAAGCATATTTTCAAAGTCACGTGCTATTCATTATTTGAGTCATTTAATGCCTAATAATTAGTATGACAAGTTCTAAGACATCAAAATTGTACCTATGATTCTATGAACCCTTAATTAAAAGAAGGGGTAATATAACTTTTTCCCTTCCATACAAGCACTTCCGCTTTATTTATTTTTTTAAATAAAGTTCATATTCCAACTTTAAATTTTAAGATTATGTAATTTTAGACCTTTTGAAATCTGACTCAACAAACACATCTAAGGAGAGCCGTCTCAAATTTATGAGAGGCACTGTGTAAAAAGTTAAAGTTAGCTTCCGTATAGTTATGAAATATTTGTATGAAGGCCTACTTAATTGTAATTAACAGTTGAATATGTTTATGGAGGTCCTTTTAGCCATAAATTAATCATTAAAAAGTGTGAGGCCCTGTACTATAGGTCGCTTTGCACATCCTCAAAGACGGTCCTGCATCTAAGTGACGCACTAACTAAGTATTTATTTTTTGAGGATTTCTTATCACACCACCCTTGTTTCTTAGGCACCATCTGAATTTCCAGTTTTGCCCCCTGATTCTGGATGTGCATATCCGAACGCACCATTTTTTTAAAAAACGCTGATGCGTTTCGGAAGTGCACATCCGAAACATTCCGGATCTGCAGATCCAAAAAACAGCAGAACTTAATTTTTTTTTTAAAAAAATTGGTTTTGTTGCGTGGTCGCATATATTAATATATCGTCGCAACTTAATATACATTTGACAACATCAATATATAAAATAAAATGATATATATATATATATATATATATATATATATATAATAATAATAATAATAATAATAATAAGGGTTAAATATGTTTTTAGTCCCTATAAAATTTGAAATTTTATTTTTAGTCCTTCCCTACATTATCAATATTTGGGCTGATTGATGATTCAACTTCCTGCTTTTTACCTTCGTAATATACATCTGCCCCATAGTGCCATGGGATAGCTTTCGTAGATGTGAACGGAATTGGTCCTGGCACCGTGATAGTGACAGGACTGGGCCCTTCTGGCGCAACACTCGCCACGGGAACTGCATTGACCGGCATTTGAATATCAGCGGGAGTGTAATAGATGGTCACGGTCGATATCTCATCAGTGTCTTTCACGACTCTGTCGAACTGTAGACATCCTTCATTGATCAAATTCTGTAAACCCATCTTCAACTTAGCACAGCCGTTCTCTTGATTCATACACTCGGAGCAATCTTGATTACAGCCCGGGAACACCCGTCCCTTCAATAAACGATCTTTTACCACCAACAAAGAAGTTTTCACTTGATGGATATCTGTCACCAGATTCAATCTCCTCCCATCTTCAATAGCGTACACATTTGCTGCACTATGATCAGGCATGGGATGCTGAGTAATATTAGGAGCGGGAGAGAAATTGATGGCTTTAGCATCAATCAAATCTTGTACTTTATGATGGAAAGCCCAGCATTTTTCAATGGAGTGCCCCTGAGCACCTGAGTGGAACTCACAACGAGCATTAGCATCGAAGTTAGGTGGCAGGTTTCCAGCAACCGGAGCTTTCATAGTACGGAGCTCTACCAACTTTAACTCGAGTAGCCGGGGCAACAGCGCGGCATAAGTCATAGGGAGAGGATCCATCTTACGATCCCTCTGTCTAGACCTTTGCTGGAAAAAAGGTTGTTGCTGTTGAACTTGTTGTTGGGGTTGTTGTTTCTGAACAGACGGTGTGGGGATTGTTACAGCATCTACCTGATAATAAGCTCGAGAACGCCCTCTGCCTCGTCCTCTAAACACAGCATTCGTATCACCTTCTCTTCTTTTCTGGTTACTAACAAACGGTTTCTTCGTCCCCGAAGAGCCAGCCCCACTCACATCCTGGATCTTTCCAAGCTTTAACAGACTTTCTATTCTTTCTCCCGCAATCACAATATCAGCAAATCCAGTTGACGGACAAGCAGCTAATCTATCCAGATAGGCCCCTTGCAAGGTGCCCATGAACATATCTGCCATTTCTCTGTCTGACAAGGGAGGTTGAACCTGGGCAGCCATTTCCCTCCACCTCTGTGCATATTCTTTGAAACTCTCCTTGGCATTCTGGGACAATCCCTGCAATTGGGTGCGGTTGGGCGCCATGTCAATATTATACTGGTATTGCTTCAGGAACGCTTCTGCCAGATCTTTCCAACTCTTCACAGCAGCTCTATTCAACTTCATATACCAGGTCAAGGACGCCCCAGCCAGACTGTCCTGAAAATAGTGCATCCATAGCTTCTCGTCATCCGTATGGGCTGAAATCTTCCCAAAGTAAGCTTGAAGATGCGTTTGGGGACACGCATTGCCGTGATACTTATCAAGAGTAGGAGGTTTGAATTTAGGGGGAATTCTGACTCCTGAGACCAGCCCCAAGCTGGTAACATCAATACCCATAGAGTTCTTGCATTCTATGGCCCTGATCTTTTCTGCTAACTCATCATACCTTCGATCACCTTGATTACCCACATCAGCATCTAGTAGAGTAAATTGGTCTTCCAGAGTATCTTCAAGAGCAACACCAGCATGCCTACCATTTCCATTACCCCGATTGTTACCACCAGGAGGAGGGTTGCCACCGGGAGGAGGGATGCCACGTCCTTGTGAATTGTCATGATGATCACCTTCGGGCCCATTGTCGGGACGCTCTACCAGAAGCCTCAGTCTTTCTTGATTTTGCGCCATACCAGTCATGAGGGTCATGAACTGGTCCATACGCGCCCTCATTTCGGCCAAATCACTTTGCACTTGATCCATGATTCTTACTTGATTTCTTCGCGTCGAATATCGGTGAATATGATTCTCCGCTATACTGCCTGAAACCAAATAAAGGTTAGAGACCCTGCAACGAGTACCTGAAAAGCAAGTAACAAAAATGCAAAATGATATGCAATGCCATGCAATGCCATGTTTGTCATTTCCTAGGTGCTTTTATACCCTGATTCCAATCCAATCCATAGAAATCTGAAGACCAGAAATCGTGATATAAAGAGACGTGTCGGGGTCATGTGCTTGTGTGCAGCTATCTGATAAGAAATAATCCTGAATAAAACTGCTCATACTCATTCAATAAAATATTCAAGTACATTTAAGAAAGGTTCAACCGCAAATGCAATACAAGGAAAAAATGGATCCATCAACAAGCCTGATGGTAGCCATTAACAACAAAATACAGGGAAAAGAACATCAATATGACAATTCCACATCCTTCAGCTTATCACTTGAATACTTGATTTCCTCAAAAAGTATACGGGTACGCTGGTGATTCGGCTTTTCAATCATCTCTTTGATCAAGACATCCCTTTTCTCAAGAGCTTCAGTTAAAGAACCCATATGCAGCATCAGAGCTTCGTCATCACACACTCCTTTGTGTCTCTTTATGCCGGCTTGCGTCTTGAGTATCTCCCTTTCTATCATGACTTCTTTAAGCTCTTTCTTGGTATTCCTCAGTTGGCTTCTAGCTTCTTCTAACTGTTCTTGACTTTTACCGAGACTTTCCCGATACTTTCTCCTCTGCTCATGTGCCTTTTTAAGCTCCTCGTCTTTAGTCTTCGACTGCTCCTTTAACTCGGCATTTTCAATTCTGACTTCATCCCAAGCTTGACGAAGTTGAGCTAATGAATCCTTGCTTCGGGCTAAAGCCTGTTTTGTAATCCTGTGAGCCTGACTAGTGTCATCTGCTCCCAAAGTAAGTTTCCAAAAGTATCGAGCTCGGTCATCAAAATCTTCTTCTTTGTCAGCCAAGGTTTTTTCCGCTTTCAAGGCTCTCTTTTCCAACTCTTTGTTGTCAGCTAGAGCTTTCTGAAGACGTCTGCTCATTCCAGAATTCTCTATCTGCAACTCTCTGACCATTTTCTTCCACTTCTCACATTCTTCAATAGCCACCATAGTGGGTTGTTCTGGCTGTGCTGAACATAAAAGAGGTCCCCTTGAAAAGGGTAAAAGCAATTCCTTTACTTTTGTCTCAATCCACCTGTCATATTCAGGATAAGATCTACAATCTCCTTTTCCAAAAACTGCTTTTCCAATTTTGTGCTTATCTTTCCAAGCATTCACTACTTCTACC
Organism: Lathyrus tuberosus; assembly: GCA_022829125.1. NCBI lineage: Eukaryota > Viridiplantae > Streptophyta > Magnoliopsida > Fabales > Fabaceae > Lathyrus > Lathyrus tuberosus. The sequence goes on from JALAZF010000477.1 coordinate 3,865,357, forward strand.
ACCTTCGCATCTTTAGTTCCTGTAAAGAATAAAGATTCTTCCACATCTTGCTCTGTAGGAGGATCCCTGGAAGCATACCCAAACTGTCGGATGGCCAAAACTGGATTATAATTGATCCCTCCTTTTCTGCCAATCAAAGGCACATTTGGAAAATTTCCGCATCTTGTGACAAGCTCTATTCTCAATAACCGGTGGTCAAACCATACAATGTTATCAGCAGTTAAACTCATCAATCGTTTAGACCATTTCGCCACATCTTTGGTTTCCACAAAGGCACCTGTCTGAGGCAGATGTTTGAAAAACCAATGACTCAGCAGTGGAGTACAACAACTAACAGATCCTCCCCTCCTTTTCTCATTCTTATAGTGCACGAAATGATAAAAATCTCCTAACAAAGTAGGGACTGGATTTTTAAGAACGAAAACTCTTGTCGCTTGCATATCCACAAAGTCTTGCTGATTGGGAAAGAAAACTAGGCCATATATGCAGAGAGCCAGAATGGAATTGTAAACCGTCCAATTTTTAGCACTTGCAGCCTCTTGGGCCTGTCCAGACAGAAATTCTAAATGAAATCCGCTAACTCCATTTTTACTGCTCACACCACTCTTTATCACTGCCTGATCCATTTGTAAAACAGCAGCAATTTCTTTTACGCTGGGAGAACTACCAGAGAAGAATGGTATTGCCGACGTGATCGGAATTCCCAAAATAAATGAGAATTCTTCCAGTGTTGGCATCAAAATGTAATCTGAAAAAAGAAAGCACCTCAACGAAGGCTCGTAGAACTGCAGCAGAGTGTGCAAGGCATCATGTTCATACTTGGTGATTGTACGGACCATCCCAACCAAATTCCCGTAGCTCTTCTGAAACCTATCAAGAATACCCGGACCAGCCATATCTATAACTTTGAGCAATGAATCCAAGACAGGATCTGGAAACTTGTAAGACACATTGTTCTTTCTCTCGGCAACAATCTCTGTTGAACCCATGGATTGGAATCAGAAATGTATTATGCACCTGAAAATGACAAACATAACTGTTATGATATGATAATGCAATGCAAGAGGGCATGTGATCAGGTAATCAAGTGTCGGTGTCTGTATTGAACTGTGTGCACTGTGTCTCTGTACTGAATCTGGCAATATCTGAGATGAACACTTAAATCACTGTCATAGGATACAATGTCTGAAATCATCATAGAATCACAAGTAAGGTAGGTAGGAGGCTGGGTTTCCTGCAAACCTGTAAACATCCCGCCCATACTCACATGTGGTTCTTAGAAAATAAGGCTTGTCAGCTTCGGAGGTTTGAGAAGCAATAGCACATTCAGCCCGTAGGATACAATGCTATGCCAATCAAAGAGGTCGTCCACTGACTCCCCTTAGAAAATAAAGGTCATCCTATGCAAGTTCCAAAGTGGGCCCTCGGGTGCGAATGGGTTTGCCACAGAATGTGGTCTGCCATTGTCACCACTAAAGAGGGATATTTCCACTAAGGTCCTCATGATCGGTCACTAGAGTCGACAGCTCTCTAGATCTACATCCTGGAATACGCAAGATGCGTATGCCATGATGTGTCCCAAGATAGCCTCGTCTAGCTGTGAATTTCGTGAACACCCAACGCACTCCAAACGGCACGTAGGTCCCACTACTCTCCACTCTAATTCTAAGTGTATACTCAAGCCTGTGTAATGGGCTTATCTCTCAGAAATCCCGCCCGCCAAACAGAAAACAACACAGTCCAGTATAGCATAATATATCATATGAAATGAAAATGCTAAAATACGGTAAATACAGTAATGTACAATAAAGCAGTAAATAACCATACAATAAAACAGTAAATACAACACAACAGTAAACACCCAATGAAAGAAAAGCAGACAAGCGCTAGGATTGACTTGCTTAGGGATGGACCAGCAATAGGTCAACCTCAAATTCTCCCCAGCAGAGTCGCCAGCTGTCGCTCCCGGGATTTTCATCCAAGTACAAACGCGAAAGTGGCACCGAAACAGAGTCGCCAGCAATGTGTATTTATCCCAAGAGAGGGAAAGGAAACACCGCGTAAACCTGAGAGAAAGGAAAGGCACGGTCTTGCGACCAAGAGAAATGGGTTCGGGAGTCGGTTACGCGAGAGGAAGGTATTAGCACCCCCTCGCGTCCATCGTACCCGATGGGATCCACGCTTGCTTGCTCGATCAAAGGGTGTAAGAAAAGAATACTGATAAAGAAACTGAAAAAGGAATGGACAAGGAAAGGAGAGAGAAAGAGAAACAAATGTAGGGAAAATAAAAGAAGTGCTCGCATGGGCCCTACCCCACTGCCTACGTATCTCATCGGGAGCATGAGAATCAGAGCGACGTAGTTCCCCTCACTAGGGATGGATTGTTTGTGTTTTTTAGAGAACGGCTTACGTTCTAGCTCAGGTGTTGCAGGCTCGCTGGTCCGAGTGCGTTACCGTCTTGCAAGAGAACGAGTAGGAGCGCGTTCGTGCGTTGAGAATGAATGGGGTGAGAAAAGAATTCCCGAAGGAAAGACGTTATTGTTTGTTTTTGTCTTTTAAGAGTCTTTTCATTTGTTTGCATATGACAGTGTATCTGGATCTTAGCCATTGGAATGTGTACGTTCTCACATTCCAAGATGGAATGGGTAAGAATGCACACTAAGAGTGAAGAAGACCTCCACACTTAGTTCCAATTGTCAAGGTTCAAACACACTAGCATACTTGTGTTTATTAAGTGTTTTGTTGATTATGAAGTGAAGAAGTGTTTTTTATTATTTGCACCTTCAACAAGTATTGCATTTAAGTCCCTCATACAAGATCAAATGTTTAACACATTGACCCAAGATGGGTTATATGCTATACATTTTAAGATTATAAGAGAAGACCCCTTATAATCTTTTCTTTATATGAAAGGCCTAAATGCAATAAATGCCTACCTTTATTATATGTTTTGAATTTTCTTTGAGATGAGAAAAGAGACTCAAGAGAGGAGAAAAGGTAAAACCTATATGGACTAAGACTCAATCCTAATTGATTAGTTAAGGGAGTGATCCTAAGGTTTGTGAGGTTTAAGAAACCTAACCTAAAAGAAAGGAGAAGAAAGAAGGAAGAATACAACTTACTTCCAAAATGGAAGCTAAGTTGATTCTAAAAAGGGAAGAAAGAAAGTTATGAACACAAAGCACTATTAAATGCTTAGACAATCACAAATTGAATGATTAAAAAGTGAAGTAAGAAGTTAGAATGTGGAAGCATATCCACACTCAATTGGCTTACCCTTAGCCCCTGAAATGGTTAGCACAATTACTTACAAGTAAAGTAAGAAAAAATAATGAACCAATCAAACTCAAACAAGTTGACAAACAAAGTAAAATGAGATTGAATGCCATACATGCTTCCAAGTCAGAATGTAACTCATATTTACACAACCTAATGTTATCCTAAATGAGCATACCAAATCATGCAAACAAAATCTCAATCCAACAAGAAGCAAAGAAGAAAAGGTGAAGTGATGTGAATGTGGTTCATACTTGTGAAACAAGTGACTTAAGGTGCAAGATAAACATCAAACATGCAAAGATGAAACCCAAATGTCACAATCAGAAGTCAATTAACATGCTATACATCCTCAAACAAAACCACAACTCATGGCACAAGTGCCTTCATGATCAAGCAAACCAAACATGAGGCATGCATTCACAAAATGAACAAGTTAAACTTCATGCTTCAAACAAATAGCAAACATGCTTCAAAAATTATGACTTTCACCAATCAAACACCTTAAACACATGCCATTAACATATCAAGTCCACAAGCAATGAATCAGAACCAAAGTCACTCAACAATTAGGTCAAAGTCTCATGGAAGTTTCATGTATTCATGCTCAAAGCAACACATCAAAAGTCATCCAAAAAAGACTTAAAAATCATCTCATAAATCCCAAACATACCTCAACATATTGTGACCACACTGCAAAAAGAAAGGCATCAAAATCATTTTTTATGATCAAGAACAAAAATGCACAAAATTATATGTCACATTAAGTATGCATACAAATGGAAATTCAAAAGAAATAATGGAACAGGGTCAAAATGGTCATAAAATCAGAAAATAAAATCATGAAAAATTTCCTAAATGTTTTAAGAATACACATGAATTTTTGTGGAATTTTGTGATATGTTTTGGTATTTTTAAAAATTAGAAATCAAACGTGTAGAAAGAAATAAAAATGAAAAATAAATGCAAAATGCAGGGGGGTATGAACATAGCAATTGGACAGTTCAAAATCATTGGGCTTTAAAAAAGAGAAGGTGCAAATAGCATTCAGGTTAGGTCCATTAAGCACGCAGAACATACTAACAAGCATGGAATCTCAGTCAACAAAATTGACTCACTCATGGCCATTGGATCAAGTCACAGTCAAACCATAGTCAAAGTACGCATGATCAACAAACACACGTGAATGTCCACACTCCCTATCGTGTACCATGCCATACAAAGTTCAAGTGAGTTCAGAAAATTGGCATGTGACTTGCACGCTTTTTTTTTATGTGTTGGCAGCATGGTAGCCGTTAGATCACACTCATCCAACGGATCATATTCAAACTGGTCATAAAACCCTAACATGAAGACACCGGCCGGAGAAGGACCTCCGGTCACCTTCTCCGGTCCACCATCACCGTCTGCAACTTTAATTCTTCCAGAAATTCACAATCCACATACTAAATGAAAGCTAAACTTACGTACATCAAGAATTTAGCACTGAAATCACCAAACAATGCACACACAGCAAGAAATGATCACAAACATTTTGCCCTAAGTTTAGATCTACACCTCTGAGAGGTCTATCAACTAGCCAGAAATGTTTCATTGCTTCTAATAAACCATAATCAACATGAAACAAGCTTAAAAAACAATGAATCGCACCAGATGAGTTAAGGAATTCCAAACCTGAAACTTGAAGATTCTTTGTTCAAAAGAAAACCAGAGATGTTGCCTTGAGTTCTTGAGCTCCAATGTGGCCAAATAAAGGCTTAGATACAAGAGTGGATGATACTTCAGTGAAGGAGAGCTGAAATCCAAGATTCAAAACAGTTGCAATGTGATGAAAATGGGAGAGAGAATCAGAGAGATTCTGAGAAGAAGATGAGGGAGATGAAGTGGAGCTCGAAAATCAGTTGAAATGTGGAGGAATTGAGAGAGAATGGAAAGAGTTTCTCGATTGAATATCAGAAAAAATGAAGCTCTCCCTCATTCGTGAAGGGAAGATTTGTTTTATATGTTGAGCTTAACCATGGTTAACTGGGTGAATCAACTGAGTCATGGTGGTTTAGGTGAGTCATCCCTAACTAACTGAGTCAAGTTAGTTAGGGAGAGCAATGATAAGGTGATGATAGTTCATGGTAAGCTATGGTGATGGTGACAAGAGAAATGGAATGGCAAGGCTGTGTAACACAAAACTTGTTCAGCAAGCTTGTCATTTCTACTTTCATGCATAGCACGTGCTATGGTGTGTATGCAATGTGTTTGGTTTAAAAAGGCAATGGATAGCTGGTATGAATAAAGCACGTGCAAGCTTGTACCAACAACATCAACAACATTGGTTTTTTTTCTGGTTTTTTATAACAGTTTGCAGACATGGGTGTTTAATGGTGATTTTCTCCTTGCATTGTGGATGATTTGATTAGTTCTTGGAGTTATTGGCAAGAGGGATTGTAGTAGAACTACTTTGGCATGAAAATTGAATAGAAATGATGCTTGGGAGAGGTTGAAAATGACTTAGAACAATAAGGTTTGGAAACTGGTTATGGGCGAGGGAATGAGGTTGGTTGGCAAGGTGTGCATGGCATGGATTTTCAGTTGTGTTGACCAATCTTTGAGCTATCATAACTCCTTGTCCTTTGATCAAATGAAAAAATCATGAACATCAATCTTGAAGATCTCACATAGGGGAACAACTTTGATGTTGCAAGATTTTTCATTTGAAGCCTTTAACCATGAGTAAAATGAGTGGACATTTGGCCCACCACATGTTTGTTAAAATGACTGCGCGCGTGCCCTGAAAATCTTGATCATGACCTAGTTTTGAACCTACTTTGCTCAAACTTTGATCACTCATATCTCACTCAATTTTTATCCAATGGAGATGTTCCACACCTGGATTTGAAGCTTAAAGCAAGGCCTTTCATTGAGGCAGAGTGGAATTTTCATTTGGTACTCTAAATTTGAATGGCCTTGGTTCAAATTCTGATGCAAAATGGCCAAAACTTGCTATTTTTAGTAACCCTACTTCATCCAAAAATGGCAACTTTCCACATCTTGATTTTTTTATGATTCTTTTGGAATTTCTTGACCAAATTTTGTACATTGGACATATGCAACATGAATTTCATGATTTTGGGCTCAAAAAGTCAAGAGTTGACTTTTTCTCTGATTATTTGACTTTGCCCCAATTTCTCTGATTCTTGATCTTTCTTCCAATTGAACCACTTCTAAAACCAATTGAGATGCAATTTTCCACATACATACACTTAAGGACATATGGAATACCATGACATCAAGTTTTGTTCAAAAAAACAGAAATACCCTGATTTAATTGGAAACCCTAATCTTGACCTCCTCTGGTTAGGAGGAAATTGCACATCTTCCAAATCCAAATTCCTCAGAGTATGTTGTGTATCCTCTTAAAGGATGATGAGAAATGCCACTTGAGAATGATTTTGGATCAATGAGCTATCTCTTTTGAGGGTTTTCCTTCAATTTTTGAACCTCTTGCATAGTGAAAGATGTAGTGCTTCAATCTCCCATTGAATCTCACTTCCTTGAGGTTTTGGAAGATCAATTGAGATAGTATGAGACATGAGAGACCTCTTGGCTTGCCTAGAGCCAACTTGATTGACCTTTTTGTGCTTTGAATGATTCCTTGATTGTCCACCTTCCACATGATCACATGCCCTAATGGTAAGAAGGATGCCATGCTTCATTTTTCTATGTTAAATGCAATGTAATGCTAATGAGATGGATATGATATGATAAATGATAATGCCATGCTATGATGACAAAAGGGGAGAGCAAATTTTGGGGTATTACAGATATCAACATAATAGGTGCTGGTGTCCACAAACACTTGCTTGCCCAGCAAAAACAAGTAGTACCATCTCAGGGCACGCGTCCTGTGGATCTCCACATCAGCTGGATCACCTGCTTCCCGTCCTGCCTCTGCAAGTGCCTCACCAAATTTATCCATCAGAAACGAGAACCGGACGTGTGCGCCCCTCAACTGGTGCATCTCCGCATGTGCCTTCTCTGGGCTAGCCATAAGCTCTGTAACCAGCAACTCTATGTTGTTCGCCTTCGTCATCCTACCGTGACGGAGAAGGGTACCCGTGATCGGTAGATGTAAGAGGCACGAGATATCATCTAGCGTGATCGTGATCACGCCGTACGGTAGATAGAATGAGGATGTCTCAGGGTGCCATCTCTCAACAAATGCCATTAGGATACCGTACTAGATCCGGGAATACCCAATCCTAGACAGGCCTCCAAGACCAGACTCCGCAAGTGTAGACGTGAACCATTCAGCCTCTGGCAGCATCTCAATCGTGTCCATAACCTTGCCCCCATGGTTATAGAACTTCTGTGAATCCTTCTCCTGAAAATTTCCAAATAAAACAATGTTACAAATAAACATATTTTCAACGAATACAATTCTATAAATAAACCGAGAAAGGTTACCTGTCCTAGCCAGACATATCTGGCAGTATGCTCAGAGTACCCCACGAGTAGGTACATATCAGACGGTCCCCCGGGGTAACCACCCAGCTCATCGAAATCGTCATCAGCGTCAACACCCTCATGTGCTGAGTGATCATCCTCTGGAACAGGAACAGGAACAGGGAACGAGGAGGAGCAGCTGATGGAGCTGGAGTCTCCTGACGATGCCTGCGTGCGGGCTGGGACCCTGATGAACTAGCATTAGAATCCCGACGCCTCCGAGATGTAGAATCGGCGGCTGACGGGGGAGTGGCCTGAACCTGTGATGTGGAAGTGGCCTGAACATGTGATGTGGATGGTTGTGGTGTAGGATGTCCCTCAGCTGTAGGGGCTACCCCAACTCCCTCTACGCCAGAAGTCTCGGCTGTAGACTGCATCCGCTCACGTCAGACAGATGCGTGCTGAGCTGTCCGTCCATGTATGGTACGATCGTCTCTGCCAGCCATCTAATCTGCAAAGCATAATAAATAAATTATTATTTTTTAAAATAATTAAACAAAAACAAACAAACAAACAAAATAAAAAAAATAGTCTTCCGGATGTGCACATCCGGAAGGACACCGAATTTTTAACATTGGGTATATCCGGATGTGCGCATCCGAAAACACTCAGAAAACTAAACGTTAAAATCTTTCCGGATCTGCACACCCGGTACGTTTTTTGAAGTTTAAAAATGGCAGCCATGACCACTGTAACATGCAAAAGGGCATTTTAATGCCCTGATCGTCCGTTTGAAGTAGTAAAAATGACCTACATTGTCTCTAACCTATGTTATTCATACAACCTAACAGTTCTACACCTAAATGTCTACTCTAAATCGATTACTCGAAAATTACTCCGAAACACTAAAATTTGAAAACTTACCGATTAAAATGAGATACGGAGGATTTGGAGTGTGTTGATCGTTGTAGAAGTTGCTCTGCGCCGAACTCGAGTGGAAAAAATCGAGATTTGTGGTGATTGAAAATTTGAGAGTTTGAGAGATTTTGGAAATGGAAAAGTGAAGAATGAGGGGGAGGAAGAAGGTATGGCGCGAATTAATAAGAAATCCTTCCAGAAGTGCACATCATAATTGTTTTCGGATATACATATCCGGAACAGCTCTGCGTTTTTTAAATATTTGGTGCGTCCGGATGTGCACATCCGGAATAAGGGGGAAAAAAATAATTTCACATAGTGCCTAAGAAACTTGGATGGTGCATTAAGAAACCCTCTATTTTTTAATGTCAGCTAAGCTGACCTGACAATTCACGTGTTATTTTATTTTTAATTATTAATACTAAAATAATTAATACATATTTAATTGACAAAATAAAATGTTAACCTCAACATGAAATAAGTTGAGAAATTATCAAGATCGTGTCATTTTGTATGATGGTAAGTGTTAAATACGTGACTTTACACACAAGAGAGAGAGAGAGAGAGATGAATTGTATATTTAAAAATAAATTGGGTTTAAAAAAATTTTAAGATTAAAATCAGAGTTTGAATTTTTTTTAAGTTTTTAGGATTAAGTAGCAAAATATGAATTTGTGTAAAGTAAAATGTAAAAATGTAAAGAGTTTAAGGGAAGAGATGAGAACATAAGGAATTATATAGGTTAAGTGAAAAACAACTTAGTCATGTTCTCAAAAATCGATATTGAGAGTATCCAATTACATTTAAGATCTTTTTGTTGGTTGAACTCTCGAACCCCCTTATATAAGAAAAATAAAGTATAAGGCTAATTTTCAACCAAATAGCAAACGAAGAGTGAATCGGTGAGTCTTCCTTCCAAATGGTGGATTGAAGTGGTTAGTTTCCTTTCCACAAGAAAATTGGAACGGTTAGTCTTCAAGCTTCAAACTAATATTTTGCATGGGATGATCTTGAACCATGGAGAGCTTTTAACACCAGGTTGATCTCAAACCAAACCAAGCTTTTAACATCGGGCTCTGCTTGAATCGAAACTTGGTTTTATACCGAGCTAATCAAGAACATGTGATATTTTAACAACAGAATGATCTCGAACCTAAACGGAGACTTGATCACACAAATTTCAAATCAAAGCTTTTCACGCGTTTAACTTCGAACCTAGACAAATAATCCCTAAGTCGATAAATTGTTCAACCAAGCTAAAAATAAAACTTCCTTGGTGAACTTACAAAACTAACTTTCCAGAATTACAATTTACTCACTCACAAAATAACTTTCTCGAAAGCCCTAAAACTAAATTTTTAGTGAGAGAAAATAAACAAAATGAATTTTTAAATAGAGAGTGAGAGGTGAGAAATGAAATCACATTTTCTGGATGTGAAAATATATGAGAAGAGATCTTTATTTATAGGATAGAGGTTGGCAAAAAAAAAGAAAAAAGTTTTAAGGCCATAATTCTTGTGACAATCGATTGACATCATGCACTAATCAATTGATAGGCCTAAAATTAATGATTAAAACACTTTAAAAGGCAAGAAAAGATATTTACCTGTTAACTATCATTAAGATGTTGTCTTAATCGCTTATGACCCATTTTTGAACTCTCTCAATCGATTGGGATAAGGTGTCAATCGATTGGCACATATAAAATTTTGCCTAGAGCTATTCAAACAACTACCAACTCATCTAGCACGACTTCAAAACATTTTTGAAAATATTTTCTTGTAAAATCTAAGTTTAAAAAGTGTGTGTCTGTATGCGCGCGCGTGCGCATGTGTGTGTGTAATTAGTAGTATACTTAACGAGAGATCTCTTATGCTTTTACAATAAATTCACTCAAATGTATTGAGGTCGACTTTCATATACTTCAAAACTTGTTAGATGCTTCATTCTTGTAGACACTTGATTGATCTTTATTTTAAGATGAGAATTGAGTTATATTCCTTTTAGGTGCGATCATCAAATAATCCAATGTATCAAGTTTTATTAATCTGATTGTGTTTCTCTGCATCCTAAAATGATTCAACAAATGGTATTTTCAACTCTCCCACCTTGGGAATTACAAGGTAAGTATTCTTATATTTCTCATCCATGGTTTATTGATTCTAGGGCATTCAATGACATGAAGAACATCGAATACTTGGACAATTTACATTTCTATCATGGTGTGTTTGTATCACCTAAACTTGTTTCCATTTTATCGTATGTTGTTCATTTGGTGGACAAAAGTTTTAGTGTTAATTTTATCTTGATGGTTGTCTTATGCAAGATAATGTGTCGAAAAAGGAGATCACAATAAATCCCAAAGTTAGAATATTGTTTTCATTCTAATTTATTTCCAATCATTTATTTCTTCCTTATAATCATGTTTTTAGTTTGAATGAGGAGTGACATAAAAAATTAGGTTATCTAAATTTTGTTTTTGTATCATTTATTAAAATTTGATTTTTACACATTGACTAAAAGTAAAACCATTCCTTTTAGGTGTGGTGCTTATCATGCTTCCACTTGTTTTCAAATGAGTTATTGTTAACCCTCATTTTTCGACGCTAGAAAGAATCAAATCTATTTTAAGTTAAAAAATTATTTTTAACATAAAGAAGGCTTCGACCCAGCGTTGGTGAAGCCTGAGTCGAATAGGGGTTTTGGAAGCCTAAAAAATGGTTAAGTGTTGGGAAAGGTTTCGACCATGGGAATATGGAAACTCGCGCTACAGTTGTTATACTAAGGCTGGAGGGAATTTCCAATGTTTGAAATTCAAATAGGAGCAGTTGTGAACATGGGAACAGTTGAGGCCAAGGAGAAGGCGCCAAAGGGACACGTTTGAAGCAATAACCACCACTTAGTAGTTATTTCTTAGCACTATAAATAGGAGTTATTTCTATGTAATAGGGGTGTTCATATTTTTGTACAAGTTACTCAAAGAAACTCAAAGTACCCGCATGTAGAGAAACGAGTTCGTGAGAATGTACGTAATGTAACACCACTTTCTTTCATCAATGCAATTTATCTTCATCATGTTTAAGCTTCAAGCATTTACTTTCCATGTCTTTACGTTTTCCTGAATTTTACTTTTCATGTCAAATTTACTTAAAGTCTTGTTTTTAAACTTTCATTTAAAACTTTCTGCACTTATTTTCGACAGCACCTTTACATTTCAGTCTTTATTTTTCAAGAACGTGGAGTTCATTGCATTTTATTTTCAAAAGCTTTTACATTACTGCATCTACATTCAAAGCCATTTATTTTCCTACCCTTTACTTTCGACAGTCATTTACTCTTTCTGCATCTTTTACATTCAAGAACGTGGAGTTCAAGCACTTTTATATTTCTTGTTGTTTACTTTCGACGGTTATTTATCTTCCTGCACTTTTATTTTTCAAAGTCATTTACCTTTCTGCCTTTTACATTCGACGTCTTTAAAATTCTGCATCATTTATTTACAGCCCTTTACATTTCCAAGCCTTTACCTTATTTGTAAGTAGTCGAACGTGGAGTTCATGTAGTTTTCTTTTATTGTCGAACGTGGAGTTCAATTTACATTTCTTACATTTTCCCTTAAATTTAGCACATGTCCTAGGATTTGTGTGGTCGATCCTGCAAGTTAGTCAGTTTTATTTAAAATTGATAGACCAGAGGTTGTTTATCAAAATTCACAGTAAACAAATTGGCACGCCCAGTGGACCCAGTGCTAAGCTTTATACTTTTTGTTTTCTTGGTGAAGAAGTACTTTCGTTGTATGTTATTGAGAAGTGGGAAGTTAGCCACAACAAACGAAGGAATACCAAAAAGAAGATACACTAAGAGAATGACAACTAATGCCAACCAACAAGTTGATCCTCAAGGGAGTATTTCAAACACTCAGTCAAGTAGCAGTATGGGGGCTCAAAGCACACCATCACCAGTGTCTTCGATAGGAGGACAGACGTCATTTCCATTAGTAGTGTCTGAACCAGGATCAACATGCACAAAATCATATACTCAACCAGTGTTAGAATACATAGGACCACAAAGTCCTAATTCACCAACACCAGGAGGAAATTCAATGTACCGGTATGTCCCTCCTCCAGGTTTTCCACATCCAGGGTCAAGGAGTCAACCCTATGGTATGCCTACATCAATGATGCAAAATCTGCAGAATACTCCACCTGTATTTTCAGAGACTGTAGTGTCTTCGCCATTACAAGGATCAGGATCAGGGGGTTGAAACAACCAGAGTATAGGTGTTGGTTACTCTGTTCAGACGCCTAGTCTTACAAATACATCCATAAGTTGTTTGAGACAGCAGATGGATGAAAGTAACATGCAAATGGTGCATATGTTGTCTCAGACAATGGGAGAAGTTTTTCAACCCTTGATTTAGAATACGACTCAAACTAACCAACAATTGGCTGCACAATTGGCACGCATGGCTGATTTCATGGGAGTACCAGCGGTGGATCGAAGAGCAACTGTTGTCGAAGATATCCCAAGACGTCATCCACGTCATATACCTGAGGTGAACTTGGAAGATCAAGAGATGATTGATCATTTTAGAGTCGAACCACCAAGAAACCAGATGCCAATCCAGATAGAGGAAGAGCCAGTGGTGATGGTGAACAGGAACCAAAATGCTGATCAATTACTTAGACAGGTTCGACATCGAAATCAAGCAGAAGAAAATAATCTTGCAGCCATGGTTGAAAGGATAATGACCAGAAATGGTGTGAATCTTGGCTTCACAAGGCCAAATTATACTTCGCCTATAGTGGATTATATTCTCCAAGCAGAATTACCCCCTAGGACGAAGGTTCCAAAGTTCAGCAAGTTTTCAGGAGATACTACTGAATCTACCGTCGAACATGTGGCTAGGTATTTGATTGAAGCAGGCGAAATTGCAGTTGACGAAAGCCTCAGAATCAAATACTTCCCAAATTCCCTTACCAAGAATTCCTTCACATGGTTTACTACTTTGCCTCCAAATTCCATATACAATTGGACCCAACTAGAACGTTTGTTTCATGAACAGTTCTACATGGGGCAAACTAAGATTAGTTTGAAAGAATTGGCTAGCATCAAATGCAAAGTTACTGAGCCAATTGATGATTACCTGAATAGGTTTCGACTTCTTAAAGCCAGGTGCTTTACACAAGTGCCAGAACATGAGTTGGTCGAAATGGCTGCTGGGGGTCTTGATTATTCCATTAGGAAGAAATTAGATACCCAATATCTTAGAGATATGGCCCAATTGGCTGATAGGGTTCGACAACTAGAAAGGTTGAAAGAAGAAAAGGCTAAATTCAGTAGGGGTAAAAAAGTGGCCTTTGTCGAATGTAGTGAAGACGTGGAGAATTCATATGATGAAACATCTTACTTCGACGAAAATGAGGTTGACGTTGCTGAGTTAAAGCAAGGTCCACCTTATGCCTGCAAATTATTAGCCCCTTCAAATGGGAAAAATCCTGTCGAATCTAATGACAAATTTCCCAAGAAAATATACACTTTCGACGTTACTAAATGTGACGAAATTTTTGATTTGTTAGTTAAAGATGGGCAAATGATAGTACCTGCTGATGCTAAGATGCCACCTTTAGAACAAAGAAAGAAAAGAGGTTTTTGTAAGTACCTTAATTTTTTGGTTCATAAAACTTCTCAATGTTTTCTTTTCAGGGATTTGGTGCAAAATGCTATCCAAGAAGGAAGGCTGAAGTTTGGTGACAAAGGAAAAGCCCAGATGAAAATCGACTCTGACCCATTGCAAGTTACAGAGGCTAACTACACAGAGCCTCACGAGGTCCAAATGGTCGAAGCCACAGAAGAATCTGATCAGTCAGTCAATATGGTGGAGGTTACTGAGGACTTCGCCACCAATCCTGTGATAACTAAAGGTTTTAGTAAGGCTGCAAATGGCCTGAATGTTGATGGTACCAGTCTAATGTTGGTGACCAAAGAAACTGCTGATAAGTTTGTTGAAATGGATAATGCTGCCAAGGTTTTGGATATGGCAGTGAGTGGATTGAAGATAAATGCCACTGAAGGCATTAACATGGTCGAATTGGTTGAAGAATCTGATTCTAGCTCAGATAGCATCAGCACCAATGAGGCTATGGGCAGAAATGCCCCCAAAGTCTAAGTTGTTAAAGAGTTGGAAGATGACATGCTATTGGTAGGAGAGATGATAGACATGGATGGTTGTTTGGTGGAAAACTGAATATGTATGGCTGCTGAATAATTCTTCAAGACATCTCCTGATGTTGAGAGAGTCAATGCTGAGGAAATGGTCAAAGCTGAAAAGACTGCTTGGCAGAAGGCTTCCCAAAAAGCTGCAAGAGCAGCAACAAGTGGTGGTTATCTGGCAAAAACCACTGAAAGTCTGGAAGCTCATTTCTCCAAGATGCGCTTAAAGGATAAAATTGATGTCAATATGATCGAAATTACAGATCAAAAAGCTGAACAAGTGAGTAAGGCAGATGAACAAGAAGAGCGCGACAAGATAGCTTATCCTAAGCAAGAGGAGATAATTGTGGATTTTCTGCACCGTTGCCAGAAGAAAGGTTCTGGAGTAATGCTATGTCCTAGATGCAGTGCCATTTTTGATGAGAAAGATGCCCACAAGTTAGAAGGTGTCAAAAAAGCTGGTGGAAGCTGGGGGCAGAAGGTAAATAAAGGTCCCAGAAGTTTTGACCAGAGACGACTTTCGACAGGGTTGAAAAACCAAGTACCAGGAGTTAGGCCATGTACATTCAAACCAGCTGCGAATGTGCCAACAAGTAGTTGGATCAAGCCTATCGAGGGAAGAGGACAGAAGAAGTGGGAGAAATTTGATGTGGAAAGAGGTTCTTCATTTGAGTATAGAAAAGATAACCATACCACCAACAAGTCAGCATACATTTCTCAAAATTACAAGGGTAAAAATCCCATGTCTAGATCACAATGGCGAAGAGAGCAACGCAGGCGAAAGTCTATCAGGGAGGCTCAGGTGTCACTCCCAGGATTTTCATCCAGGTACAAACGCGAGAGTGGCGCAGAAAAACAGAGTCGTCAGCCGTGTAAATTTATCCCAAGAGAGGGAAAGGAAACACCGCATAAACCTGAGGAAGAGGGAAAGGAATGGTCACCGCAACCATAGCCTGGGTTCGGGAGTCGGTTACGTGAGGGAAAGGTGCTAGCACCCCACGCGTCCATCGTACTCGATGGGATCCACGCTTGTTGTCTATTCTAAGGGTGAGTTATACTATCATCTATGGCTGTACTAAAACGGGGGAGGGGAAAACTAAGACAGACTCGGTAGGACGTCGACGTCCTAGGCCTACGTACTCCCTTTGTGCAATGGGAAATTCAGAGTCAACGTAGTTCGGACCAAGTTCTTTTTGTGTTTTTTATGAGCGACATTAAGTTCGCGTCCGGCAGTTAGGGTCGATGCCTGTTTGCGACTCAGACGGAAAGTAACGTGCCCTTTTTGAAAATAGCCTTTAGTTTGACAATCCCGAAGGACAAAAAAAGTTTGAAGTTTGTTTGTATTTTTAAAGACAGAAGTGACTTGAGTTAGGTCATAACTTGCATTGCACCAAAGTCTAGGGCACAGGGACGAATACTTAACGAATCGTCCCAAGACAGGACTCTCGCTAAGCACTCTAGAAATATGAGAGAAAGCCCCTCATTTCTCATTCCCCACACTTAAGGCTCATGCGCAATACACTTTATCCTTATTAAGTGTTTTCAAGAAGTTTTGAGATGAGAAGAGAGAAGACACAAAGGAAAAGAAAAACACTAAGGGGATTCTATCCTAATGTTATCATGCATGGATTGCTATCCTAATGTCTCTCCTACCTCCGACTTAATCAAAAATTAAGTGGAGCGAGGAATCCTACGGGATCATGCCATCAGACAAGTAAACACAGGATGAATCAATCACAAAATGAACTAAAAACAAACGAAAGAATAAACAGTGTTAGTCACCAACAATGTCACACAATCAAAGTAAAAAGGGGGGAGCTTTAGCCAAGGGGTCATATCAACCGAGGCAAACAAGCTAGCTATGGGAAATAGGGGTACTCACCCAATGGTATCGAGAACCATAGAGAGCAGAGTAAGGGGGATGTGAATAAGATCACATAAGCATCAGCATCGGTCAATGCGAGCTATAAACAAGGCGTGGGGATTTGATTGCAAAACCCTTCTTCCACTTGACGGACTCGATAACAAGAGTAAGCTATGTTCAAAGCTTCAATCATGTAATGAGAGCTAAGAACGACTCGACTAGAATAACAGGGGTCGATTGCGAACCCTACCTTCCGTCAATTGCCTTCTTGGAGGTCTTACAAGGGGATACGGGAGTGGGATGCCTCTTTGGAGGTCTTTAGGCACAATATTAAACAAGCACAATCATGGCCTCACTTGAGGACTTTCCAGCATTGTCGGCCAAGTGGCACGGACTCCCAATCCTACTTCTCATGGCATCAAAAGAAAAAATGCGGAAAGAGAGTAAATCGGTTCAAGAAATTATACCAAACGGATGACAATCCGTAAATAGCAATGCAAGCAGAACAAGAAACCCGGAGAACAAGCTATCATTAGGCAAACAAAAGCGAGTCAGAAATCTGGTACAAGCATAAGCGTCAAAACATTGTCGGTGTGAAAATAAATCACAACCGACACGTGGTGTGTGTATCGGACACGTCCACATAGGAAACCTGCATGAAAACACAAACCAGACAACCACACATGCACTACATAATGCATCTCATAGCATGAGATAAAAGCCATCGCATCAGAAGCAAAGTAGTATCCCACAAATAAAGTGGAATACCGAACGAATAACCATCGCCTGAATCTTAGCGGGAACCTTGCACAATCTCAACAAACATGTTATAAACCACAAGGAGATGCAACCGGAAGTTGCACCCATGCATCATAACTCAAAATCAAGCACAATGATAAGCATACGAGTAATGAGCATGCATCAGAACACAAAGTCTCAAAACGGGGCAGCACCGCCACAACGTCATAAAATGCACGCAAAGTCGATCCGGAAAAGAGCGAAACCAATCACAATAATAATGTATGAGCAAGTAAGCACAAGTGCACATCAAATACAAGTCAACATGCAAAGTTCGCACGAAACGGAGCTTAAAAACTTCAAATCGGAAAAAATGCGTAAAAAATCATCGACTCGGAATTGGACGAAAATCGCATGGAGACTTGCAAACGTGCCAACGGATTCAAATATGCAATCAGTTCGAATTAAATCAAAGTGGAAGTGTGACTTTCAAAGCCGGAGCAGAACAGAAACCACATGAAAAAAGTGTCTGAAATTGATAAAAATCACACCGGGTGTCACAAAATAAGCTAACAAACTCGAATAACCGATTATCCGAAGCTAAATCACACCGGAACATCAACTTACCATCACGGGGCAGCAGCTACGCATGTCAGAAAAGTCGAAAGAAAATGCACAGAAAGTGGTGTCAAACTTACCAAAGTATGCTAGCAACCTCACATAATCAATGCACACAAATTAAATCGGAACTTAAAGCCCATTTGTGAACTCCGGGCAGCAATGTATACATATCGGCATTCGTCCAAAAAGTGATTTGAAATCATGGTTTTAAAGTGTGGATATCGAACACCGACACGTAACAACACAAGTGAAGTTCACAAACGTGAAGCAACACTCGAAATTACACCGGTAACACGGTTTCAAGCAATTATTCAAGTGTCGGCATAAACAAATATCAACTCGAAATGGACATCGATACATGAATTAGAATCCGGAATTCACACATATTCACCAATTAAGCATTAGAAACAAACTTCGATACCAAAATAGTGTGCAAATGGTCAATTAACGTAATTCAAAAGTAAGCTCGACACACACATCGACACCACAAAATATTCATCCGGAACCAAAATCGATACAAGATTAGTGAACAAAATGTGAATTAAAGTAACTTAGACATAAAGCTCGACACATCATAATTCACCAATAACACAATTATTCCATCGGAATCAAAGTTCGACGCAATTATCAAACTCAACACAACAATTAATATCTGGATTTTCAACTCACATGAATCAACAATTATTCAACCAATTCCGGATTTCAATATTATTCAATTCAAAAATCAAAGTTATATCACGATTATACTAATCAAAATCTTGATTCACAATAAATTCAACAAAATTCACCTCTTAGGCATTTTATCAAACACCTAGACTACAACACTTAGTGCAACAATATCTCAACCTCGAATCAATATCAATTCACCAAATCAAGCAATCAAATCACAAGAATTATGAAAAGGATTCAAAGAATTACCTAGATCAAAGGTTGGAGGAGAGATCACAAGGGAGATCGGAGGAAAAATTATGCAAAAATGGAGGGAGATGGTGCTCTATAGTCCGCGGCGGAGGGAGGGAGTATCGCCGACGGTTGGCGGCGGTCCGAGGGGAGGAGGGAGATCGCGAGTGAGAGAATCGGTCTTTGGAGTTTTTTGTGATTTGCTTTGAGAAATTGATGAATATTGATGAAGAACTCAAGAACAAATGAGAGAATGTAAGTTTTTTGATTTTTTGATCTTGTGAGAGTTGAGAGAAAAATTTGAGAGAGTTTTTGGTGTTTGTGAGAATGAGTGAAAATTAGAGAGAAATGAGAGATAATTTGAATATATAGTGTGGTCTAAAATGAAGGGCAAAAGGTAAAATTTTGGCTTAAGTGAAAATAACACCGTTTTTGGCAAGAAATTTCGACTCTGAGCCTTCCACAACATCGTCCGCCTCTGAATCACGGTTGCAACGCAAAAATAACGGACGTCATATGATCAAAATCGAGTGCGATCGATATGTTTAAGCTGCAAGACGTCACTGAATAAGTTGTTTTTTTAGCTTATTTGGTGTCCGCTACTCGAAAACGTGACAAGGTCAACCTCTTAGGAGCATAATCTCGACTCGAATTTGTCTGCAAAGTTGTAGATCTATGAGTCAGTGACCTCGTGTCAAAAGATGAGTGCGATCGGACAAAACACGAGTGAGATATGAATTTTCCCGTGAAACAACTTTCAGCCTTTTTCTTCGGTTCAGCACTTCCGTTTTTGTGAAATAAACCAAAACGATGTTCTTCGGAGCATCGTCCGAACTCGAGCTTGTTTTCAATCTTAAAGAGCACAAAATTTGTGAACCGTAGCTTCAAGAACGGACAAAATCCGATAAAAATTGACCGAGTTATGAATTTTCCAATATCTGACAGACAACAAATTGTTCCAAAGAATTCTTCCAGTAATTCGCACTTTCGGGGTTCTTCCGCTTGGACCTGACTCATACTGAACTTACGTCACGAAGATGGCATCGAAACGGAATTTTAGGCACCGGAACGGCATCAATCCGATAAACGAGCTGAGAGTTATGAATTTTTTAGTGTCCGAAATACATCGGTTCAGCACTATTTTTCACTGTTTTTTGCACTGTATCGACTCTAAAAACTCGCGTGTTCGGAGATCTTCCTCAAAGAATCATCCCTCGGTCCAAACACAAAAGTTACAGATAATTTCAATATGGAACTTTTTGGCATAGGAATAGCTCAGAAATGATGATCCAATCAGAAGTTAAGCCCTTTTGAATACCACTGACGCAATTATCCAGCGAAACCGAAATTCCAGAAACAAATAATTTCCACCACTTTCCTTGATGAATTGACTTCCGAGCCGAACATAAAAGTTGTAGAGAATACCAAGACGGTTCTAACTGTCGAATATCCAGCCAAAACGAGTTCCAGAGCAAGAGTTATGAATTTTGCAAATTTGCACAGCAAACTGATTTTCTGCTCAAACTGTTCTGAATCGGCTGAAAACTTCAACTTCCTCTGAGATTCTTGACATGAAAAATTATGTTTGATAAGAGCTTTGCTGACCCGTTGATTATGTAACCCGGAGAAATACTTTGCGCATATGTCGAGTGACAAAATAAACGTCTGTTGCAACCTGACGATGCTTGAACAGAGAACCTTGATCCCATAACCACAGAGCCAAATGATATGCATGTATGTACCCGATGACCTAGCTAAAATGCAAATGAAGCATAAGCCACTTGAGTTAGAAAAGTGAAGGCAAATTTTGGGGTGCAACAGTTGCCCCTATTCAATCAACTTGGTCCTGAAGGTATGATAGCGACGACTTTCAGACATTCCAGGATACACGGGGATTGAATACCGAAAGAGCCCAAGAAATTTGCTAATGGTGAGAATAACGGAATGGAGCGTGCTGAAAAATAAGGAGTATGACCTCAACCATACCCACACAAAAATAAGATGAATACGACCTCAACCGTACCCACAAAGGAAGACTGACCTCAATCACTCCCACAAAGAAAAAAGACGAATACGACCTCGATCATACCCGCAAAGGAAGGCTGACCTCAATCACTCTGCCCACCAAGAAAATATGAATACGACCTCAATCGCACCCACAAAGCGAATACAACCTCAATTGTACCCGCAAAGGAAGACTGACCTCAATCACTCTACCCACAAGGAAAACATGAATACGACCTCAATCGCACCCACAAAACGAATACAACCTCAATTATACCCGCAAAGGAAGACTGACCTCAATCACTCCCACAAAGAAAATATGAATACGACCTCAATCGCACCCACAAAACGAATACAACCTCAATTATACCCGCAAAGGAAGACTGACCTCAATCACTCCCACAAAGAAAATATGAATACGACCTCAATCGCACCCACAAAACGAATACAACCTCAATTATACCCGCAAAGGAAGACTGACCTCAATCACTCTACCCACCAAGGAAAAATGAATACGACCTCAGTTGCACCCACAAAACGAATACAACCTCAATTATACCCGCAAAGGAAGACTGACCTCAATCACTATACCCACAAAGAAAAAGACGAATACGACCTCAATTGTACCCACAAAACGAATACAACCTCAATTGTACCCACAAAACGAATAGAACCTCAATTATACCCGTAAAGGAAGACTGATCTCAATCACTCTACCCACAAAGAAAAGGACGAATACGACCTCAATCGTACCCACAAAACGAATACAACCCCAATTGTACCCACAAAGGAAGACGGACCTCAATCACTCTACCCACAAAGAAAACATGAATACGACCTCAATCGCACCCACAAAACGAATACAACCTCAATCGTACCCGCAAAGGATAACCAACATAAAGTGGATTTCGCTGGGATAACGTGAAACAAAACTTCTGGTTTATACCACCCCTACTGAGAAAGGGAAACTGGCAAACAAAATATGTCAAGCGAGAACTGACTACCAGGCGAGAACTGGATTTCACAAAAGAGAAAGGCCAAACAAAGACAAACTTCTAACGGACTCACGATCCACAGATAAGATGACTCCGCTGGGGAAAGGAGAAGTCTAACTAAAAGACTCTGCCAGGGAGCACAAATATGAGGAACGCATCCTTCCAAAATCTCCTGAGTCATGCCATCTCTGCTGAGAAAGAGAACTGGTAAGGAAAGTATCAAACCTGGCTTATGCTTCGAATGCAAATATTTGAATTTTGCCGTAATGCTCCACACGAAGTGGAAATGCTACGCGTTTGAGGATGCAATGCAAATGCTTATGATATGCAAAAAGGGTCCCTCCAGCAAAATAAATGCTGGAGAGAAAAGAACAATTCAGCTAGGGATGCCAAAAATAAATTGTCCTCCGAATCCAGGAACTCTGCTGAGAAGGATCACACTGACTGACTCTTTAGATCAACAACTTCTACTGGGGGTGAAATCCCAACAGAACATCCACACTACCGGGGGTTACACCTGTCCTTTACTAAAGGTCACATCCAAAACCTGAGATTCCTCCTCTGCTGGGGGAGTTGAGAATGAATGCCAATAACGGAACCAGAAGCCTGTTACTGAAGACTGCCAATAACAAATGGGCTTAGGACCTGCTGAGAGATGCCAGCCCATAATACCGTCCTGCTTGGGGAAAAGAGTCCATAATACCATCCTGCTTGGAGATACTGCCGAACTTAGCCTGCTGATGGGGAGAATGACTTTACTCCCACCTTACTGGGGATTAGAATGTGACATTGTCGGCGAAAGCACGTTTCCTGACTAGATGGGGAAGGTGAACACCCTGATTCTGTGAGGAAAGAACATCTTGGTCCGGAGAAAATACTTCCCAAGTCTCCTGCTGGGGAAGGTCTACTCTGCTGAGGAAAGGTGCAGTCTCATTGTTGGGGAAAGCAACCCTACTGGGGAGGTACGATCCTGTTGCCACTCAACCTGACCTGTTTCTATGTTCATAAACGGCCCTTTGAACTCTCCACTTGCCCCAGACCACCAGGTCTAATGGAAGAAATCGTCTCAAGAGGATTTTACAGAAGACTGGGCGTTCGCACTGCCCCAAGGTCTCCAAACTCTTGGAGAGATTTATCAGATCTTGACATAACTGCCCCAGGCTTCATAATCCATGAAGTACATTACCTCGAAAGGAATTGTAATGACTCGAAAATACTCTGTCCCAGTATTCTGAACTTTGAAGAGGTGTTTTCAATTAACCATTTTCAAGAGTAGATAATTTCTCACGCTCTAGAGGAGGCCTGCCCCAAGTCTTGAAGGAACTTTTCCCCTGACTGATCTTATAGAGATTTGTCAAATCGACCTGATTGCCCCTGTCTGGCTGCTTTAGGGAGCGTTTTCAACGCGATTGCTCCAGATTAGCTGCATCTTATCACCATTTGTCGGGAACCCCCAGGTCACATACCCCTTGACATGATTGTCCTTCGAAGTTTTCACCATCTCAACTTGGCGTGATCGAGCTTCTCGACTGTCGTTCATCATGTAAGCTTCTTGGATATCAAACACATGCAAGCTGAAAATGTTTATTATGAGAATGACAATTCTAATGCAACACTCATGTTAACCTTGAAGCTGTATTGAAAATACGTCGCCAAACCTTGTGAACGAATCACTAGCTGGGATGCGACCTTGATTTTTGAGTGGCAAAATAATGCGCACATGCAATACCAACAAATCTCATTAGCACAACTCATAGGAGTCAGGAACGTTAACTCAATGAAGTACGCCGTCGGAATAAACCATGTTTCAATTAGGACTTTTGAGGGTTGTAACGTGGTCTGGTTCACGGTTTCAGCAAAAAGGATTTATGGCTCAAAATTTATCGGTGCCCACCCACTTTTCGTGATGTTCTCCAGTCCTATGTTCAGTTAATCTGACACAAACGCTCATCTCTCAAAGGTTTATGATCTTTAAGGAACCTATGCCACTAATGGTTTGGCACCTAAGGAGATTTTGGAATGACAACCATCCCTTTTTATCTTTTGTGTCTGTAATCACACGAATTTGTTCTTATCAAGGATTTTCTTTTGTAATGCTTTTTCGCTTTTTCTTTCTTTTGCCCATTTTTTTGATCCCTAATTTTTGCCTGGACTGACTCTTTTGAGTTTTTCGATTTTGAAGTCCAGCGGGATGCCCTAACTTTTGCCTAAGTCACTTGTTTTCAAGTTTTGACTTAGCGGGCTTTCTCTCTTTTTTTTCATTCCCCTTTTTTGAACAAAGCGTGTAACACTGGTTGTCTTACTTGCTTGACAGGGTTGTGACTGCCTCACTTCTATGATTGTTGATGGATGACCATTGTGGTTTCACATCTCTTGACCTCTTGACGGTGGGATAGAAGGTAATGGATCCTCAGATGCACACTCTCCTTGAAATTTGAACGTTCGGTCAAACTAACTGACGCCTACCCTGCCCCTGGGTTAAGTATGAGGGTTTTTCGAATGAAAGAAGCTTCTACTTCAAAGCTCAAAGGGGTTAACGAGGGTCTATCTCCCTTATATCTCCAGTGTTTAGGGATTTGAATCAATGTCTGTACATCCTCAACAGGGTCCTATCCTTGAACATACAACCAGAGATTTTGCGTTTTCATCTCATCATCCTCCCTCAAGAGTTCTAGACAAGAAAATTGGTATTGCAGTGCATATAAACATTTAAGAGTGAACACGAATGGATTACTTCAAGAAAAACATGCTTATTGTATTATGATTGTCATTAAAAAAACAAACAGGTTTCTACATGCAGAAAATGTTTAAACAAACAAATGAAAGCTACATATGAAAATGCAATAAAGAAACAGGAAATCGCCATCGTTGAGGAGACTTGGCTCCGTCTGGACTTATTATTTCTGACAACATACTCGCAGTCTGAGTGTTTACTCAGGAGGCTTCAATTGATTGACTTCCTCTTTCAGCATTTTCTAGTCTTGAGTCAAAGCTTGCATTTTCCCCATGAACTGCTCCATTTGGCTCTGTACTTCCCTCGGCTCTGCTTGAATTTGTTCCATGATCAACCTCTGAGTGGCTTGAGGAGTTGAGTCTGTAATTCAGAGAGAACCATATCAGGACAAGAGTAACCAGCCTCGAACACCTATTATGCACAATGATTATGAATATGCAAATGCAAATGAACATGTTTGAATATTCGCAGGGCGATCCACCCCTTGATTCCAGTTTAACAGCAAGATAGAACGAAACTTCTGCTCATATATTAAGAAAACCAGAGGAAAACCAAATGTCAATAATCACAATCCAAGGTAACAAGCCTGAACACAAAAATCATAGGTCCCAGCCAACAAGCCTGGCGGTGGTCCAAATAATGAAAGAAAATAGAAAACTACGGCATGTCATCAAAGTCCACAAGTGTCAATCCCCCCATCCATTATGCTTTTTGCTCCAGTCTTGAATTTCCTTGAACAACTTTTTGGTGTCGGGATGCTTCGGTCTCTGAATTAGCTCTTGAATGAGAACGTCTCTCCTATGCATGATCCCTTCCAAGTATCGACAATGTAACTCCCAAGCGTCTTCTCTAGAAACACCACCCATACTAGGTCCCTCATTTCTAGATCTCTTCACTTCAGCTTGGATCTTCAGTTCCTCTATGGAGGCTATGGCTTCATTGAGTCGACCCTCGACTGCTTGTCTCTAGAATACTCCTGATAGGATCTCAGCATCTTTCTTCTTGAGCTGCGACTTTAATTGATCAATCTGAGCTAGATAACCGTCTTCTTTTTGCTTATTCTCAGCCATTGCAGTTTCTCGGTGAGCATTGAACCTGTGAATTTTTAACAAAGCCTTGTCCAACTCTTCCTTCTTAGACTCGAGAACCTTACTGATACCGTCTAGAGCTTGTTTCATCCTTTGTCTGGATGCGACCTTATCAGCTAGCTCCTTTTCTGCCTCAGCGAGAAGCTCTGTCTTCAACTCGGCGATGTGAACAGCTTCACCCCGCTCATGCTTCAACTGATAAATCTCTCTTTGTAGCTCACTGTTTTCTTCTCACAGCTTTTCCTTTTCAGCCCACAACTTGTTAAACTTCTCTATCTCAACTGTGGTAGGAGGCTCAATCAGCAAGGGGTAAGATGGTGGTTCTACCGGGAAGGGAAGAAGCTCCTCTTCTGTTCTCTTCTTAATCCACTCTTTATAGGAAGGGAAAGCCCTGTTGTTACATTTCTCGACTGAAGTTTTTCCCCTCTTGGTCACCTGCTTCCAAGCATTCACAATCTTCCTTATCATCTCTTGATCCCCAGTACCATTGAAGAATAAGGACTCTCTAACATCTCGCTCTTCAGGTGGACCTTTCAAAGGATAACCAAACTGCCTGATAACAAGGGAAGAATTATAGTTAATTCCACCTCTTCTCCCTATCAAGGGTACATTAGGGAATTCTCCGCACTTGCAAATAATCTCTATTCCTAGCAAGTCACGGTTGAACCAGACAATGTTGTCAGCAGTCAAGCCCATTAACCTCTTTGACCACTTTAGAGAATCTTTCGTATCAACGAAGGCGCCAGCTTCGGGGAGATGGCTCAGAAACCAAGTAGATAAGAGCGGTGGACAACAACTCACGTTTTTCCCCGCCTATTTTCATTCTTGTAGTGGACTGAGTGATACACATCACCTAGCAAGGTAGGTATAGGATTCTTTGAAATAAAGATTCTGACAGCATGCATATCCACCAGATCAGGAACATTGGGAAACAGGACAATCCCATAGATGCACATAGCCAGAATAGCTTGGAAAGCAGTCCAATTCTTCTCTTTAACATGTATGCAAGCTTGATCAAACAAGAACTTCAATAAGAAACCCTTAGCTCCTTGTTTTTCCTCAATATTACTGCTCAGAACGGATTCACCAATATGAAGAGCAATAGCCATTTCTTTTATCCCGGGGTGTTCTTCAGAAAAGAATACTATGTCATGCCTGATGGGGATTCCCAAAATAAATGAGAACTCCTCCAACGTTGGGGCCAAGATGTAGTCTGGGAAAGTGAAGCAACTCAAAGACGGATCATAAAACTGAAGAAGTGTATGAATGAGATCCTTCTCATACTTGGAGATATTGTAGACAAACATCAGAAGTCTCCCATACCCTCCACTGAACTCTGTACGAACTCCGGGACCAGCCATACTAATCAGCTTGTGAATCAACGCCAAGATCGGATCTGGGAACGAATAGGCAACAGTCTTCTTTCTCTGGACATCCATGCCAAGGTAACCTCAGAAAACCAGAATCAAGCCCTGAAAAATGTCAAACATGTCAGAATTCAAGAAAAATGATATGCTCATGCAAACATGGGATCAAGGCAACACTGCTGGATGTGCTGTACTATTAACTGAACGAGAACCACAACCCAGAAAACCAGAATTCCAAAATACCGAACCACTGAGATAACCAGGAACCCAGATAATCAAACATTGATGAGAAATCCAGAAAAACTGGGTAGGTTGAAGGTTTCGGTTACCTGCAAACCTGCAAACACCCATCCCCTCTCACGTGTGGGTACTAGGATGCTCAGTATCCCGGGCTCTCAGGTCGAGAAATGATGATAAGTTCACCATTTCTGGTTTGGCATCATCATCAATCGAGGAGGCCTCAACTGATTCTCCAAAACGGAAGGTCCTCAGCTTCTGGCACTGAGGTCGAGAAACAATAGTACATTCATCCCTCGGGGTACAGTACTATCGTCAATCGAGGAGTGGCTCCACTGATTCTCTTCAAAAGATAGGGGTCATCCTATGCGAGTTCCAAAGTGGGCCCTCGGGTGTGAATGGGTTTGCCACAGAATGTGGTCTGCCACTATCACCACTAAAGAGGGATGTTTCCACTAAGGTCCTCGATGATCGGTCACCAGAGTCGACAGCTCTCTAAATCGACATCCTAACATGCGCAAAACACACACGTTAGAATGCGTCCCAAGATAGCCTCGTCTGGTTGTGAATTTCGTGAACACACAAACGTACCAAGAGGGCACGTAGGTCCCACTACTCTCCACTCTAGTCCTAGGGTGTACTCAAGCCTGGGTATTGGGCTTATCTCTTAGAACAACCCAACCTGCAAAACAGAAACAGCCAGCACAACACAGCAATATCCAGTATGACAGTAATAAAAATGAAATGCAATGCAGTAAAAGCTGTAAAACGGTAATATACAACATAATATAGCACGACAAATAAACACCCAAAAAAACAAACAAGTGCTAGGATCGACTCGCTAAAGGGGATGGACCAGCATAGGTCAACCAGATCCCCAGCAGAGTCGCCAGCTGTCGCTCCCAGGATTTTCATCCAGGTACAAACGCGAGAGTGGCGCGGAAAAATAGAGTCGCCAGCCGTGTAAATTTATCCCAAGAGAGGGAAAGGGAACACCGCATAAACCTGAGGAAGAGGGAAAGGAATGGTCATCGCAACCATAGCCTGGGTTCGGAAGTCGGTTACGCGAGGGGAAGGTGCTAGCACCCCACGCGTCCATCGTACTCGATGGGATCCACGCTTGTTGTCTATTCTAAGGGTGAGTTATACTATCATCTATGGCTATACTAAAATGGGGGAGGGGAAAACTAAGACAGACTCGGTAGGACATCGACGTCCTAGGCCTACGTACTCCCTTTGTGCAATGGGAAATTCAGAGTCAACGTAGTTCAGACCAAGTTCTTTTTGTGTTTTTTATGAGCGACGTTAAGTTCACGTCCGGCAGTTAGGGTCGATGCCTGTTTGCGACTCAGACGGAAAGTAACGTGCCCTTTTTGAAAATAGCCTTCAGTTTGACAATCCCGAAGGACAAAAAAGTTTGAAGTTTGTTTGTATTTTTTAAGACAGAAGTGACTTGAGTTAGTTCATAACTTGC
The DNA here is from genome assembly GCA_022829125.1 of Lathyrus tuberosus. Taxonomy (NCBI): domain Eukaryota; kingdom Viridiplantae; phylum Streptophyta; class Magnoliopsida; order Fabales; family Fabaceae; genus Lathyrus; species Lathyrus tuberosus. Next base: position 3,894,223 of record JALAZF010000477.1, read on the forward strand.
ATTGCACCAAAGTCTAGGGCACAGGGACGAATACTTAACGAATCGTCCCAAGACAGGACGCTCGCTAAACACTCTAGAAAGGTGAGAGGAAGCCCCTCATTTCTCATTCCCCACGCTTAAGGCTCATGCGCAATACACTTTATCCTTATTAAGTGTTTTCAAGAAGTTTTGAGATGAGAAGAGAGAAGACACAAAGGAAAAGAAAAACACTAAGGGGATTCTATCCTAATGTTATCATGCATGGATTGCTATCCTAATGTCTCTCCTACCTCCGACTTAATCAAAAATTAAGTGGAGCGAGGAATCCTATGGGATCATGCCATCAGACAAGTAAACACAGGATGAATCAATCACAAAACAAACTAAAAACAAACAAAAGAAAAAACAATGTTAGTCACCAACAATGTCACACAATCAAAGTAAAAAGGGGGGAGCTTTAGCCAAGGGGTCATATCAACCGAGGCAAACAAGCTAGCTATGAGAAATAGGGGTACTCACCCAATGGTATCGAGAACCATGGAGAGCAGAGTAAGGGGGATGTGAATAAGATCACATAAGCATCAGCATCGGTCAATGCGAGCTATAGACAATGCGTGGGGGTTTGATTGCGAAACCTTTCTTCCACTTGACGGACTCGATAACAAGAGTAAGCTATGTTCAAAGTTTCAATCATGTAATGAGAGCTAAGAACGACTCGACTAGAATAACAGGGGTCGATTGCGAACCCTACCTTCCGTCAATTGCCTTCTTGGAGGTCTTACAAGGGGATACGGGAGTGGGATGCCTCTTTGGAGGTCTTTAGGCACAATATTAAACAAGCATAATCATGGCCTCACTTGAGGACTTTCCAGCATTGCCGGCCAAGTGGCACGGACTCCCAATCCTACTTCTCATGGCATCAAAAGAAAAAATGCGGAAAGAGAGTAAATCGGTTCAAGAAATTATACCCAACGGATGACAATCCGTAAATAGCAATGCAAGCAGAACAAGAAACCCGGAGAGCAAGCTATCATCAGGCAAACAAAAGCGAGTCAGAAATCTGGTACAAGCATAAGCGTCAAAACATTGTCGGTGTGAAAATAAATCACAACCGAAACGTGGTGTGTGTATCGGACACGACCACATGGGAAACCTGCATGAAAACACAAGCCAGACAACCACGCATGCACTACATAATGCATCTCATAGCATGAGATAAAAGCCATTGCATCGGAAGCAAAGTAGTATCCCACAAATAAAGTGGAATACCGAACGAATAACCATCGCCTGAATCTTAGCGGGAACCTTGCACAATCTCAACAAACATGTTAGAAACCACAAGGAGATGCAACCGGAAGTTGCACCCATGCATCATAACTCAAAATCAAGCACAATGATAAGCATACGAGTAATGAGCATGCATCGGAACACAAAGTCTCAAAACGGGGCAGCACCGCCACAACGTCATAAAATGCACGCAAAGTCGATCCGGAAAAGAGCGAAACCAATCACAATAATAATGTATGAGCAAGTAAGCACAAGTGCACATCAAATACAAGTCAACATGCAAAGTTCGCACGAAACGGAGCTTAAAAACGTCAAATCGGAAAAAACGCGTAAAAAATCATCGATTCGGAATTGGACGAAAATCGTATGGAGGCTTGCAAACGTGCCAACGGATTCAAATATGCAATCGGTTCGAATTAAATCAAAGTGGAAGTGTGACTTTCAAAACCGGGGCAGAACCGAAACCACATGAAAAAAGTGTCTGAAATTGAATAAAAATCACACCGGGTGTCACAAAATAAGCTAACAAGCTCAAATAACCGATTATCCGAAGCTAAATCACACCGAAACATCAACTTACCATCACGGGGCAGCAGCTACGCATGTTAGAAAAGTCGAAAGAAAATGCACAGAAAGTGGTGTCAAACTTACCAAAGTATGCTAGCAACCTCACATAATCAATGCACACAAATTAAATCGGAACTTAAAGCCCAATTGTGAACTCCGGGCAGCTATGTATACATATCGGCATTCGTCCAAAAAGTGATTTGAAATCATGGTTTTAAAGTGTGGATATCGAACACCGACACGTAACAACACAAGTGAAGTTCACAAACGTGAAGCAACACTCGAAATCACACCGGTAGCACGGTTTCAAGCAATTATTCAAGTGTCGGCATAAACAAATATCAACTCGAAATGGACATCGACACATGAATTAGAATCCGGAATTCACACATATTCACCAATTAAGCATTAGAAACAAACTTCGATACCAAAATAGTGTGCAAATGGTCAATTAACGTAATTCAAAAGTAAGCTCGACACACACATCGACACCACAAAATATTCATCCGGAACCAAAATCAATACAAGATTAGTGAACAAAATGTGAATTAAAGTAACTTCGACATAAAGCTCGACACATCATAATTCACCAATAACACAATTATTCCATCAGAATCAAAGTTCGACGCAATTATCAAACTCAACACAACAATTAGTATCTGGATTTTCAACTCACATGAATCAACAATTATTCAACCGATTCCGGATTTCAACATTATTCAATTCAAAAATCAAAGTTATATCACGATTATACTAATCAAAATCTGGATTCACAATCAATTCAACAAAATTCACCTCTTAGGCATTTTATCAAACACCTAGACTACAACACTTAGTGCAACAATATCTCAACCTCGAATCAATATCAATTCACCAAATCAAGCAATCAAATCATAAGAATTATGAAAAGGATTTAAAGAATTACCTAGATCAAAGGTTGGAGGAGAGATCACAAGGGAGATCGGAGGAAAAATTGTGCAAAAACGGAGGGAGATGATGCTCTATAGTCCGCGGCGGAGGGAGGGAGTATCGCCGACGGTTGGCGGCGGTCCGAGGGGAGGAGGCAGCGGCAGCTTCGTGAGAGGAGGGAGATCGCGAGTGAGAGAATCGGTCTTTGGAGTTTTTTGTGATTTGCTTTGAGAAATTGATGAATATTGATGAAGAACTCAAGAACAAATGAGAGAATGTGAGTTTTTTGGTTTTTTGATCTTGTGAGAGTTGAGAGAAAAATTTGAGAGAGTTTTTGGTGTTTGTGAGAATGAGTGAAAATTGGAGAGAAATGAGAGATAATTTGAATATATAGTGTGGTCTAAAATGAAGGGCAAAAGGTAGAATTTTGGCTTAAGTGAAAATAACACCGTCTTCGGCAAGAAATTTCGACTCTGAGCCTTCCACAACATCGTCCGCCTCTGAATCACGGTTGCAACGCAAAAAGAACGGACGTCATACGATCAAAATCGAGTGCGATCGATATGTTTAAGCTGCAATACGTCACTGAATAAGTTGTTTTTTTCAGCTTATTTGGTGTCCGCTACTCGAAAACTTGACGAGGTCAACCTCTTAGGAGCATAATCTCGACTCGACTTTGTCAGCAAAGTTGTAGATCTATGAGTCAGTGACCTCGTGTCAAAAGATGAGTGCGATCGGACAAAAAACGAGTGAGATATGAATTTTCCCGTGAAACAACTTTCAGCCTTTTTCTTCGGTTCAGCACTTCCGTTTTTGCGAAATAAACCAAAACGATGCTCTTCGGAGCATCGTCCGAACTCGAGCTTGTCTTCAATATTAAAGAGCACAAAATTTGTGAACTGTAGCTTCGAGAACGGACAAAATCCGATAAAAATTGACCGAGTTATGAATTTTCTAATATCTGACAGACAGCTAATTGTTCCAAAATATTCTTCCAGTAATTCGCACTTTCGGGGTTCTTCCGCTTAGACCTGACTCATACTAAACTTACGTCACGAAGATGGCATCGAAACGGAATTTTAGGCACCGGAACGGCATCAATCCGATAAACGAGCTGAGAGTTATGAATTTTTTAGTGTCCGAAATACACCGGTTCAACACTATTTTTCACTGTTTTTTGCACTCTATCGACTCTAAAAACTCGCGTGTTCGGAGATCTTCCTCAAAGAATCAGCCCTCGGTCCAAACAAAAAAGTTGCAGATAATTTCAATATGGAACTTTTTGGCATAGGAATAGCTCAGAAATGATGATCCAATTAGAAGTTAAGCCCTTTTGAATAGCACTGACGCAATTATCCAGCGAAACCGAAATTCCAGAAACAAATAATTCCCACCACTTTCCTTGATGAATTGACTTCCGAGCCGAACATAAAAGTTGTAGAGAATACCAAGACGGTTCTAACTGTCGAATATCCAGCCAAAACGAGTTCTAAAGCAAGAGTTATGAATTTTGCAAATTTGCACAGCAAACTGATTTTCTGCTCAAACTGTTATGAATCGGCTGAAAACTTCAACTTCCTCTGAGATTCTTGACATGAAAAATTATGTTTGATAAGAGCTTTGCTGACCCGTTGATTATGTAACCCGGAGAAATACTTTGCGCATATGTCGAGTGACGAAATAAACGTCTGTTGCAACCTGACGATGCTTGAACAGAGAACCTTGATCCCATAACCACAGAGCCAAATGATATGCATGTATGTACTCGATGACCTAGCTAAAATGCAAATGAAGCATAAGCCACTTGAGTTAGAAAAGTGAAGGCAAATTTTGGGGTGCAACATCAGGTACAAGGAGAGTCAAGCACCAATATTGATAATCAAGCTGGGACAATTTAGAAGATGCCCATAAGGTGAAAACTGTTCACTGTTCAGCCAGAGAAGAAAGTTGAAGATGATGAGAATATGATTGATAATTTTGACAGTGAGTCAGCAGCTTCTCTAGATATTCAGGTGAATGTGGTATCAGTGATGCCAAAAGAATTTGGTCAAGTTTCAGAGGTCGAAGACTTGGATCAAACCGCTGAATTAGAAATGTTGGCACACAAGCCTGTGTGTTATTACATCATGAACAATGGGTGCGTCGAAGAACATAATGCTTTCTTTGAACGCCCCACAGAGGCAATGAAGGGTCATCTGAAGCCTCTCTACATTACTGGCAAAGTAGAAAATGTTCCTGTTAACAAAATCTTGGTGGATTGTGGTGCAACTGTTAATTTAATGCCAGGATTTTTGCTGAGCAAGATTGGGAAGTTTGAGACTGATACCAAACCCCACAACATGGTTCTGTCGAACTATGACGGAAAAGTTGGTTCCACTCTAGGAGTAATTCAAGTGGATCTTACTGTGGGAACCATTACCAGACCAACAATGTTTATAGTCGTGGAGACGAAAGCTAACTACAATCTACTCTTGGGTAGGGAATGGATTCATGGAATAGGAGCTGTACCTTCATCTATGCATCAAAGAATCACCATTTGGAGACCAGATGGGATAGTTGAAAATATTGAAGCTGATCAAGGGTACTTTAAGGTGCCTATTAATCATGTGGATAGTAGGCAGTTTGAGAAACATTTGGCGAACATTGCTCCATGTCCTCCAGTTGACTTTGAGTTTACGCCTGATGAAGAAACGTTCTATTCATTGTATTTACACCCTGTCGAAGGTTTCAGATGGGACAGGGAAGTACCAGGAGGAAGGTTTCCATGCTTAGGCTCACCTCCAATAGAGACCACATGATGGGGAAATGAATTCAGTGATCATGACTGAGTTCGAAGCTTTAAAAAGAATTTCGGCCTATGTGGCTGAAACAAAACTACAAGTGGCTTTGGAAGCTGCCAATGACTATATGGCTGGCGAAGCCATTTCTGAATTTTATCAAGAAGGTCCTAGTAAGGACTTCTACCCAAAACCTCCAGATAAGACTGAAACTGGAGAGCGAAGCCAAAGGCTCGACGCCATCTATGAAGACGAGCCTTTGGGATTAGAGAAGGATCCGTTGGCGAATAATATCAAAATACTAGCACAAGATCCTTTAGAAGAAGTTGACCTCAGTGAGGGGACAACTAAAAGGCCTACCTACATCAGTGCCAACCTTGATCCCCAGTTGAAGGTTGAAGTGGTTCAGTTGTTGAAAGAGTTCAAGGACTGCTTCACCTGGGATTATGATGAGATGCCTAGTTTGAGCAGGGAGTTGGTCGAACACATGTTACCTATGACACCTGGAAAAAAACCAGTCAAGCAGAATCCAAGACGGTTTGCACCAGAGATATTGTCAAAGATCAAAGAGGAAGTCGAAAGACTGCTTCGTTGCAAATTCATTCGCACGGCAAGGTATGTCGAATGGTTGGCTAATATAGTACCTGTTATTAAAAAGAATGGGTCTTTGAGAGTTTGCATTGATTTTAGAGATTTAAACTCTGCAACTCCTAAAGATGAATATTCAATGCCAGTAGCAGAAATGTTAATAGATTCTGCAGCAGGACATGAATAACTTAGTATGCTGGATGGATATTCTGGCTACAACCAAATATTCATTGCTGAGGAAGATGTTCATAAAACTGCTTTTAGATGCCCTGGAGCCTTAGGCACCTATGAATGGGTAGTGATGCCTTTTGGTCTCAAAAATGCTGGTGCCACTTATCAAAGGGCGATGAATTCAATCTTTCATGATTTTATAGACACATTCATGCAAATTTACATTGGTGATGTTGTTATAAAATCTATTTCTGGGAAGATTCACATTGACCATCTTCGACAGTCCTTTGAAAGGATGAGAAAATATGGTCTTAAAATGAATCCTCTCAAATGTGCTTTTTGTGTGCAGGCAGGGGATTTCCTAGGCTTTGTGGTCCACAAGAAAGGGATCGAAATAAATCAGAATAAAACCAAAGCCATAAAGGAGGCGAAAGCACCATCAACTAAAAAGGAGTTGCAGTCGTTGTTGGGCAAGATCAACTTCTTAAGAAGGTTTATATCCAACCTGAGTGGCAAAACACAAGATTTTTCGCCATTGCTTCGTTTCAACAAAGATGGTTTTGAGTGGGGGCAATTACAGCAGGAAGCCTTCGACAAGATCAAGGAGTACCTAAGCCACCCCCCAATTCTTTCATCACCTTGTAGAAACAAGAGTATGAGATTGTATATAGCTGCATCAGATAAAACTCTAGGGAACATGTTGGCTCAGGAGGATGAAAATGGAGTCGAAATAGCCATTTATTACCTTAGTCGAGTTTTAAATGATGCAGAAACTAGGTATAGCATGATTGAAAAGTTATGTTTGTGCTTGTATTTCTCTTGTACTAAATTGAAGCAATATATAAAGCCAGTTGATGTGTATGTTTCTTCTCACTTTGATGTTGTAAAACATATGTTATCTAAGCCTATTTTGCATAGTCGAATTGGCAAATGGGCATTAGCATTAACAGAATTTTCCCTAACATATCAACCTTTAAAAGCTGAGAAAGGGCAAATAGTTGCAGACTTTATAGTTGACCACTCCATAAATGAAAATGATTTGAATTATGTTGAATTAAAATCCTGGAAGTTATACTTTGATGGATCAAGTCATAAAAATGGAACAGGAGTGGGAATATACATTATTTCTCCTGAAAAAATTCCAACAAAATTCAAGTACAAGGTCGAAGGACCTTGCTCTAACAATGAGGCTGAATATGAAGCATTAATTGCTGGCCTTGAAATTTTGTTAGAATTGGGGGCAACTAGAGTCGAAATAATGGGAGACTCAGAATTGGTTATAAAACAAATCTCAAAGGAGTATAAATGTGTTAAAGAAAATCTCATTATGTACTTTGTGATAGCCAATAGATTATTAAAGAAATTTGAGGTAGTGGCCATCCAACACATACCTAGAATAGAGAATCAAGTTGCTAATGACTTGGCTCAAATTGCCTCTGGATACAAGGTGTCGAAGGAAAACCTTCAAGAAGTAATTGAAGCAAGAGGTAAAGTGCAGGCTGTTGGATTGTGCCCATCAGAATTAGAAACAACTAAGCTTGGATGCATAGATGGCAAAATTTTTGAAATTTTTGCTATAGATAATTTGACAGATGAAGACTGGAGGAAGCCTATAGTTAAATATTTGCAAAATCCAACGGCTTCGACAGAGCGAAAAATCAAGTATCAAGCTTTAAGCTATGTGCTTTTGGGTAATGAATTGTTTAAAAAGACCCCTGAGGGAGTCTTATTGAAATGCCTTAGTGAAGCAGAGGCATATTTTGCTATTTCGACAGTACATAGTGGGGCATGTGGAGCGCACCAAGTTGGCCAGAAGGTGAAATGGCTGTTGTTTCGACAAGGCATGTATTGGCCTACTATGCTGAAAGATTGCATAGAATTTGCTAAGGGTTGCCAAGAATGTCAAATTCATGCTGGCATACAACATATCCCTGCAAGTGAATTACATTCCATAGTGAAACCATGGCCTTTCAGAGGATGGGCTTTGGATATAGTGGGAGATATTCGACCAGCATCTTCAAAGAACCAAAGATATATTTTGGTGGGAATTGATTATTTCACCAAGTGGATTGAAGCAATACCACTGGCGAATATAGGTCAAGAAGATGTTATTGAATTCATTCAGAATCACATTATTTATAGATTTGGTATTCCTGAAACAATTACTACGGATCAAGGATTAGTGTTTACTGGTCGAAAGGTGCAGGAGTTTGCCAAAGAAATAGGTTTTAAGTTATTGACTTCTACACCTTATTATGCTCAGGCCAATGGGCAAGTCGAAGCTGCCAATAAGGTAGTGATTGGACTAATTAAGAAGCATGTGGTAAAGAGGCCTAGAAATTGGCACAAGACATTAGACCAAGTTCTTTGGGCATGTCAAACATCCCCTAAAGAGGCTACTAACACTGCCCCATTTCGACTTACTTTTGGTCATGATGCAGTATTGCCTGTTGAGATTTATTTACAATCTATAAGAGTTCAAAGACATCATGAGATTCCCTCTGAGGATTATTGGGAAATGATGATGAATGAATTAGTGGATTTGGATGAAGAAAGGCTTAGAGCCTTGGAGTTGTTAAGAAGGCAAAAGAAAAGGGTCGAAGAATCCTACAACAAAAAGGTTAAGTCTAAATCTTTTGCATGTGGGGATTTAGTTTGGAAAGTGATTTTGCCTATGGATCGAAAGGATAGAACATTAGGCAAATGGTCTCCTAAGTGGGAAGGTCCATTCCAAGTCATACAAGTTTTCTCTAATGGAGCTTATGAAGTGGAAGAGTTAGACAAAGATAAAAGAATCTTGAAAGTAAATGGCAATTATTTGAAAAAATATAATCCTATTTTGCAAGAGATTCGCATCAAAACTTAAGCTTTATTCAATAAAAAGAAAGCCAAAATAGGCCAAGTCAGGCTAATATGGCATACAAAGCAAAGAAGAATCAACACAACAATTTTTTTTTTAATCAAGGGAAGGTTATTCATAGTCTCTCCAATCTATGGATTTGAGGAAATCCATATAATCTGCATCTGGTTCATCATCAGAGTCCTGGGTGCTGGAGCGTCCTTTCTTAGAGATCTTCATTTTAGTTTCTCTCTTCTTGGCTTGAGAGGTTGCTCCAATAGAGGCTTCAGGTTTCTTTGTTGCCTCCATCTTCTTTGTTTCCTCAACTGCCTTTGCCTTTCTAGCCATTTTCTTGGCTGATGATTTCTCTGAATTGTTCATGTTTGCTTCTATGCAAAACTTGGTCATGTGGAAGAGAATTTATAGAGGCGAAGTATTGATTGGATTGGCCAGTCAAACGGTGGAAACACGTGAGTTATTCTTGGAAGTATGTGTTATAAATGTTACTTTAAAGCTAGAGGCTTATGCCTTGGAGTTTAAAGCTGAAAAGTTTGGCTTTTCAAGAAAAAGATAGAATGCCTTAATTGCAAATTTGACTTAGATGTGAGGCAATAAATAAAATGCATCATAATATAATATGGGTCGAAAGCAGTTAATGGCGAAATAATAACGATTGATTAATCAAGGCCAAAGGCATAAAACTGTCATTACATAAAGGCCTGAAAAGGCCAAGAAACAAATGATTGGTTGAGCAAATAAAGGTCTTGAAAGCATCAGAAGGGAAGCCTCGACTCCAACTGGGCAAAGGTTTCTATATGATGTTTGAGGCGAGCATTGCACAAGGATTCATCAAGCTTGGCTGTGGCAAGCTGTTTCTCAAGTTTTTGGGCTGCCTCAATACGATCTATGGCATGTTTCATTTCCCTAGCCATCTCAGTGGTGTCGAAGTTCTGCAAATCACGGTTGCATTTTTCAGTATCCTCAATTTTAGCTTGTAACTCAGTGATTTTCTGCTTCCAGGCTTCAATATTCTTCTGATTGGAGGCTATTTCATTTTGTGTTTTCTTTTGTTCAGCCTCTATACTTTCGACCTTCTCATATGACTCCTTTGCACCACACCAAGCTGAACTCTCCAGACCAGATGTTTCCTCTATGGTATTCCTGATAGATGGAAGCAGCTTTATCTCTGCAGCTATTTGGTTCACCACAGCAGTTAACTCTATCAGAAAACCAGAAACGTCTGGATTAAGAGTGGTGAGTTCAAGCTTTCCAAGGGTATCCTTCAGATAAGCTGTTGCAGATGGGTCTGAGGCCAAAACTCTGTGAATGTCCCCCCTGAAGAATTTTTTCTTGATGGCTTGGAGGATTGGTTTGGCGAAGTCATCTGATGCTGGAGTCGAAGAGACGGAAGAAGAAGAACCATACTTATGTCCGAGTATTAATTTGGAATACTCACGTGGGTTCGACCACTTGAGTGATGTCAGTGAGTCTCCAGGAGGTGGAAGGTTAGCTAGGGTTTGCTGGACCACGGGCGAAGGAGTATGATGGGGATTAGGATCAGTTTGTTCTTCTTCCTCCTCTTCTTCTGATTCTTCTTCTTCTTCATCTTTTTCTTCTTCGACTACCATCTCTTCGTCAGGCTCTTCAGTAGTTGGTCGAATATTCTCCTGGTCATCAGCTGGTGTAGGATGTGGTTCATTTGTCTCCTCAGGCGCAGCTTGATTAGGATTGTCGTTGTGTGTTTGAACTTCAGGTTCATTTCTTTCTTCTTCAACCAATTGATCATTATTCATGAAGTTAGCCAAATTGAAAGGTGGTGGACTTGAGGCATCATCATCATCAGAATTGGTTTTGGGAAAACTCTTTTGCCCTAACGGTCTTGTTTTCCGGTAAGAGGGGAGAAACTCACTTAGTCTCTCATTAGAAATGTCCACATCAGCTAGAGGACCAGATAGCGCATAAGGTTTGTCAGAAACAACTAAAGGAATCATTACCTGAGATTTATATATGGCTCGTGTCTCTTCAGTGGTGGGTTCCGGCATGCAACGACGGTTATCCACTATTTGGGGGTCTGGGATATTAGCGAATGGAGGAATGGCTTGTTTAAATTGAGCAGCCTTGCCTCTTTGAGTTTTCTTTGGTTGAGGATTGGTTTGGGAAGATGCCATTGTTGAAGAAGACGAAAATATGGTGTTTTTCTGGGTTATGCGTAAGAGAAACTGAAGAAAAGAAGATGTTCGCTTGAGAATATGAGAATGTGGAAAGTTCACAAAGTGGTGGAAATGGGTATTTATAGGCGTTTGAAAATCCCAAGAGCCTTGGATCTACCGTTGAAGTTAAGGCGTTAGTGGGACGCGTGTTCTTTTCTTGGAGACGCGATGAATGGTAGCAGTTATGTTCAGACTGCAAACATCTGTTTTCAAGAAAAGTGTTATGATGAATACGGCTGAAAAGACGTTTAAGGATTTGTCATGATGGTATGACGTCATAAGCGTGGGTTAGAGAAACTGAACAATTCAGCCACTAAGTAATTAGTGGATTATTCAGTTGAGGCCATGCAAACAAGCGTCAAAATGGCTATTATATTAAGAAATGACCTTCCTACCAACTCTGGCGAAAGGACATTCCTTGGGGGCAATTTGTTAACCCTCATTTTTCGACGCTAGAAAGAATCAAAGCTATTTTAAGTTAAAAAATTATTTTTAAGCTTCGACCCAGCGTTGGTGAAGCCTGAGTCGAATAGGGGTTTTGGAAGCCTAAAAAATGGCTAAGTGTTGGGAAAGGTTTCGACCATGAGAATATGGAAACGCGCGCTACAGTTGTTATACTAAGGCTGGAGGAAATTTCCAATGTTTGAAATTCAAATAGGAGCAGTTGTGAACGTGGGAACAGTTGAGGCCAAGGAGAAGGCGCTAAAGGGACACGTTTGAAGCAATAACCACCACTTAGTAGTTATTTCTTAGCACTATAAATAAGAGTTATTTCTATGTAATAGGAGTGTTCATATTTTTGTACAAGTTACTCAAAGAAACTCAAAGTACCCGCGTGTAGAGAAACGAGTTCGTGAGAATGTACGTAATGTAACACCACTTTCTTTCATCAATGCAATTTATCTTCATCATGTTTAAGCTTCAAGCATTTACTTTCCATGTCTTTACGTTTTCCTGAATTTTACTTTTCATGTCAAATTTACTTAAAGTCTTGTTTTTAAACTTTCATTTAAAACTTTCTGCACTTATTTTCGACAGCACCTTTACATTTCAATCTTTATTTTTCAAAAACGTGGAGTTCATTGCATTTTATTTTCAAAAGCTTTTACATTACTGCATCTACATTCAAAGCCATTTATTTTCTTACCCTTTTACATTCGACGCCTTTAAAATTCTGCATCATTTATTTACAGCCCTTTACATTTCCAAGCCTTTACCTTATTTACAAGTAGTCGAACGTGGAGTTCATGTAGTTTTCTTTTACTGTCGAACGTGGAGTTCAATTTACATTTCTTACATTTTCCCTTAAATTTAGCACATGTCCTAGGATTTGTGTGGTCAATCCTGCAAGTTAGTCAGTTTTATTTAAAATTAATAGGTCAGAGATTGTTTACCAAAATTCACAGTAAACAGTTATAATTATGTATGTCAAATGTTTCGGGTAGCTTTTCATATTTATTATAAATATTTTGTCACGTTTATTTATGATTATCAACACTGTTTTTTAGTCTAAATCTAAAGTGCTTCCTATATATAAGAAATTTATGCAATATGTTGAAAATCAATTTCACAAAAGTATTTACACATTCTTCTCCGACTTTTGTAGTAAGTAAATGTTTTATGAGTTTCTGAACTACCTTCAATATAAAAGAAATTTTTTCAACAATCTTCAATTGTCAAAATGTCAATTGTTCGCATTATAATATCTATACATGGTATGAAAATATTTATATGAATCCTCCTCAAGATTTGTCCTCTTCATCTAAGAGTGTGTGCAAGCTCAAACATTCCTTAAACAATTTGAAACATGTGCCCAAAAGATGGTATGAAAGATTGTATTGCACTCTACTTGATTAGTCATAGAACATCTACATAAATCTTGATATGATTATTATTATAGTTCTGGTCATGCTTCTCTTTAGAGATCAAAATAGTTGCCTCTTTTCATATGAATCATTTTGGTAACAGGCATTATTTTTAGTCTTGAGGTTATTCTATGTCTCAAGAGAATCTTTATAATCAATCTCTAATAATAGGCTAGTACAATTAGGAATTAATTTCCACTCATTAATTGTGATGATGATTAGCTGTAACCTCATATATGAAAAGGCATTAAGCCATGCAATCAGCACAAGACATCAAAAGAAAGCTATTAAAAAACTTGTCTTGCTCTAAGTACAAGGCAAGTTATATGTTGACACGACATCAAATAATATTTAAATAGACAAATAGCATTACAAAGTACAACTATTCAATAGAAATACACATCAACTTCACAATTAGTTACTTCACATACACACCAAACATAATTTACAAATAATAAAAAAATCAACACCTCTACTCTTGAAATATACATTATTTTACAGATGAAATAAATCATATTGTGCTCATCATGCATCAGAAGGATTTTGAGGAATGAGTTGATCAATCCTTTTCCTCAATTCATCAGGATTTGCACCAACAGTTCTATCCACAGGAGTTCCTTCACTCATCAACAAAAAAGTAGGCATGGCATTGATTTCCATCTTGGTGGCTACTTCCTAATAGAGTGAGAGTCACACAAAGTATACAACAGTCCAAATTAACAAAAGGTTGTTAAGAGAATTATGAATGCAAGTGATAAACAGCATTTAAGAGGATTGCATAAGATATTAATATTAGTCACATTTTAATGTCACTTGATTATATTTATGATCAATAATGCTATTATTAAAAGGGTGGAATATTGGCTTTGAATTCCAACTTGGAGGCAATTGAACCAGAAAATTCACATATTATTGATACAAAAGGTGGTTACTTACTTAGCACTTATTCATGGAATTTGTCCCTTGAAACAATCCAAAAAAGATGATAAAAGATATTATTATAGGCCACTTAGTGATATCATCTATAAAGTTAATAATGCCATTATTATAAGTTAAAGGCACAGAACCAGTTTTAGTGACACCATGCTTTTGCTTGCTGATATAAACACAGGTTCATGTGACCTCAAAGTGAGGTTTGAAATCAGAAAATAAAAAAATTTAGAAATATTGAATAACATTGCATGTGCTGCAAATTAGAGGCTCCAACATAGGAATAGATTAATTGAAAATTTCTAAGATATTGTGATTTATGAAGCACTCACACATAGACGTAGACATGATACTAACACTGATACGTCGATAGTAATAATGATTGAAGAAAATAGAAGTGTTTGAATGTAAGTAATTATCAAAGCCGTTTAAAGTTTTGGGAGGCTCTGTGTAGATTAGTCACCGTTCAACTATGGCAAAACAATTATAGGTCCTATTTAACCATGTTTTATCAGTGACAAATTTTAGACCATGTGCGATAGCCTGCCTTGCACGCCCTTAAATACGACCTTGATAATTACAATTTATATGGAGGGAAGTGTCACACTACTATAGGTGGTGGAATATATATGAACTAAATAGTTTTATTATAAACACAAATAAAAGGGAAGACTCTATAGGCTGTACCTTAACCTCATCTACATCCACCTTGAGAAAGATTACATTTTGATAGGTGGAAGCCAATTCTTCAAAGAAAGGGCCCATAGCAATAGAAGGCATGCACCAATAAGCAGAGAAATGAACCATAACCTGCAAATATTTTATCAGTAAAATAAAAAAGATATTCATCCTTAATGCTATCTGAAGCTGAAACCATAACCAACCAACCAATTGCTATAACTTTACATGCAACATGATTTATAATAAAATGATTCACCATATAATTAATGAGACTTACAAGGTTGCCTTTATTGGTAGCTTCAGTTATGTACTCTTCCCATGATTTCATTGAGTCGATTTTCACAACTTTGGACTTTTTGTGCTGTCGTTGACCACCCATTTTTTTCTACTTCTTCAAAAGATTGTTCTCAGTTCTGTTTATATATACAATTTAGAATGAAATAGAAGATTTGTCATATAACAAATCTTATCTAGCTGGGGCCATTATGTTAGCCAATTTTTCAGCTATACTCATGTGGTTCATGCAAGTTACAGTTAGACAAACGCATTTATCATCTATTGATAATAATTAAAAAATAAAGAATGTTGTCAAATTAAACAACATATCTTGTTAGTTGTAAGGTTTGTTAAATGACTTTATGTAATGTTATATATATTGACACTTGACATGCAGAATGATCTATCCAGAACCATGTGTCTATCCAAAACGTTAATCTTGAGATCTTTATTAATAACTTGACACGCAGAAAGACACTAAAAAATTGTAACTTCTAGTTTCATACCAATTTGGAGTTTTTCTTTATTCATTTTTTTATATGATAGGAACCAAACCAGTAACAAGCAAGGAATCTATTATAGTATTTCCCTTTTGTCGGCTAAAAACTGGCCACAAAATCTTGAATATTAAGGTTTCTTATTCCTATGAGAAACTGACAATTTTAGATAAACATCATGTCATCATGTCATTTTCACGGCCAAAATCTCTTGATTTCTTATAATATCATCATGATATTGACTGTCAAGTAGGCCATTTTGAACTGTGTAGGCCATCCTTGTCTTGTGTTTTGGGTCTGCATGTCATATCATTATAACATGAATCAACCTTATCCCTACCCTTTGACATCCTTTGAAAGCTTTGTGTTACATACTAATACTATTACCACCGCTGCCGCACGTTAAAGTCCTTTTCACCGTGATTTTAAGAAGCTGATATGTGTAGCTTCTGTTCCACCGTGATTTTTCACCACGATTTTTAAGTTTTCTAAACACACCTAAGCTCTTGATGTTAAAGAAAACTTGAAATAAATATAACTTACCAACTCGATTGCGGCTATGAACCGTACTAAAGGTCGAAGAAACCACACTTTGAAATCAACGTGAATTCAAATCTAAAACCTCTCGATAAGATGAAAGAGACCTGAATTATCATCTCATTCAAACACTCTTTAATTATCCTATCTTATAATAAAATTTGACTATAGATAACTATGGAGTTGTACTATAACTATAATAAAAAAGAAAAGATAACTATGGATATGATATTCTATAATGGCCATAGCCCATAGGTGTATATGTATGATGACATTTAAATTAATATTAAATAAATATCTGATGCATATTTTTTCAATACAATTTGAGTTGTTTGAGTTATCATCTTAACTGTGACCTTATCCTTTTTTGTCAAAAACACCTGCAACCTTATCCATCCAATCATTGGCATAGACATTCTAAAATCTTGCTAGGATTAGTCTTTCTTTTTCCAATTCATATAAGAGAATTGATGTAAAAGTAAAATAAATACATTACATTAAGCAGAAAACAAATTGAACTATTACAGTGTGGTTTCAACTAAATGCATGCTCAATAACTTCACTATACAAGCTACATGCCGTTGTTAGAATCAATCAAACTCATTTTCAATCTTATTCTGATACTCCTCCAGAACTTGATTTCCACAATTGGTTAAAAAAAAATATACATCTTGGTTTTTTACGATTAGAAATAGCTCAAACGAGAGTCAGTCGCACGGCCATTGGTCTGGCGACGAGGTGTTCCAATCTCACAAGCATTGACTCTCGAAGCAAACCTGAGTGAGCATAGTGACTCGCTAACCGAAGAAGGATCGGGTGAGATGTTTACAAACATTAACGTCTTCGAGTCTCCACCAAGACAAGGCTGTTATATCATCATTACATTCAAAACGTTAGACCGCGTTAAATCATTCAAAGCCAACAACAAAGAAATCACCAATGTAATGTAGAATTTAAGAAATGCCATGTGGGAGAATAATAATTACTTGAAGCAGATACGTAAGCTTTGAGTTTCTGAATGGCACATGGTCTTCCTTCTTGGCCAAAGCAAATATGACATCGCTCAATGATGACAAGCTTCTATTGATTGCCTGATCAGAAATAGAAAGTGAAGTTAAGTTAAACTATTTTCAAATAAAATAAGCATAAACGGAAAAGAAATATCATGATTTTACATACTTGAGTTTCCTTCAACCGATCACCGGTTGAACCACTCTTCGAGAGACGCTCGCTACCAGCAAGGTCAATTAGATTTAGAACACCTTGTACTTGTTGGTCAGTGCTCTGGATTAAAAATAATATAGGTTGCATCATGATGCATGTCGTTGTTTGTGACTATGGAAGATTGAAATGTGAATGGAGTATAAGTATAAAGTTAAGTTTTGATTTGACCTATTATCTTAATAGAAACCTCACTACCTCATTTACACCATATATTCGAAGAGTGAACACGAAATGGCTTCTTGATGATTGTTCATTCATCTGAGTTTTTCCCACAGATCTAAGAGGAAATAATCAGAATAATCAATACAATTGTCTAATTCTAGTCATAAATTGGAAAATTTCATTTGCAGTGTCATAACAATAGTTACCTGCTATTTGCAGCTTGATTTAAAAGAAATGCGACTTCTTTCGCACTATGAACATCCACTACTGTAAGATCAGAAACTTGTGTATTTCCACTTGCATCATGTTTGATTGTATATTGCTTTCCAAGAGTACCATTTTCCGATGACGATCTGTTTGTTGACATCAGATCACGAATGGTTTCGTTGTATATTTCCAACATTGATACCTGCAAATTTCATAACAAAAACCTTCTTATGTCATGTTCAAAAAAATATTTACATTACTTCACAATAATGAGGTCAAGTAAGAAGAAAGAAAGTACTCAAAGCTACCTGCATTTCATATTTCCAGCCTTGAGGTTGCTGAGACTGTTTCGTTTGAAATATTTGTTCTAACGAACGAGGTATCAATCCCTTTTCCTCCGGATGTCCAGGTCTTCCCATCATTGTATAGGTTTTCCCTGATCCAGTTTGACCATAGGCGAAGATGCAAACCTGAAAAATGAAAAATGTCATAATATTTCAAGAGAAATGTGAAAAAAAAATGCTATGCAACACTTACTACAGAAGAACTTTGAATTACCTTATAACCATCAAGAGCACTTTGTACAAGCTGTGAAATTTCTACAAAAACTTCTTCCTGTGATACTTCTGGTATAAAAACTTTATCAAATGTGAAAGAATGTTTCTGGCCTAAGAATAAAACAGGAGTGACATGAGTTTGCAGTTTAATAAAATGATGCCTAAAACAATCATAGAAAAAAAGATATACTTTCAAATATAGTATAACAAGAAATATACCATTTTGGGCTAGGTCAATTTGTCGTCCAGAAGCTTCCGTCGATGTTGGATAACTGAATATCTTCCCTTCCGTGCTACGGCTTTCATCGTGTAACAAAGGCCTCAACCGACAGAATACACGGATGTTCCCTTTTAACTCCTGTTAAAATTGAGATTAATAAGGCGCCTGAGTTTTTTCTTATAATCAACAAAATTTTTGGTTCAATGAATTACCAAAATGGTATTGTGTAATTTTTTCCGCAGCCTCTCCCCTTCTATAAGTTTATATTCTGCATCTTCCAAGCGTCTTTGCAACTCATCAACAAACTTTTGTTGCCCTATAAATTCCGTCCTTGTCTCAAATACAGATATATCAGACACCTAACAAGGAGCATAAGTTATTAACAACATTAAAATCATAATAGTGCATATGTTGAATAACCATCCTAAGCTTTTAGTAGGTCCATGAATAGTTTTTACATCGAATAGTATACTACATTATTACCTGCAGTTTCTTCTCTGCTTTTGCTAACTGTTCTTGCAATGCCTTTATTTGATTCTCTTTCAGAGAAGTTTTTTCCTGTGAAGGAAACTCATCCTATCACGGCTCTAATAATAAAACGGTGCAATGTTTAGTAGAAGGAAATCAGATATAGAAACCAACCTCCAGTTCATTCGCTTTTAATGTCAAGCTATCCAACTCAACGCATGAGTTTTCCCTAGATTCTTTTAATCTCATCAAATCAGCATTTAAAGTTTGTGCTTGAGATAAATGACGGTCTCTATCATCTCTTACTTGATGCAACTCTCCTCTAAGTGAAGCAACTTCACTAGAAAGATCATCCTTCTGTTTTGTGGCTTCTTCTTGAGAAGACTATTAAAAGAACCAACGAAACTCGGTAATACGAGTGTATGAATAAGAAACTAAAGATAAAACAAACAGAACATGCAATCAAGTTCAGATACTAATGTCACAAGAAATTGTATTAAAGATAATGTTATATACACTTCGAATTCCAATTGAAAAGGTTCGCGTGAAAGCAAACTTACAATGGATAAAGTAAGTTGAGCACTTAACATAGCGATGTTCTCCATTGCAGCAGCCTTCTCTTTCTCTACGCGTTTAAGTTCATCTTCAACCGATGAAAGCTCTGTATGAAGTTTTCCATTGTACTGTTGTAAACTCGTTATGTACTCTTGTAACCGCTTATACATCTCATTGAGTGACGATATCTGAAGAAACGCATCAACGAAGACAGTTGTTTGTATTAGTATTTTAATAAAAGGGAAAAGGAATTCATTGAACTAGAGTTATACTGGTATTTTACCTTCTGATTTGCACTTTGAATCTCCCGTTGAGCTCTTCCGATGTCCTCGGAAAGAGTGGTATGTGACCTCTCAACATCAAGCCTTGCTTCTCTCTCTTTAACAAGGGAATCCACCGCAGCCTTGTGTTTAAAAAATATTTACAAAGCTTATTATGATTAACGTTTCGTTCCATATTTTTTCCGAATTTCAAAAGACAAGTTCAAAATCTTTCTTACCGACTTCTCAACTTCTTCCTTTATCAATTTCTCTTGTAATGACGTGCAATTCTTTCTCATTTCTGTAATGATTAAGTTCATTTCCTCTTCCTTGATTTTAAGCAGCAACTCTATAATAATCAAATAAATCTAAGCATATTATTAATAAAAATCAGCAAGCAATAGCATTTATCAAAGCCCGAAGCGAAGAAAAATGAAAATTAACCTTACCGATTTCTACACTCTTTTGCTGGGTCATTTCCAGTGAGTTCTTTAACTTTTCCTGCTCTATTGAGTAGCTCATTTCAATGTCTTGGAACCATCTGATACAAACCTTAAGCCTTTTTATATAATCTACCATATTTTCACATCTTTCCTAAAGAACATAACAAGTTACATTAATCTCAAATTCAAATATATAAACTTAATGACCTCAAAATCTAAATTCTTGAACTTACCTTATAATTAAACCTCTCTTTCTTTTTGGCTTTTTCATTTAGCAATGCCTCGACATCCTCTCTTGTGAACTCTATCACACCATAATCCGATCCAGCAATGCTTGGAGGAGTACTAGTCAAGCCAACATCATGCCCGCCATTTACAACCGTAAAAGCTTGTCTTATTCTCCCATTAACCGGAGTCTCCACCATCGTTTCTAGGCAGCGGTTATCTCTCACAAAATCCCGAAACTTCAATTATAAAAAAAAAAACAAAAATCACATTTTTAAGTACGATACTACAATGAAACAGACGAACAAAAACAACCCGTTGTTTAAAATGAGATAGAAATCAAAAGATAGTAGTAGTACCTTGGAAGGGATAGGAGATGTGGGTGAGATCGATAATGGAAACCGGTTTTGAAATTTGGTGACCATTTGAAGCAAAAACACTCAGCTGAAGTGGGAAGAGACAGATAAAGAGAGATTGTGTATGAAGCTTTCACTAGTGTGTAGGGTCATGAATTGTATTGAAAGCTAACTATTTATCAAAACCGTTGCTTTATTTAGCAGGTATAAAAAACACATGACTCAGTGTAATTAAACAAGTATTTTTTTGTGTTGCGTTAGATGGGAGTTAAGAATTTTTGCTTTCACTTTCAGAGAAAAACCATCACCAAACTTTATCTGACAAGTTAACAGATGAAAGGTACAGAGAATGAATGAACAGCTATACCATACCACCGCACATCACATAAATGATAACAATAATAGTAGCATATTGAAGTAGTTGGTGTTTCTAATTCAGTTCTTGGTACTCACCTGAATTGTGTGTCTTTTATCTACGACCACTTTTTGAAGCTTGTTCCTTAGCCATGTTTATGAAACTGACTTTTCTTCTTCTCCTCTTATCTTGGCACCAAAATAGTATACCTGTTGCATTCATATTGCTCATTTTGGTTTTGATGTTAGTATGCTCAGGAATCATTCCATTTCCATGTCATAATCTCGCATATTCAAAAGCATTCAAAGTGAGAAGTATGTCACTAATATGAATTCAATACAAGTATCAATTGAGAATGAACAACAAGGGGATGTAGCTCAGATGGTAGAGCGCTCGCTTAGCATGCGAGAGGTACGGGGATCGATACCCCGCATCTCCATCTTTTTTGATATATGAGATAATAATTGTGCCCTCTACGTGTTTGACGAAATGCCTGTGCGTATATGAGAAGCGTTATTTCATGTGATACCTTCTTTTTCCTTTGTTTATAGATACGATATGAAGCAGGGACCCATGTGACAATATGCCCTTCAAATGGTGTTTGGGTGGCATGTGGTTGTGAAGTATTTCAGGGGATTGTTATTTGTTCCTGGACACAATAAATATGGATTGAAGAAACAAACCTCTTAGAACTAAAATGGATAAGAAACAACCTATTTTGTTTTCCTTTGTCTTGTTCGTTTCTCTTTCATTTTTTAAACCTTGTGTGTTTTCAAAGTTCGAAATTTCTAAAAGTTAAAATTTTTAAATTAAAAAAAATATAAATTGAAATAAATTAAATTTATAAATTTTAATTTAATTTAAATATAATAAAAAATCAGATTATACTTAAAAAAAAGAAAAAGAAAAAGAAAACAAAAAAGCCAATGTACTTAAGCAAAACTCAATATTTGATTTTAAATTTTAATCATTTCATCTTGATCTAACCATTAAAAAAATACCAAATGTTTGAATGAGGTGAATTTACAACGGAAGGGAATAATGATCCAAATTCATGAAAGTATTTCTATATCCTCTACTGAATCATACTAACAAATTAAACTATAAGGTTTTCCATTTTTTTTTTAATTTAATTTAAACTAATGAATTTTATTTTATTTTATTAATTTGCCCCTAAGACCACCTCCAACGGAGGTTCTTCAACACGGTTTGCCAGCGTGGCACTGTGGGCATGCTATTTTTTCATTTCCAGCGTGGCGAACGAAATAAAGAGTAGTAACAACATAATTGAGTTCTTCAAAGTGATATAAAATTAATTATGAATAAAATATTAACTTTAAATAATTAAAATTATTATTTTAAGTGATATAAAATTTTATATGAATAAAATATTAATATATAAATAAAGTTGTGGGACCTAATATGAGTTTTTCTCACTTTTATTTTCTCTTCAATTTAAAATTTCTCTCTCACAATTTCTTCATTTTATTCTTAAACTTTTAATTTTTTTCAACAATTTTTTCTCATTAGCATTTTTTTACAAAATATTTAACTCAAAATTTCATCTTTTTATTTTAAATTACAATTGTTTAGGCCAAATGGATCCTAATCATTAAATAATTAAAATTATTATTTTAATTAATATAAAATTTAATATGAATAAAATATTAATATATAAAATAAAGTTATGGGACCCAATATGAGTTCTTCAGAGTTGCACCATTGGAGTGAAAAACTAGTTGAGTTGCTTCAAGCTGACGTGGCTTAATAGGTCCCACAAAGAACCCAAAAATGGGTTCACGGTTGGAGATGCTCTAAGACATGGATTATGGTGTGCGTGTTTCTACGAGATTTCAATTAGTTGACTTTTTGCTTTTATTTTTTTTAGCATTTCTTAATACACCACCTAAGTTTCTTAGGCACCACGTGAAATTATTATTTTTCCTCCAGTTTCCGGATGTGCACATCTGGACGCACAAATTTTTTAAAAAACGTTGATGTGTTCCGGATATGCATATCCGAAAATATTTCTGATGTGCACTTCCGGAAGGATTTCTTATTAATTCGCGCCAGACTTTCTTCCTCCCCCTCAACGGTATGTTGATGGCCTTTGTTAGAGATGGCACCCTGAGACATCCTCATTCCATCTACCGTACGGCGAGATCACGATCACACTCGACGACATCTCGTGCCTTTTACATCTACCGATCACAGGTACCCTTCTCCGTCACGGTAGGATGTCGAAGGGGGACGCGGTGGAGATGTTGATTGGGGAGCTTGGGGCTACCCCAGAGGAGGCACTTGCGGAGGTGACGCATTTGAGAGGCGCACACGTCCGGTTCTCCTTTCTGACACGCAGATTTACTGCGGCGCTTGCAGAGGCAGGATAGGCAGCAGGTGATCCAGCTGAGATGGCGATCCACAGGCAGCGTGCCCTGAGATGCTACTACTTGTTTTTGCTCGGCACGCAGGTGTTTGTGGACACCAGCGCCTATTATGTTGATGTCGTCTACCTCAGGTACCTTTCGGATCAGACAGAGATCAACGGGTACAACTGGGGGCGGCTGCGCTGGCATACACCTATTCCAGGCTCTCTGATGGTTGCCGCTGGACAGCCAAGACTGTGGCAGGCAGCTGTACGCTATACGTGGTAACAATCTAATATTCTAAGTGATTTTTTCATTTCTTTTCTTTCTATATTCATTATACTGTTTGACACCCATGTTATGTTTTCCATTTCAGGCGTGGATTTTACAGCACTTTCCCAACATTACTGGTTGGGGGAGTGTCGTCGAGTACACTGAGGATATGCCACGTGCTGCTGCATTTGTCCTGCTCAGAGGGAACCAGGTACTGGACCCCTTCAGAGTGTATCTTGATCGGATGGCTGCTGAGGACGTTTTGTATGACACCTATGCCGCTCACCGTATAACGCGCCCGTTCGATGACGTTTGTTTGTTCTCAGGATGGTTGGCATGCAGTTCGACCGTTACTGCCCGATACCTGCCGGAGCGCGTCTTGCGTCAGTTCGGTTACATGCAGACGATCCCCAGGATGCCTCATGAGTCTGCTCCTCTAGGCTTGACCCGCAGGCAGATAGATGAGCTATATGCTGACTACCAGTCCCACTTGGTACCGGAAGAGGCTCGGGCGACCAAAGCGGAGAGAGACAGAAGCGTTGCTGCCGGGTACATCGTGTGGTTCTACACCGTCTCACACCCATGCATGGTGCCCACTGCTGAGGGATCGCCACCCAGACCTGCTCATCAGGAGATATTAGAGGAGTGACAGTCTCAACTTGACCATACTCAGGATGTCCTACCACGCTGTCGTCAGATAAAGCAGATAGCGCAGCAGGCCATTGAGGTCGGTCACCTCCGTAAGGGCTCTGGTGCCAGACTTACCGTGGACAGGATTATTGCGATTGCTCGAGGGGCACTTCAGTACCGCAGACATCGATCCAGGATGGCGGGTAGGGGCAGAGGAGCAGGGGAGCCAGGAGAGATCCTTCGCCATACGCAGTAGTTTTTTGTTTGATGTATTCTATTTATATTAGATGTATGCACTGTATTTTGACAGAGGTTTATTATATATATATATATATATATATCATTTTATTTTATATATTGATGTTGTCAAATGTATATTAAGTTGCGACGATATATTAACATATGCGACCAAGCAACAAAACCGATTTTTAAAAAAAAAAATTAAGTTTTGCTGTTTTCCAGATCTGCAGATCAGGAAAGTTTCTGGATGTGCACTTCCGGAACGCATCAGCGTTTTTTAAAAAATTGGTGCGTCCGGATGTGCACATCCGGAATCAGGGGGCAAAACCGGAAATTCAGGTGGTGCCTAAGAAACCTGGGTGGTGTGATAAGAAATTCTCTATTTTTTTTATAAGTAAAATTTGTATTAATAGAAAGAATCGATGGTGGAGGTGGGTTCAATTCAACATAGTTCAAGAAGTCTTGTGAGGAACATTGAGTTGAGCATGATGTGATTGCTCCATACACTCCACATCATAATGGTCTTACTGAAAAGAGAAGTAAAATTATCTTTAACATGACAAGGAGCATGCTGAAGGAGAAGAATCTTCCTCACATATTATAGGGTGAAACAATTGTCACTCCAGCATATGTGCTCAATAGATGTCCAACAAAGAAGTTAAAGGAAGTAGTTCATATTGAGAAGTGGACTGGAAGAAAGCAAAATGTCAGTCATTTTAAGGTGTTTGGTTTTGTATGTTACAGACATATACTAGATGCTACTAGAAGGAAATTGGATAACAAAAGCATAGTCATATTACTTATAGGTTACCACTATACATGTGCGTATAAGCTCTATTGTCCAGTCACCAACAAAGTTGAGGTCAACAAAGATGTCATAGTGAAAGAATCGGAAACATGGGATTGGAGCAAGTCTCAATCCAACTCTAGTGTAGTGCCAACACTAGAGTCTGATTCTACCTCGAAAGGAGATTATGTCTCTAAAGGAGATTATGCCAATAAAGATGACTAAGACTCAGAAGGTGAGTCTAGATCTGAAGACGACTCTGACTCTGAAGGTGAGTTTGAATCTAAAGGTGAGACTGGCTCTAAAAGTGACTCTAACTCTGATGGTGGACCTAACTCTGAAGGTGATCCTGCCTCTGTAGGTGATCCTGCCTCTAAAGGTGAAGCTTTATAAAGGTGGAGCTTTTGAAGGTGGTCCCGCCTCTGAAGGTGAACTTGCACAGTTTTGGTGGTAAAAAAGAATTAGACATATACCAAGGAGACTTTTAGACTTTGAATTGTTGCATGATACTGAGATTGATTCTAATAGGGGAAGTAATAGAGAGTGTCATGATGGTAGACTCTAAACTTATCAGTGTCAATGAGGCTCTCAAGAAGAAGGTGTGGGTGAATGCCATGAAGTAAGAGCTTGAGGCAATTGAAAGAAATAAGACATGGGAATTAACTATTCTACCTCAGAACAAGAAAGTTATTAGTGTGAGAAAGGGTTTCAAGATAAAGTTATATACAAATGGTTTAGTTGCCAAACATATAGAAAGGATAGTTGCTAGAGGATCCTTACAAAAGTCTGGTTTAGACTACTTTGAAGTGTTTTCATCTGCAACTAGACATGAAACCATAAGGTTGGTCATTGCTATAACTGCAAATAGGAATTTCCCTCTGATACATTAGAAGTAAAATCAACTTTTCTGAATGGTCCATTGCAAGAAGAAGTTTATGTGTTACAAACTCCTGAATTTGTGATAGAGAACAAAGAAGGGACAGTGTACAAGCTGCATAAAGCCTTGTATGGGTTGAAACAAGCTCATACTAACAAAGTAAGTTATAAGGTTTTCCATTTTTTAGTTTAATTGAAACTAATGAATTTTATTTTATTTTATTTATTTACCCCTAAGACTTGGATTATGGTATGTGTGTTTCTACGAGATTTCAATTAGTTGACTTTTTGCTCTTATTTTTTTATAAGAAAAATGTGTATTAATAGATAGAACCGATGGTGGAGGTGGGTTCAATTCACCAGAGTTCAATAAGTCTTGTGAGGAACATTGTGTTGAGCATGATGTGATTGCTCCATACACTCCACATCATAATGGTCTTGCTGAAAAGAGAAATAAAACTCTCCTTAACGTGACAAAGAGCATGCTGAAGGAGAAGAATCTTCCTCACACATTATGGGGTGAAAGAATTGCTACTTCAGCATATGTGCTCAATATATGTCCAACAAAGAAGTTAAAGGAAGTAGTTCATATTGAGAAGTGGACTGGAAGAAAGCAAAGTGTCAGCCATTTCAAGGTGTTTGGTTCTGTATGTTACATACATATACTAGATGCTACTAGAAAGAAATTGGTAGACAAAAGCAGAGTCATGTTGCTTATAGGTTACCACTGTACATGTGCGTATAAGCTTTATTGCCCAGTCACCAACAATGTTGAGGTCAGTAGAGATGTCATAGTGAAAGAATCGGAAACATGGGATTGGAGCAAGTCTCAATTCAACTCTAGTGTAGTGCCAACACTAGAGTCTAATTCTACCTCAAAAGGAGATTTTGTCTCTAAAGGAGATTCTGCCTCTAAAGATGACTCAAACTCAGAAGGTGGGTATGGATTTGAAGACGACTCTGACTCTGAAGGTGAGTTTGACTATAAAGGTGAGTTTGACTCTGAAAGTGGCTCTGACTCTAATGATGGACCTAACTCTAAAGGCGATCTAGCCTCTGAAGGTGATCCTGCCTCTGAAGGTGGATCCTCTAAAGGTGGAGTTTTATAAAAGTGGAGCTTCTGAAGGTGGTCTCGCCTCTGAAGGTGAACTTGCACAGTTCTAGTGGCCATAAAGAATTAGACAGATACCAAGGAGACTTTTAGACTTTGAATTGCTGCATGGTACTGAGATTGATTCTAAAAGGGAAGTCATAAAGAGTGCCATGATGGTAGACTCTAAACCTATCAGTGCCAATGAGGCTCTCAAGAAGAAGGTGTGGTTGAACGCCATTAAGTAAGAGCTTGAGGCAATAGAAAGAAACAAGACATGGGAATTAACTATTCTACCTCAAAATAAGAAAGTTATCAGAGTAAGACGGGGTTTCAAGATAAAGTTGTAAACTGTCATACCCTAATTTTTAACCCTAAGATCCCACCTCATTTGCATCTTCATAATGCATCAAGATTCTAAACTTAGTTCTCCTCTAGCTCTCTCATCCTCGGGTTTGTCTTTTCAGAGATCACCAAGTACCTTTCTTTGTATCTTATTTACTTTGTGTTTATATGTTTTATATTTCACTAACTATTAATTAAAATATCAAAAAAAAAAAAAAGCTTTGTCCCTTTTGTTTCTTTGCAAGGTAGGGTTTTGTATCAAAAGCATCAAGCATGGTTCCTCAGCTAGGGTTTTGGTCCCTTAAGTCAAAGTGTGGTCAACCATTGATTCTCAAAGGCTATCTCATCAAGTCATGGCCTATAATCTCAAAATGTTTGATCTATAACATCAATCAATCTCATCTTGATCAAAGATACCTCAAAGTTTTGTTGCTTGTTTCTCAAGAAAAGTCAAAGGTTCATGTGTTTATTTCCATGCCTTCATCAACAAGTTACTTCAAGATTTGGTCAATTTAACCAAGGGACATTCAAGGTCACATTATTTTGAGTTCATATGATCATCCATGTGCTTTGAAATGCAAGAAAAGTCCAAAATCACAAGTTGATTCTAAGTGGTTTGACCTAAAAAGTCAACATTAAAAGTCAAAGTTCAAAAGATCACAACTCCTCCAATTCTCAACATTTTTTAATGCCTCTTTTTGAATATGACTCTTCTCAACATCCTCTTCAACTTCTCTTTACATGACAAGAGCCAATTATGCTTAGAGGATCATCAAAAGTTTGAAGACATTATAGGTCATTTGTGAACTTAGTGAAATTTTGACCTATTTTCAAGTGACTTTTTCTCAACTTTCAAGAATAATAACTTCTTCAATTTTCAACATTTGAGGTTGGTTCTTTTTGCTAATTACTATTGGAAATTCCCTCTACAATTTTGATTCAATGGTCAAAATCTAATTGTTCTTGGAATGCCATGAAATTCATTGATACATTATAGGTCATTTTCAAGCATTTTGGACTTAGAACTTTTGTGACCTCATTGCCAGATTTATGTACCAACTTCTCATAGTCATAAATTTTTGCTCAAATGTCCAAATTAATACTTTCTTGTCACATTGTACTCTTTGTTATGATGTGAGCTAATTGCAAGAAGAATGAGCCATAAAGGTGGTGCGTACAAGTTTTCATGGTGGTTTGAAGTTGAGTGTTTGGAACTGCAATTTCTATTTTGGTTAGAATTTTTACTCAACCAAAACTCACTCTAATGATCAAATTACCACAAGTTATCCATATAAGCATGATTAACCAAGTTGTCTGAAGTTAAATGACTCATAAAACGCATGATTTGGATGAGTTTTGAGCAATTGCAAGTCACACTTTCTTCACTTGGAGGGTGCACACGAATTCAACCAAATTGTGATCATTTCACCCCTCTTAGCATTCCATCATTCTCTCCTATAAATAGAGAACATATTTCATTCATTTCCTAAGCTTTTGAGAGCCAAAACACTTTGCCCAAATCACAGTTGAACCTCCAATTTGAGAGTTTCATTTTCACCTTTTCAAGCCTTTTCAATCCATTTTTTCTCTTCCATTCGCTTCTTCGTTCTTCTCTGAAGCTAAAGAATCAAGAACCAAGGCCTGAGGTGCTCTGAATTTCTCATACGAATTGCTCTGTTTTGCTCATTTCACCACATCTCGAACAGGTAGTTAGAGGCATCATTCCTCTTCATTCAAGTTTTTGAGATGTTGTTTGATGTTCACTGATCCTCATTGCACCTTTTGATTTCATTTTCACTGCGTTTTCACCATGTAATTGTGATTTTCGTATTTGAATGTGTCACGAGTTTTCATCAATTGCTCTTCAATTTGTTTATATAAATTTCAATGGAGCATATGGTTGAGATCGTACCAAGGAGACGCTCCTAATGGTGTTGGTTTTGTAGTTTGAATTTGCAAAAATTACACAGCTCCGGTGAGGTTGGTCGGAGAAGACTGTTAGAACAAGATTTGGTTCTGCATCTGTATCTCTAAGTTTTGAGGATAATAAGTCAGTATTTGTGTGAGAACAATTTTGGTGCCCTAACGGTTTGTTATTGTGTATCTTTAGCAAACACCTTTGATTCTGACTCTTGAACGTGAAACATTACAAGTTTCTTAATATATTGATCTAAATCTTTTCTGCTCAAACTCACGGATGAGAAGCTTCTAAGAAAACTGTATGTTGCTGCTGCAACATTCTCTTGGCTCTTGCTTCTGACGTGTGACTCTGATCAATTAACTTCTGAAGACTGGTCAAGCTTCCGAAGATTAAACGCTGAAGGTTCTAAAAACTCTGAAGAATCTCAAGTCATATATTGATGTGATCAAGCTTCTAATTGATGATTGAAGTTTTTGAACTTAATCAAAATCAACTCTTCTAATTCATGCTTCAAACAACTATTTATCCAGAAGCCATTGAAGAATAGAAGATAAGAACGAGTTTATACGTGAGAAAAATAGTACATGATACAAACCAATATTTCTTCCACTAAGCGGATTTCATGGAGTAAGGAAATTGAGGTAGTACGATTCTTTGTCCCCTCTGTATCAAACTGTTACTCAAGTCGCCAGCTCATTCATGAAGAATACCAGATCTACCCTTCAACGAATCTTTTTTACTGGCTATATAAAGACTTGAAGACTTGAAGAATTATAGCACAAAGTAAGCAGGTAAACAAGCGAAATAACGAAGAAATGCAAGCAATGCAATTGTCTAAATTTGTGCAAAATTTTCTTTAAGTGTATTGTGCTTTTAACTTGTTTATACCTGCTTGTGTAGAAGCAATCTTTGTAAACACAAATTTGTAATCAAACTGTTGTTTGTATTTCCTTAAGGGAGCAGTTAGGTCAGAATCCTTGAGAAGACATAAAATGTGTGTCTCTGTGGTTTGTTAGTCACCAATGGTTGTTAGTACGGTTGTAATCAAACTGTTGTTTGTATTTCCTTAAAGGACCAGTTAGGTCAGAATCCTTGAGAAGACATAGACTGTGTGTCTTTGTGGGTTGTTAGTCACCAGCGGTTGCTAATGTAGTTGTAATCAGTTTATTATAGTGAATTAAATCCTTAAGTATAAGGCAAAATCACCCTGGCGGGTGGACTGGATTAACTTTGAGATTTTCAAGTGAACCAGTATAAAAATCGAAGTGTATTTCTCTTTGTTGTTCATTAGCGGTGATTTTTATTGAGTGAGTAAAAATCTTTTGTTTTTGAAAACCCTAATTCAACCCCCCCCCCCCCCCTTTCTTGTGTTTTTCTCACCTTCAGAGACGACCATAAGTGATGATGGTGGTGGTCTGAGATATTTTGTGTCACATGAAATATTTTCATTGGCTGTTTTTAAACTAGATCCAGTGTGTTTTCACACTAATTTCCACCATGAGCGTGCATGTTTAGACCACTAGATCTGTCAAGTCAGATTAATGAAATGGATTTGACCCTCCTTGTTTTTTCAGCTTTATTTCTTTTTCTTTTTTTTCATTTTAAATTGTTTTAAACTTCTAAAATTCATATTATTTTTATTTTAATTTCAAAAAATTACAAATTAATTCCTAAAATTCTCTTTTATTTTTCTTCATCTGTTTTTAATTTGAGATTTTTATTTTATGATTTGCTATTTTTCTTTGATTTTCTCTTTTTTTCATTGTTTTAATTGGTTTAAAAAAAGTTTTATGCTTTAAAAAATTCTGAAATTTTTTTCATATGCTTCTTGATTTATTTCTGACCTTCTATAATTTTCTTGGCCATTTATTTGGTGATTTGAAGGACTTTATGGATTTTCTCTTTTATTTTCCTTTTAAAAATCATTTTATTTTATTTCATTTTATTGCATATTATAGTTGTTTGACCTATGTTGACTTCTGTTGGCCTTGGATCTTGGTTGATTTGATCATAAGTTCAAAAATTTTAAAAATTAAAAAAATATAAATTGAAATAAATTAAATTTATGAATTTTAATTTAGTTAAAATATAATAAAAATCAGATTATATTTTAAAAAAAAAATAAAAAGATAATATAAAAGTCGTTGTACTTAAGCAAAACTCAAATGAAATAAGATCTACTGCAGTCGCAATTCAAAGCATTTATGTGTCTGAATTAAATATAATTTTTAATTTATATTAAATAAAAAATATTTAATTTAAAATTTTAATCATTTGATCTTGATCTAACAATTGAAAAAATACTGAATGCTTGAATGAAGTGAATTTACAACTGAAAGGAATAATGGTCCCAAATTCATGGAAGTATTTCTATGTCCGCTACTGAAGTGTCATACTCCCCTACACATCAACAAATTAAACTATAAGGTTTTCCATTTTTTAAACATGATAACCCAGTTAAGTAGTGGTTGGATGACTTAAAGACGTTTTCGGAAGCAGTGGCGGTTTAAAACGTTTCAGGTGCCGAGGACACATGAAAACAAATCAAAAGACGAAATCCCATGTAGCAATATACATTTCGTATTTTAAAGAGTTAGATGTTGCTGGTAGTTGATAGTGCACCTAATATATAAGTGAATTTCCACTATGTAGTCAGGGTTCACAATTCATTGTTCTCTTTAGAACTCATACATCTGATTCACTAAGATAACAAGTATGTGAGAAATGTATGAACATGCGTTCCATTTTCAATTCAAGTGTTTCGATGACTTTACTGTTGTTGATTTATTTACATGCTTTTGTTAATTTAAGTACTTTTACTCTTTTTCTTTTGTTATTTATATTAGAAATCTTTTCAACACAATTACATTTTCTCAAATATTTTACACAAAATGACTCTTATGAATTTCAAATTTGATCCTACAAGTGAATTGAAGCCTGTGATTGTTTACTAAAAACACAAGTAAACAAACTGGCACACCTGGTGGGACCCATTTTTAACTAACTTTCTCAAATGGAAGAATTGAATTCTTTTATAAATGCAATTACATTTGGGTTTATATAAACACGCAAATTTAATTCAAATTCAAATGCAAATGTAAACTTAAATGCAAATGAAATTCAAAACTAAATTAACTTGAATGTTGAATTACATTTAACACCACCCCTTAATTCACATTCAAGTTTAAATTTCAACAACACCAATTTCATCCCTCAAATTGATGAAGTGTTCAATTTTGATAGTCTCGGTCAACACATCTGCAAGTTGCTTCTGAGTGCTGACATGCACAACCTAAAGTACTTCATTCTGAACCATATTGCATGAAAAATGGTACTTTGTATCAATGTGTTTGCTTATTCCATGCAACATTGGATTATTAGCCAAATTTATGGTAGATTTATTGTTAATCATCAACTTAACTGGTTTGCTCACCTTGAACTTCAGTTCCTGTAGAAAATTCATCAACCAAACAACTTAACAAGCTGACAAAGCATCGACTAGGTATTCAGCTTCACAGGTTGACAAAGAAACAACTGGTTGCTTCTTGGAACACCAAGAAATTTAGGCTCTTGGTTACTTAAACAAGTATCCTATAATGCTTTTTCTATCAACTCTGTCTCCACACCAGTCAGAGTCTGAATAGCATATCAACTCAGCATCATATGACCCTCCAGATGGAAACAAAATGCCATACTTCAGAGTTCCTTTCACATACTTCAGTATCCTAACCGCAGATTGGTAATGTGACCACTTTAGCTTAATCATAAACATACTTACCATTCCAATTGCATAACAGATGTTAAGTCTGGTATTGCACAAATATCTTAGTCAACCAATCGACTGTTTGAAGGTTATGACATCTACATCCTCACCATCATCATCAGAGTCTAGCTTATGATTTGTCTCAACAGGTGTGGTTGTTGACTTAAAATTCATCAACTCAAATCTCTTCAACAGCTCAAGTTCATACTTCAGTTGGTGCACAATAATTTCCTTCTCAGAATGCAAGATATCCATCCTTAGAAAGTATACCATATTTCCAAGGTCAGTCATCTCAAATGCATTCATCAACACCTTCTTGAACTTGTCCATTTCAGAAATGCAACTCCTTGTCAGCAATATGTCATCAACATAAAGACACACATAATCATATTGCCATCAGACGATGCTGAGCATATACAC
The DNA here is from genome assembly GCA_022829125.1 of Lathyrus tuberosus. Lineage (NCBI taxonomy): Eukaryota > Viridiplantae > Streptophyta > Magnoliopsida > Fabales > Fabaceae > Lathyrus > Lathyrus tuberosus. Next base: position 3,928,079 of record JALAZF010000477.1, read on the forward strand.
AATACTTCATTCCTTCTTGATTTTTTTCATAAATCCAGGAGGTTGTGACACATAAACTTCATTTTTTAAAGGATCATTCAGAAAAGCTAACTTCACATATAAATGCATTAGAGGGAAATTCCAATTTGCATCTATAGAAATCACCAATCTGGTTGTTTCATGTCTAACTACAAGAGCAAACCCTTCAAAATAGTCTAACCCATATTTATGCAGAAATCCTCTATCTACTAACCTTGCTTTGTATTTAGTAATTTCCCCATCTGGTTTCAACTTTGTCTTGTATACCCATATGGAACTGAAGGCTTTCTTTTCCTTGGGAAACATAGTTAACTCCCATGTATGGTTTCTTTCAATTGCCTCAACTTCTTCTTTCATAGCCTTCAGCCACACTTCTTCTTAATTGCTTCATTGATACTGACAGGTTTAGAGTCCACCATCATGACACATTGAATAACTCTCTCTTTAGAATCAATCTCAGTATCTTATAGAAATTCAAAATCTGCAAGCCTTCTTGGAATCTTTCGAATTCTCTACGACCTTGTTTCACAGGAAGGACCACCTTCAGATGCTCAACCTTCAGCTTTCACTTTGAACTTATGGAACTCAACAAGCACCTCATGTTTGAACTTTATGAGGGCTACCCATGTCATTTTGGTGAACTTATCCATAAATGACACAAAGTATTTGTTCCCTCCAAGTGATGGTGCCTCAAATGGACCACATAAATCAGAATGCACCACACCTAAAGCATGCTTTGCACTTGGAGGCATTTCTAATGAGAATGGCAATCTTGGTTGTTTTCCTCTCATGCATACATCACATGATTTCTCCGGTGCCACATTTTTTGGATTTCAATGAATCAGCTTCTTTTAACTCAGATGCCCTAAGCTTATGTAGTTAAAATACCTCAATCTCTTATGTGTTATAACAAGATTTGTTCATGACATATATTCCTTGGATTTTGATGATAACAAAGTATTAAAATAATAGTGGTTATATTTTATGTGTGTTTCATTTATGCAGGTTCTAATACTTATATATATATATATATATATATTCAGAATTTGATATACAAGGGCACACTTGAGAGAAGCTGAATTGCTAGCTTATGGTGGTGCAGAATCTGAAGAACACTCTCTAAGTGATATCTGGCGTAGACTCTGAAGCTGAAATTCTCAGCATCAGAAGAAGCAACATAATTGTCTCTACACTTGGCGATTGTAAATTGGCTTCTGGTGATCATTCAAATTTAGTGATAAAGCTAAAGCTATTTGTACTGCAGAAAGCAAGGTACATTGTCAAATCAGTTTGTCAGTTAGAGTCTTAGTTCACAAGGCTTAAGAAAAGTTGGCATGCTTTACGAATCTCTACTCTAAATGGCTATATAGTACAGGATCTCATTGAAGACTCAATGGTTAAACATGTTATACAATAGATCAAGATCTTTTGGTGTATCTATCTTCAACGTCTCTTGTACTATGGAGAAAGCAAAGACACTTGATCAAGTTATCTCTCCAACGACTAGTCTTCTGCAAATGCTATATAAGTAGCTAAAGTTCAAAATAAATCTTTAACAAGGATCAACCTGATAAAGGAGTAATAAGATCAGCAATTATCAACACAATCGAGTATGCAAAATTTCTGTTGTAGGTTGTAATTGTAAAAGCCTTAAGATTTCTTAAACCTTGAGTATCTTAGAAATTTAAGAGTTTTAGGTCTTTGTTATGGTGATTTCCCTGTACCTCTGATATTTGTATCAAGTACACCTTGTTCTCTATTCTACTGAACATGTTGTTTAACAGTTTAGATTAAGTCACTCGCCAAGATGCTTGAGCCATGTAAGTCTCTTGTTATGTGCTAGAGCATTGAAAATCTTAATCAAGTAGATTGATTGAGCAACCAAGTCTCTCGCCAAGATGCTTGAGTCATGTAAGTCTCATGTGAAGGCGAGAAAAATACACAAGAAGGGGGTTGAATTGTGTTTGCAAAGATAGTTTTACTTCTGAACCAGAGTTCAGATTCTAAAGTTGAGTTCAGAATCTGATAAATAATGCAGCGGAAAATGAAACAGAAGTAAAGAAAAAATAGCAAAGAACGTACAACAGTTATCCTGGTTCCTCTCCTAACTGAGAGTATTTCAGTCCCCCTTGCCTCGCAAGAGATTTTCCACTATAATTAATATGATTACACTTGCTTATACACACCTGTATAAGACTTTCCTTACTCATACCTCCAGTCTAAGACTTTCCTGCTTAATTAGCACCTGGTCAAGACTTCCTGCTTAGATCCTCAGATCCTAAGACTTTCCTAGCTCAAACCACCTGGTTCAAGGCTTTCCTGCTTAGACCCAGTGCCTAAGACTTTCTTGCTTAGACATACTGTCTATGACTTACCTTGATTAGATCCTCAATCCAATACTTCCTTGCTCAGCACACTATTTAAGACTTTTCTAGCTCATATCCTCGATCCAAGACTTCCCTGCTCAAGCCTACAACAAGAGACTTTTATATAAACTAAATTGTTTAGAGAAGGAATAACTTACAACAATGCTTGATTAACAATCAAAGGTGTTCAAATATAATACAACACACTTTTTATAAAGGATTCTTAGTCTATACAAGAATAAGAACTCTTAACATATTTTGCTTCTGATATCTAGTGTGTGTATTTCTTAGTTATAGTTGTAGTATTATTTCTTAAGTTGATCTTCAAATCTTCTACTCCTTATATAGCTGAAGAAATATAGTCGTTGGAGCATCCACAATGGCTATAATCAGATTAAATCTTCTAGTACATATTTTTTTCCAATAAAGCAGGTGTTAGAACTTTCAGTCAAGGAGGCCTTTGTCCAGAGGACATATCTATGATTCAGGTTCAACACAACCTGTTGAAGATAATGTCAATATATCTCGAGTCTCGTGTTAGCAGAATTGAGTTGACACTACTCAGTCTCAGAGGCAGCCATAACACGCTTTTGATTTTGGAGTGTACTAGCAGCCACTTTCTGATCAGACTCTCTCATGAGTGTATGACCAGAACTGAACCAAAGTCACTTCTGTGTCGGAATCAGTTTCACCAACTAAATAAAGTTCTGCACACACAAACTAGCTAGTTAGAAATCCTAATTGTTTTTCAAATACTTTGTCATCATCAAAACCTTAGAGGATACATGGTATGAACCAAACTTGTCTCAACAATCTCCCCCTTTTTGATGATGGCAACTTTAAGTATTTAAAATAATTAGTAGTATATTAATTACTCAACAACTTTCAGGGTCTGAGGTTTGTAAGCTCCCCCTGTGTCAAACAGTCTTAGAGGTGAGGTTTGTAAGCTCCCCCTGAGTCCTATCTGTGAAGTCTAAGAGGTGAGGTTTATAATCTCCCCTTATATAGAATAATGAATCCACTTCAAGGGTGAGGTTTGTAATATCCCCCTAAATAGAATCACCAACCTCATTCGGATCCAAAATTAATCTAGAAGAATACTTAATCCATTATCCCCCTTTGACATCACTCAAAAAGGCAGGAAAGGAAGGAACTTCAACGATTAATAATGGCTTCAGAACAATTCATAGTTGGATGCCAGTCAAGAACAAGTTTATCAGTAAACCCAGTTTGTTGTACATAGGGCTGGAAATGAGTCAAGTCGAGTCGAACTCGCCTTAGCTCAATTCGACTCGTTAAGAATTAGCCGAGTTCGAGTTCGAGTTCGAGTTCATCACGAACTCTATTTTCAGCTCAAACTTGACTCGTTAAGAATTGGCCGAGTTCGAGTTCGAGTTCGAGTTCATCACGGACTTTTTTTCAGGTCAACTCGACTTGTTAGAAGTTCACGAATATCTCGGTTCAACTCGTTAGGTTTATCTTGCTAGGTTCAACTCGCTTATTTCACAGACTTAAAAGTAATTTTTTAAAGTCTATTTTATATATATATATTTGACATTTTAAATTAATATTTTTTAAATAAAAAATATAGAAATAAAATAAAAGTTATAAGATTGGAATTTATACGATGTTAATTTTATTTGTATAATTATTCGTAGAAATATTTTACTCACTTGAGAATATAAATTATCAATTAAAACCATTAGATTAAAAGAAAATATGAGACTAAGATTTAGAACAAATCTTTAAACCTACTCTTAAAGACAATATAATCTATCTCATATATAATCGAATTGACTCATGAACCTAACGAATCGAACTATGTATAGTTCAAGTTCAGATCATTTAGTTAACGAACTTAGTTTTTAGCTCATATTCAGCTCATTTGGTTCATGAACCTAGTTCAACGATTTAATTTTCAAATCAAATTTCGAACTATTTTCGAGTTAGTTTGGTTCATTGCCAGCCATAGTTGTACATGAGTAACAATACCCTGTTGAACAAGAATCATAGAAAAAACCTACCAAAATGAATGAGTAAGAATAATTCCTCACGAGATACAAGTATTTCTTCTTTTAGATAATTGAACATAGACAGAGGCAGATTGATCTTAGTTCTGGAGACTAGTAACAGAATGAAGTGTTTCTCATCAGAAGAAAGCCATTATGTCCCCTTTTCTCTAGGGCTAAGATTGGTTCCCATAATTTGGTACCAGACTTTTGCCATAGGAGTAAAATTAGAAGGACTTTCAGCAGGGCCTTTACTTTCTTAGAGGATATGCATATGATTTACATATCTGTTGTTATGTCTGTAGATCTCAACAGTAACTCCATCTTCCTCATAGTTTATAGCTTGAGAGATGATTTTAGAGTTGATTACCACAGGAAAACCATAGACAACAGACAGAATCTGACAATTATTTAGCTCATTCTAATGAACATGAGCATTTTCCCAGAAATCTTTCACAAGATCTGGATAGATGGAAGATAACTCGTAACATCAAAGGAATATACAAATAACTATATAATACATAGAATGCTAATTTTTAAGCAAGTATGTATTAAATGTTTGGACAGTCATGAGTCTGAATAAAAACAATTTAAAATCTATGTCAGTACACTCATTTTAATGCACCGAATTTCATAGCAGATTTTGAAATAAGAGTGATAGTCATGTCTCTTCAGTCATGAGATTTTTCGAGACAGCTGTCTATCAACATTGTATTTCAAAAATCTTTTTAAGTATTTAGAGTGTAAGACAAGGATCCTTATTTGGTCAAAACTCAAAAAATAGTCCAATTGTTAATTCAATGCACATAGTTAGGAATTAAACAAAGTACTTTCTGCTTTAAACAAAGCAATTAAGGAAGAGAGAGATCTTATATCCCCTATTCAAGCTTGAAAGACCATTCTTAGAGACACATCAGAAAGAAACATTCCAACATCAGAAGGAAACATTCCAACCGAAAACCATCAGAATCCAAAAATTCATCTTATACTTCATTCAGAAGACAAGCATTTATTCAGTGACAAAAACCATATTCAGATTTTTCTTAATATAATCGAATTGAGCAATGGCTTAAGGTTTTGTAAATATATCAGCCCATTGACGTTCATAATCAATAAATTGAATATCTATAACACCCTTCTGAACATAGTCTCTTATAAAATGATATTTAATTTCAATATGCTTGGCTCTAGAATGTTGAATTGGATTCTTCGTTAGACAGATAGAAACAGTGTTATCACAAAGGATAGGAATATTGTTTCCTAAAATCTAATAGTCTTCAAGTTCATATTTCATCCAAAGTAGTTGAGTGCAACAATTTGCAGCTGAAATGTATTCTGCTTTTGATGTAGACAAAGCAACAATTGCTTGTCTTTTACATCCCAAGAGACAAGGTTTTCACCTATGAATTGATAGGTTCCACTGGTGGATTTCCTTTAAATTCTATCTCCAGCATAGTCAGCTTCACAGAATCCAACCAGCTGATAATCTGAAGATTTCTTATAAAGAAGTCTAAGATTGATTGTTCCTTTCAGATACCTGAAAATCCTCTTAACAGCTGTTAAGTGAGGCTCTCTAGGATCTGATTAGAATCTTGCACACAAACATACACTAAATAGAATATCAGGTCTTGAAGCAGTGAGATAGAGTAAAGATCCTATCATACCTCGATATTTAGTTGGATCCACCTTAGCACTGTATTCTTCATTGTTTAGATTGCAAGTTGGATGAATATGAGTTGACATGACTTTGCATTCATCAAGATTGATTTTTTTCAAGAGCTCTCTTGTGTACTTAGACTGATGAATGTAAATACCTTTATACTTTTGATTAATTTGAATTCCAATAAAGTATTTCAGTTCACGCATCATGCTCATCTCAAATCCAGCCTGCATAATTTTGGAAAATTCTTGACAAAGAGATGCATTAGTGGAACAAAAAATTATGTCATCAAAATAAATTTGAATAATCAAGATTTCTTCTTCTATAGTTTTCCTAAATAGTGTAGTGTCAACCTTGCCTTTAGCAAAACCATTTTCAAGCAGGAGATTGCTCAGTCTCTCATACCAAGCTCTTGGAGCCAGTTTGAGATCATAAAGTGATTTCTAAAGCTTGTAAACAAAATCTGGATGGTTTGGATCTATAAATCCTGGAGGTTGCTTGACATACACTTCTTCAGTAATAACTATGTTCAGAAAATCACTTTTCACGTTCATTTGATAAAGTATAATGTCATGAATGATGGCAAAGGAGAGAAGGAGTCATATGGCTTCTAACCTTGCCACATGAGCAAAGGTTTCAAAGAAGTCAATTCCCTCTTGTTGACAGTAGCCTTAAGCTACAAGTCTAGCTTTGTTCCTAACGACTTCTCCAAGTTAATTAAGCTTTCTGAGTTATACACTCTGTATGCCTTTGAGCGTTCATAGTATCCCAAAAAGATACCCTTTTGAGCTTTAACATCGAATTTCTTTAGGTAGTCCTTGCCATTCAAATGTAACAAGTACATCCAAATTGATGAAAATAGGAAATGCTTGGTTTTCTTCAAGGATGCCATCAACAACACGGGTTCATCATCCGAATATGCTCTAGCTATGTTGGCGTCTTCACCATTACTCACCTTGTTTGACCAGCAATCAACAACAAAATGGCCAAACTTGTTGCAACTGTAGCACTAAACCTTCCTCTTGTCAGACTTCTCATTTCCCTTATGAACGCTCTTGTGTTTCTTCTCATCTGGATTGGAGGATTCTAACTTCTGAACACCACTAAACTTTCTTCTATTCTCAGACCATGCTTGCTTCTTGATCTTCTTGATAAAAGAAGCTTTCAGAGCCTACTCAGATTCCCTTGCAGAGTTCCTCTCAATCAGATGCAACTCTTATGTATCTAGACTACTATGAAGTTCTTCAATTCTCATGGTTGTGGTGTCTTTAGAATGTTCAATAGATACAACTATGTAATAAAATTAAGGAGTAAGTGACCTCGGTACCTTCTCAACAATAACTTGTTCAGAGAGCGTTTCTCCACAAGCCTTCATCTCATTTGTGACCACAATCACTCTGTAGATGTATTTAGGTACCTTTCCAGTGTCATTGATGTTAAGATTCTCATATTGCTTATGTAAGGATTGTAACTTCACCTTCTTTACTGAGGCATCGCCACCATAACACCACACTAGTACATCCCACGCCGCCTTCGCCGTCATCGTATCAGCAATCTTATCAAACATAGTCGTATCCACGCACTGATGGATATAGAACAATGCCTTCTGATCCTTCTTCATCATTTCACATTGTGCATTTCTCTGCGCTTCTATTGAATTTTCTGAAACCGGGGTGTAATCGTCATTGACGAGATCAAGAACATCTTGAGATCCAAACAACACACATATTTGAATCATCCACTGATTCCAGTTATTTTTGTCGAATACTTAAAGCTTTGTGTTCAAGCTACCGTTTCCAATATTCATCTTTGTTCTTGTGCAAATCACTCAGATATCAGAACATTCGTGTTTCCCAAACCCCGGGAATCAAGATCTGTGATTCTCCTCGATTTCAAACTTTAATTCAACGCGAATTTCATAAACAAAATCAATCACACACCTCACTATGCTCGTTTTCCCTTATGAATCAAACCAGAGCTCCGGATATCAATTGTTGAAGTTACACCTCCATTTATGCACAAGAAGCTTGAAGAACATGGATATGGAAGATAGAGAAAGGGATAAACGAACTTTGTAACTAACTTTCTCGAATTAAAGAACTGAATTTTATTACAAATGTAATTACATTTGGGTTTATATAAACACCCAAGTTCAACTCAAATTCAAATGCAAATGTAAACTTAAATGCAAGTGAAATTCAAAACTAAACTAACTTGAATGTTGAATTACATTCAACAAAAAGGTACCATTTGAATCATGTTTTTATATATGTTGCATAATACCGATTTGCATCTATGAACATTGTTTCGATTGTGGTTAAGTGCTTTCTGAAGAAGTATCTGTGGTGTGAGACCGAAAATGAGAAAATTAAATGGTGGTGAACATTTTCTAAAAACATTGAAGATTAGTTTGAGATCATAGTATGACATGTTGTATGTGTCCTTTAATTTTGAAGCATAGTGAACAAGAGAGTTGATAATTATTGTTGGTAATGATGCAAAAATAGGGGTGGTAATAACAGATGAAATCACAGAAGTGTTCTTGTTGTTTAAGGTTGAGTCTCTTTCTATTGTGTAAATGAGTGTTGTAAGGAAAGCTAAAGTGAGAATAGATATGAATGCTAGAAGCCATAATCAATTTGAGTTTCCTTGTTTTTGTTGGAAATAAGGCCTTTTGAGGTGAGGGAAAGTGTTAGAAATATTGGAGGCTTGAATTGAAACTTGATAGGTATGAGAATTCTTTGGAAGAGATAACTTTGTATTTTTCTTGATTCAAAAGTGTAGGATTACATCCCTCTATTTATAGTACTCTAAGGAGAATTCTAGACACACTAATTCTGGAGAGTTCTCAACTCTAGAAATCCCAAGAGTACTATAGAAAATATTAAAACCATAAGAAATATCTAAACACTCCAGACACTACAAGAGTTTTCTAGAAATATTACCTAAAATTACCTAAGCCCAAAATAACTAAGCCAAAAAAGCCAAAATACAAATAATAAGGTTAGGCCCAAACCAAGTTTAATATTTCAACATCCCCCCTTAAACTTGAATTGTGATTCCAAGCATACTCCTTAGCTTTAGGAAAGTTTCCAACTTGACTGGCTTGGTGGAAATGCCGACAACTTGATCTTGATACATCACATACTTCAACTTCAAGACCTTTTCATTTTTCCCTTTTACGTCATATCCTAGTGGTTGCTTGATATAAACTTCTTCTTCAAGAAAACTATTAAAGAAAGTTGACTTCACATCCATTTGATAGATCTTCAATTCATTTTGGGATGCCAAAGAAATGACCAGTCTAATAGTTTTAAGACAAGTAACGAAAGAAAATACCTCATCATAGGCAATTCCTTGATTTTGACTATAGTGTTTCGCCGCCAATCTTGCGTTGTATCTTTCCACGTCTTCTTTTGCATTCTTCTTCGCCTAGTACACCCATATTACTCTGATTTATTTGTGTCCTTATGGAAGTGTAGTAAGTTCCCACGTATCATTCTTCGTGATTGACTTGTTTTATTCATCTATGGTGTCTCTCCACTTTACACTTTCAATTGCTTCTTGATAGCTTAGAGGCTTGCAATCACCAAAAAGAAAAAAGAGGTTAAATTTGTTTTGGTTTTTAGTTACCTCATAAAGCTCTTCAATGCTTCTTAGTCATGGTGTCCTCTCACTTGAGCTTGTTTCATCCAACCTTGGTGTTGGTGAAACAGGTGGTGTAATATGTTCCTCTATCATTGGTTATTCCATTTCATCTTCTTCTTCAAAGTAAGGAAGAAAATCATACTTTTCTTTTGAACCTTCCAATCCCAAAAATCTTCTTCTTTAAACTCCAAGTCACGACTTATGATGATATTTCCACTATTTGGATTATAGAGCTTGTACCATTTTGAGCTTGAGTCGTACCCTACGAACACATACTTCTCACTTTTATCATCGAGCTTTGTCCTCCTTTCATCTGGAACGTGGGTATATGTAATGCTTCTAAACACTTTGAGGTGAGAGATCCCGGGATTCCTTCCACTCCATGCTTCTTGTGGTATCTTCTTTTGCACGCTTCTTGTTGGGGAAGTGTATGTCAAGTAAATTGCACATGCCACTGCTTCGGCCCAAAACTCCTTCGTCATCTTCTTTCTCTTAAGCATGCTTCACACCATGTTAAGTATGGTCCTTTCTCTCCGCTACTACACTTTATTGTGGAGATCTTGGCAATGTCAGTGGGTGGTGGATTCCATGGTCTTCACAATATTTATGGAACTCATCTAAAGTGAACTTTCCTCCTCGATCAGATCTCATGGCCTTAATGGAAATACCGCATTCTTTCTCCATAAGGGCTTTAAACTTCTTAAAGTTTTCAAACACTTGTGACTTCTCCTTCAAGAAATAAACACACATTTTTATGGAATAATCATCAGCAAAGAGGAGAAAGTATTTACTCTTACCAAAAGAGTTTAGGTTGATTGGTCCACAAACATCGGTGTGTATGAGCTCTAGCGATTTTGTCGATCTTGATGTTGATTTCTTTGGAAAGATTTTTGGGAATTGCTTCCCAATTAGACATCTTTCACAGAGTTGTTCTAGGTGGTTTATGCTAGGCAAGCCTTTCACTACCTCCTTCTTTGCAAAATGTTCTAGACCGTCGAAGTTGAGATGTTTGAATCGTAGATGCCATAGCCAAGAAGAGTCGGTATAACAAGCCTTGAGACCCTTTGCCACATCATTTTAAATGTTCAAGAGGAACATTCTATTCTTTGACATAGGCACATTAGCAATCAAGTTATGTCTACAATCTCTTAAGAAAATACTCTGTTTTTTCAAGTGGATGTCATAGCCTTTATCTAATTATTGTCCCAAGCTCAAAATATTATTCTTCATGTTAGGCACATAGTAGACATTGGATAAGAAATGATGACTCCCATTCTTCTAGCGTATGAGAAATTTAACTTTGCCTTTGACTGGTATTTTTGTGTCATCTCCAAATGAGACATTTCCAGTTGCCATTTCATTGATCTCTACGAACATGCTTCGATTGTCACACAGTGGTTGCTTGCGCCGGTGTCGAGGTACCACTTGTTTTTTTCTCTTCAACTTGGTTTTGGCACGCGAGCAACAAGTTTTCTTCTTCTCCGCCTTTTTCTTCTACAAATTTAGCTTTTTCCACAAGCTTCTTTGTGACTCTACTACACTCATATGCATAGTGATCGATCTTGTTGCAGTTGTAGCACTTGATTTGTGATTTGTCGCACCTCGACCATGAATTTCCTCTTCCACGATCTCTTGTTACTTGTGGATTCCAACTTTTTTCTCCATTGTTGAAGTTGTTGGAGTAGTTGTTGTAACTGCATATTCCTTCTCCTCCATGTCCTCGTCCACGTCTATGAACATGGCCACGCCCTCGTCCTCTTTGCCTTTTATAATTCGCATAGTTTGCTTCCTTTATGTTGAGTTGTAGTAGTTGCTCTATAGCCTCCTTTTGTTTAATTTTTCTCTTTTGTTTTTCTTTGTATGCTTGTAAGGAACTCATGAGTTGGTCAATAGTCATGGTCTTTAAATCCTTGTTTTCTTCAATGTTGGTGACAATGAAGTTAAAACTTGGATTTAAAGTGTGAAGTATTTTCTACATGACTTTCACCTTATCAACATCTTCACCATTTCTTTTAAGTTGATTGACTACGACCAATACTCGAGAAAAATAATCATAAATTGACTCTGACTCTTCCATAAATAAACGTTCAAAGTCACTCACCTCTAAGAGTTTGAAGACAAATCTTTTTCATCTGCTCCACTACTTTGTTGCAAGTTTGAAGTTTGTCCCATGCTTCTTTGGTCGTCATTGTGTTGGAGATCTTATCAAATGTATCTTCATCCACCGTTTGATAAATGAGGAAGAAAGCTTTCTTGACTCCTTCAATGTCTCATTTACACCTTAGCTTAGCGAGGCTTGATCTTGCTCCTTGAATTCTTTCTCAATGATGTCCCGCACATCTTGAGCTCCTAGTAGCGCCTTCATCTTGATACTCCAGTTGTCCTAGTTGTTCTTTGTGAGCATCAATATTTGGAAAGGAAAACCTCCATTCGCCATCTTTTGAGGACCTTGAAGTTCTGATGCCACTTTGTTAGAAATAAGGCCTTTTGAGTTGAGGGAAAGTGTTAGAAATATTGGAGGCTTGAATAAAAATATGATAGGTAGGAGAATTCTTTATGGTTGAGAGAACTTTGTATTTTGCTTGATACAAAAGTATAAGATTACACCCCTATCTATATTACTCTTAAGAAGAACTCTAGACACACTAATTCTAGAGATATCTCAACTCTAGAAATCGCAAGAGTACTGTAGAAAAAATTACATCCATAAAAAATATCCAGACACTCCAAATAGTACAAGAGTTTTCTAGAAACATTACCTAAAATTACCTAAGTCCAAAATAACTAAGCCTAAAAAACCAAAATAGAAATAATAAGGTCACACCCAAATCAAATTTAATATTTCAAAAGTTTTTGGATATATGGATGAAAAAGAATGAGTTTTGTGATGGTGTTTGTGTTTTTCATTTTGGGGTGGTTGGAAAATAGATAAGTTAGAGAATAGGTGCAGTAGTGACCTATCAGTAGCTTCCATAACTTATCAGTTACTTAACGGTATGATAGACAATGAGTAACACTCACTCGCCACTCCCATGATAGTTGTTTTTCACTCTTTCTCACTGCCACTTAAATCGTCGGAGCTTTAGTCACTCTCTCATTTGCTGCCAACGCCTTCTCCTTCTCCCTCAGAGATTTTATCTAGCATTGAATTTATGTATATATCATTGTGTGTGAGGATTTCACATGGGATTTAGTTTAACAAATTTTAGTAGTTACAAATAAATGACATCAGAATATATTCTATAAATTTGTAGCAAACCAAGGTTGATGAGGAAACCAACTTGATAATGGAAATCTAAGTCTAAAAAATGTTTAGGCAGGAGATGATTGGCAAACAAATCAACCCAGTTGATCACAAATGCCTGTAGAGAGAAAGTGATTGATACAATAAGTGATGTGTAGTTGAATGAAGTGATTGTGTGTTAGTCTGTTTATGTTTGATACGCTCACAGAAGACATCATTGTGAATTTGTGACCAATTTGAATTGCACTTTGGTCGTCCCAATGAAGCTTATACTGTGAAATGCCTGATTAATCAAGTAGCTAGCACAGCCAAAAGATTTCATGATATTTTTTTACAATTCATTCCAATAATTCCTTATTCATTTTTATAAATATTATATAGCTTTCTTTAAATTGAAAATGGACAAACTAGCCCTTCATTCATAGTAGGGTCTTTCCATCCTTTCTCTGTGTGAGTGTAAAATGTGCTACGTAGATTTTTTTTGAAAATGTCTGATTTTCAGGGAAGAGAAGTTAAGGTTTTAGTCAGATTCTGAAACAAAACTAAAATTGGCCAAGAATACTGGTGTTACTATTTTTCGCATAGGAATTGGCTGGTCAAGAATCATGCCTAAGAGTCAGTAAACAACCTTAGAGAATCTGTAAGTCGGAGTCTGACTTTTCCTATTGACGATGAATTATGGAGCTACTTATGTTTAGGCTTATATTCCAAGATAGTGCTCATGGTTACATTTTTCAATTTTCAAAGTTTTACTACCAACTTTACTAACCAATATAGTGCTAGAAAGAAAATTTACTTATGTAAGTAATTTAACTGACTTTCTTTCTTAGGTTATGCTGCTTTGGAACGTTATAAGTGGATCATCAATAGGGCTCAATCATATGGAATGAAGGTGATGCTCAGTCTTTTTTATAACTCACTTCCACCATGGGCTGGTGAATGGTGATTATGGAGGTTGGAAGCTGGAAAAGATTGGATTATTTCATGAACTCACTTCCACCAAGTGACCTCCAAAGGAAAAAAGAAACATGATGACATGAAGAGTCATCTTGGACCTAAAAAGGAACATAACAAGTTCATAAATTTTGATGGTCTGAAAGTTCCAAAAAGCGGTTGTTTTGTATGTGGAAAACCTGGACAATATGCTTGAGATTGTAGGCACAACAAGTCAATAAATGAGATCAATGATGTTCATGCAAATGACAACATAATCACTATGGTGAGTGAAATAATGGCAATCAATGACAAAGTGCAAGGATGGTGATATGACACATGTGCTACAGTGCATGTCTCTTATGACAGTGTTGTTTTTAAAACCTATTCTGAGGCAAATGATGAACAAGAAGTACAAATGGGAAATGAAGTATGATCTAAAGTGGTTGGAATTGGATTTGTCGAACTCAACTTCACTTCCGGAAAGAAAGTCACTCTTATTAATGTGTTTCATGTCCCCGACATGAATAGGAATCTTGTTAGTGGGGATTTGTTGGGTAAACTGGGAATTAAATCTGTATATGAATCAGGCAAACTTATATTGACCCGTAATAGTGTATTTATAGGAAAATTATATTTTGCTGAGGGAATGATCAAACTATGTACCACCAACAATATTATTAATGAAAATTCTAATTCTGCTTACATGCTTGAGTCTGTTTCTTTATGGCATAATAGATTAGCACATACCGGAATTAGTTCTATGAAGAGACTAATTAAATCTGGTTTGATCTCATGTAATATAAATTATTTCGAAAAATGTGAATTATGTGTTAAATCAAAGATGATTAAGAAACCTTTCAAAAGTGTTAAAAGAAATACAAATCTTCTTAATCTTGTACATTCAAATTTGTGTGAATTTAATGGCATGTTAACCCGTGGAGGAAATAGATATTTCATTATATTCATCGATGATTCTTCTAGGTTCACATATGTATATCTTTTAAGGCATAAAGATGATGTTTTTAATGCCTTTAAAATTTACAAAGTAGAATTAGAAAATCAATTAAATAAAAGTATCAAAGTCCTTAGGAGTGATAAGGGCGATGAATACTTTTCAACAGAATTTGATACGTTTTGTGAAGAACATGGTGTTATACATGAATGATCCGCACCTCACACACCACAACAAAATGGTGTTGCCGAGAGAAAGAATCATACATATCCAGAGATGATGAATGCCATGTTAATACATTCCAATTTTCCATTTAATTTGTGGGCCTTACTAATCTCTTGCCACATAATTAACAGAATTTCTTTGAAGAAAACCGGTATTTTCCCATATGAGTTATGGAAAGGCAGAGCACTAAATATCGGTTACTTTAGAGTATGGGGTGTATGGCCTACTATAAAAATATGGATTTTAAAAGAACTAAATTGGGTCCTCAAGGGATAAAACATGCCTTTATAGAATATGCACCAAATAGTAAAACATATACATTTTTAAACTTAGAGTCTAATGTAATCGGTGAATCCCGTGATGTAGAATTCTTTGAAAACCTTATTACTAAGGATAAAGAATCCGAGTCTCGCGCAAATAAAGAATCTCGTGAGGAAGATTCTTCTCGGAGTATCGAGATACAAGCTGAAAGTACTTCTCGGATCATTGAAACACAACTCAAGTCTAGAATAAGCAAGAGAGTCCGGAAAACAAAGAATCTAGGACCAAACTAAATTGATTCTCAACTTATTTCCTTTTATCTAGTTGAAGGAAATTGTGAGAATTATGTTTAAAATATTCCTAAGTAGAAGATGATCCTAAAACTTACAAGGAAGTAGTGACTTTAAGGGACTTTTCCTTTTGGAAGGATGCTATCCAAGATCAAATGGATTCAATCACGTTAAATCACACTTGGGAAATTGTTGACTTACCAAAGGGATTAAGGCCCATTGGATGCAAGTGAGTGTTTAAAAAAATGCTTAATGCATCTTTTGGTCATTTAACTTAATTTAAGGTTTCATTTTAGTCCCTTATTTAATAAATGTTACGTATTGGCCCCTTAATAACACTTTCGTTAGCCAACTTAATCCTTTCCGTTAAATCTTAGCGAAAAATGTTAACTTTGGTCTATGTGGAAGTCTTGTTGGTATTTTGTTACGTGACGTGGCTTTTTTATTTTGAAATTATTGTTAATTGTAATCAAACAATCAACTTCCCTTAACCTTGTTTCAATTGTAATCAAATCACTTCTCTCCAAAGAACAACAAAGTCCTCTTTACATCTTTCTCCAAACTAACTCTGTTCTCGAAACATCTCATAGAGAATCCATTGAATTTATTTTGAAAGTCAATGCTCATCACTTCTTCTCATCTCTCAGTTGGAGGGAAAAAATAAGCGAGGAAGATAACGCCAAACCCTAGAAGATGAAATTCTCAGATTCTGTTTTCAATTTGATTTACTTTTGTCGATTTTGAAGAAGGTATCATCTTCTCTACTTTTATTTATTATGGTTTGCTCATTTCTGATGCTTTATTAAAGTTCCGATGTCAATTTTCTATTTCAGATTTAGGACTTTCAATTAAAGTTTTATGGAGCGATAAATTGGTAACCGGTGTTGCTATGCTCTCTAGTGTTTATTCTATGTTTGAGACCTTTAATGGGTTGCATTATCACAGTTAAATCTATATGGAATAGATAGGAATAAAGTGTCAAGGCAAGCTTCAAATGTAATTCATTTTATTTTTAATTTGCTTCTTTCTCACGTTCATGTCATTGAACTTGGCATTCTTTTGGATATGCAGAACTCTTCAGGGACTAGAGACCCCAATGGTGAACCCTTAGTATCCAGCTACAACAAGTGCTTCTTGGGCACTGTTGACTACATTTGGTACATACTAAGTTCTAAAGTTTTGGATATGCAGAACTCTTCCTTAGTAAATTTTTGCAAAAGATGAAATTAGTTTATGCATCTCAATGGTTTTATAAACTCTATTATCCAACTTTTTTTAAGGGCATTAGTTGTTTGTTAAGAATTAAATACTTATAAGATTGAAATCCACAAGAATCTGGATGTCAATTTCGTATTTTACAACTTCTTATATATAGTCTGGGAGTACAAATAAATTCTTTGTATTTTAGTAAATTAGGCTTTATGCTAAGATTCATTTGGTAGAACATGTTTCAATCTCTTATATGTTTCATTAGTATTATCAAGTCAACTGCTTGTTTGTGAGAAGATTAGAAATATAGAAACATAGAAACCTACCAGCTACTTATAGAATTGTTGGATTAGGAATGTATTCAAACTTAGAAGTATGTTGGTGAGAAGTAAGTTGCTAACTGTGAATATGCATATGAGAAATACTGCTCTAAAGACCAAATATGTTGTTGAACTAAAGGGTCTTATAGTCTTGCTAGTTTTCATTTATCCAACAAAATCATATTTCATTTCAAATGTAAAATAGTACATTAGCTGTTATGAATTTACCCATGACATGTTTTAATTGTAGTTTGAAAAAGTATTTTGTAAAATTATTAATCCTTCAAAAGCTCTTAATTTTGTTTTTATATGTCTTATGAATTTATCTTTTTTCATTTTTGTTTGTTTCCATTATTTTATACTAATGCATTGAAATATGTTATGTGCAATTTGCATAATTGTTTAATCTCTTAGGAGAAAAGAGTAATTGGATGACACATAAGTTGTGGTGTAGAGTTTATACCATGCTAAAAAAGAAGCTAACTATGTTGATCCATAAGACGAGAAAAGTTGTTTCATGTGAAAAACCAGATATCTACAACAGCTACAAAATTGTTAAATCTGGAAAAGTTGTTTTCACCATTGACAATTTAAATTCTAAGAAGAATAAACTCTTGTAGTTGTGTCTATGTACACCTTAATTCATTTTGATTTAATGTCTTGCTTTGAATAAATAATGTATCATGATTCTGGTGTAATGCAATTATATTCAAGATTCTGTTAATATAAAAATGTTTCAATTTGGTACTTTAACTATATATAAGGTTTCAATTAGTCTCTTTACTAAATTGCTGACTCACTTGCCATGTTCTCATGCCACATATGCACAAATATACTTTTTTTTTACAAAATTTAACAGAAATGACCAACTTGACTAACAGAATAGTTTTTAAGGGACTAAAATGTAACATTTATTAGATAAGGGACTAAAGTGAAAACTAAAATTAAGTTAAAGGACATCGACACTAATTAAGCCTTAAAAAAAGTATTATAGTGACGGTACATTAAACATATATAAGGCAAGATTAATAGCAAAGGGATTTAGACAAAAAGCGGGCGTTGATTACTTTGACACATATGCACCAGTAGCAAGAACAACAACAATTAGATTATTCACCTTAGCATCTTTGGATGACCATATAGTTCATTAAATGGATGTTGAAACAACATTCTTAAATGGTTATCCAGATGAGGAAAACTACTTGGAACAACCTGAAGGCTGCATGCTTCCTAGAAATGAACAAAAGGTGTGTAAGCTTGTCAAATCCCTATATGGACTAAACCAAGCTCCAAAGCAATGTCATCAGATATTTGATTTTGTCATACTTTCAAATTGATTTACTCCCAATTCTTGTGACAAGTGTTTATACACAGAGGTACGAGAAAAAATTGTAATATTCCTTTTTCTATATGTTGGTGACATGTTGATAATTAACAACAATCTAGATGGAATTTTAGAGACAAAAAGGTTTCTAACTTTAACATTCAATATGAAAGATCTTGGATTAGTTGACACAATTTTAGGGATCAAAGTAAATAGAAATAGTGGGGGTTACGAACTTAGTCAAACACATTATATTGAAAAAAATGCTTGATAAGTTCAAACACCTAAACTTTAAGGAAGTAACCACTCCATTCGATCATGTTGTAAAACTTAAAAAGAACAATGGAAGAGCAATGGCTCAATTGGAGTATGCAAGTGCAATAGGGTGTCTTATGTGCTTAATACAATGTACCAGATCTGGCATATCATTTGTAGTTAGTAAAATGAGTAGATTTACTAGTAATCCAAATAAAGAACATTGGAAGGCAATCACAAGATTTTCGGCTATCTTCAAAAGACCAAAAATCTTGGCCTTCACTATGGTAAGTTTCATGCCATACTAGAAGGATATACCGGTGCAAGTTGGATATCCAATGTTGGAGATCATAAATCCACAACTGGGTGGATATTTACACTAGCTGGAGTAGCAATTTCTTGGAAGATCAAGAAACAAATATGCATTACTCTTTCAACCATGGAATCAGAGTTTGTGGCTCATGCTTCCGCTGGTCAAGAAGTGGAATGGTTTAGGGACCTTCTGTTAGAAGTTCCATTGGCAAAAGATAATGTTTCAAAGATGTTGATACACTGCAATAGCCAAGCCACTTTAGGTAGAGCATTCAACGAAGTGTATAATGGAAAGTCTAGACACATAGGACTTGAGACATTCCTTTGTGAGAAAGTTGATTAAAGATGGGATCATTTCACTCACCTATATATGAATGAGCTATAATTTGGATGATCCATTTACTGAGCCACTTGCCAAAGACTTAGTAAAAACAACCTTTAGAGGCATGGGGGTTGAAACTCTTTGGGTAAGAGTTCCGACAATGGTGACAACCTAATCTTACGTTAACAGAACATTAACCTCAATATTCAATGGGTAACAACAAGTCGTTGATTTGGATATTTGTCGAACATTTCGTGATAATGTTGAAATTTAAAATAAGGGTTGAGTTTTTATTTGAACTATTAATGAAGTTCAATACTGAGGGTATGTGTCTCATGGAAAAGGATACAATATGAACTTCACCTATGTGAATTTTGAGATGGTGTCGTCTCAAAGTGAGAGTTGGAGTTTCTCTCACGAAAAATTCATGAAACGGGAAAGCATATGGCCATAAATAAGTGCTAGGTGAGAAATGTAGGCAAGGAACCCTTAAAGAATGTGGGTAAGGTAACGTCGGTCTGTTTACATGGATTAACGGTTTAAAAGTATTACTACCTAACATTCCGATTAGACTTTGAATTGTCTTTACTAAGGTTAAGTTTTAAATCGAAAGATACCTAACTGTACTAACATTTTTTGTTTCCTTTTTTGGAATTAGTCTTGTCATTATTAGAACAAGTGGACGATTGTTATAAATTCATGAACATTCAATGTCCATGTGTGTGTGTTCCAAAATGATAAGATAATTGGAATGGAGTAAATGCTAATAAATGAAAGAGAAATAGTCTCACATAGAAAGATTTACTCACATTGAAAACATTATAAAAAGTTAAAAACATTAACTCAACAAAAGGACAAAAGAGAATAAAGTGGCACTTGGACAAATGCAGCGGTCCCAAGCATTATGCCATTTGTCTCCTCCATACACCCCTGGTTGGTGTTGCCAGCGGATCTGAGACCGGGTTCGAGGGCATGGGCGTAGAGGCCTTAATGGGGGCTTGTAGGCGGCACTTGAGCACTTAGGAATGACTCATCGAAGCAATTGGGCTACACGGGGTGTTATGAGGCGGCGCCAATGGCGCTCCGGCGGGCGGTGGCCGACATTCAGCCAAACTCACTATTGCTCTTGTTTTGGTCGATGGATGCGTTTGAATTTTGAATTCGAAAAGAAGCATCACTTCCTGAAGTGTTGCGGAGTGAAAATAGGCAACTCTTGCAAACAATGCAACATTCAGTGAAATACTGTTAAATGGTGATGTTTTATCAAGGGTCACAACCTTGTGAAATAACACATACATGACCTATAAGTACTTCATTCTGAATTCAGGAAAGTGATTTTGTTCACGATTCAAGCCTGAATCCATTCAATCTTAGCAGTTTATCTAAAAAGACTTATATTCTAAGATAGTTCTCATGGATACATTTTTCAATTTTCAAAGTTTTACTACCAACTTTACTAACTAATACAACTAGAAAAAAAAATTACTTATGTAAGTAATTTAACTGAATTTCTTTCTTAGGTTATGCTGCTTTGGAACGTTATAAGTGGATCATCAATAGGGCTCAATCATATGGAATGAAGGTGATGCTCAGTCTTTTTCATAACTCGCTTCCACCATGGGCTGGTGAATGGTGACTATGGAGGTTGGAAGCTGGAAAATACTGGATTATTTCATGAACTTTACAAGGTAGTTTTTATTTAGTGGTTGTTGTTTATATGCCATCTTGATATGATGGAGGATGCTACTTCACGCTTCCTACATGTGTTTTCCAGCAAACCATGCATTGGATATCTGTTGCACACCCAAAGGCTTATGATTACATCCACAAACTCGGGTGAATATTTTGTTGGTGCACAAGAAGGAAGAATATGAAGATGATGAAGATGAAATAGAAAGAAGAGAGAAAACGTAAATAACTTCTCTGGTGGAATAAAAAAGTCCGTTATTGCATTGCTTATTGAAAATCAGTTACATAATTGTTTAAATACACAAACTGAAAATGCCATGTAGGTTAAGCTAAAGATAAAAACTATACTAAGCTAAACTGAAATGAATTATATATAACACCATCCCTTGATTTATATTCAGTTAATCAAAATCAACAACACTAATTCCATCTCTCAGGTGGATAAAGTGTTCAATCTTGATTGCTTTAGTCAAAACATCTACCAGCTGCTTTTGAGTGCTACAATGAATAATTTCAAGTACTCCATTCTGAACTTGGTTTCTTAGAAAGTGGAACTTTGTGTCAATGTGCTTGCTTCTTCCATGTAGCACTGGATTCTTGGCAAGGCTTATAGCTGATTTGTTGTTAATCATCAACTTTACAGGCTTGCTAACCTTGACCTTCATATTCTGTAGCAAGTTCAGAATCCACATAACTTGACAAGCAGTTAAAACATTTGCAATGTACTTAGCTTCACAGGTTGACAATGCAACAACTGGTTACTTTTTGGAGCACCAAGAAATAAGACCTCTTAGATACTTGAAAAAAATATCCAGAGTACTTCTTCTGTCAACTCTGTCTCCACACTAGTCAGAGTATGAGTATCACATTAGCTCTGAATCAGATTTAGCATCAGAAGGGAACAGAACTCCATACCTCAGAGTCCCTTTAATATACCTTAATATCCTAACAATAGTTTGGTAATGTGACCACTTTGGTTTATTCATAAACCTACTCACCATTCCAACTACATAGAAAATATCAGGTCTAGTATTACAGAAATATCTCAATGAGCCTACCAATAGTTTGAAAATTGTAGCATCCACATCATCACCCTCAACATTAGAATCTAACTTGTGATTTGTTTCAGTAGGTGTGATTGCAGACTTGTAATTCATTAGCTCAAATCTCTTTAAAAGCTCAAGTTCATACTTCAGCTGATGCAAGATTATACCCTTGTCAGAGTATAAAATCTCAATAGCTAGAAAATATGTCATATTTCCTAGATCAGTCATGTCAAACTCATTCATTAGCACATTCCTGAACTTAGATATCTCTTTTGAATAACTTCACGTTAGCAATATGTCATCAACATAAAGACATACCAGAATCATATTGCTATCAGATGTATGTTGAACATAAAATCTACAATCTACCACACATTTTCTGAATTCTTGAAGTTTGAAAAATGAATCAATTTTCATATTCCAGGCTATAGAAGCTTGCTTCAGTCCATACAAGACTTTATGCAATTTGTACACCATCCATTCCTGATTCTTTTTCACAAATTCAAGAGGTAGTGACACATAAACTTACTCTTGTAAATAACCACTCAGAAATGCATATTTCACATCTAAATGCATCAGAGCCCAATTTCTATTAGCTGTTATAGCAATCACCAATCTGATTATTTCACGTTTAGCTACATGTGCAAACAGTTCAAAGTAATCTAAACCAAATTTCTGTAGAAATCCTCTAGCTACTAACCTTGCTTTGTGTTTCCCAATTGATCCATCTGGCTTTAGTTTCACCTTGTAAACCCATCTCAAGCTGATTGATCTCTTGTTCTTTGGAAGCTCAGTCAACTCCTAAGTCTTGTTTCTTTCTATAGCCTTAAGTTAGTCTTTCATGGCCTTTAGCCACACTTTATTCTTGTGAGCTTCTTCAGTACTCACTGGTTTAGAGTCTACCAACATGGCACATTGAATGACTTCTTCTTCAAAGTCTATCTCAGTATCTCACAACATGTCAAACTCTGCAAATCTTCTTCGTATTTGTCTGATTCTTTGTGGTCTCTAAACTTGTTCAGAATCTTCTTCAGATGCTAGAAAAATATCAGGTGTTGGACTACCTTTAGAGTCTGGCCCACCTTCAGAGGCATGATTACCACCAGAGTCTTGATCATCATCAGAATCTGGATCAGAATCAGATCCCCCTTTAGAGTCGGACTCGTCCTCAGACTCGTCTTCAGCATCAGAGTCACCTTTAGACTCTGACTCATCTTTAGAAACAAAATCTTCTTCAGAGGCAGATTCTCCTTTAGAGTGTGAAATATCTTCAAAAGTTAACTCAGGTGTTAACACTGCACCAGAGTTAGATTGAGATTTGTTCCAATCCCACGCTTTTGATTCTTTCACAATGACATCTCTATTGAGTTCAACTTTGTTAGTGACAAGACAATAGAGCTTATAAGCACCTATATTGTGGTACCCTACAAGCAATATAACTTTTCTTCTGTCATCCAACTTCCTTCTCTTGCATCTGGAACATGTTTGTAACAAATAGAACTAAACACCTTCAGATGGCTCACACTTTGCTTATCTCCAGTCCACTTCTCTAATGGAACAATTTCCTTTATCTTCTTGGTTGGACACCCGTTGAGCACATATGCTACAATGGCAATAGCTTTTCCCCACAAGGTGTGGGGGAGCTTCTTCTCCTTCAGCATGCTATTTGTCATATCAAGCAAAGTTCTGGTTCTTCTTTCAGTAAGTGTGGAAGAGTGTATGGAGCAGTAACCTCATGCCCAATTCCATTCTCCTCATAGAACCTTCTGAACTCGGTAGAGTTGTACTCACCTCCACCATCAGTTCTGAGAATTTTTAGCTTCAGACCACTTTGTTGTTCAGCCTTCACCTTGAACTTCTGAAACTCAACAAACACCTCATGCTTAAACTTAATGACTACTACCCATGTCATCCTTGTGAACTCATCCACAAAAGACACAAAGTACTTGTTTTCTCCAAGTGAAGGCACTTCAAATGGTCCACATACATTAGAATGCACTACTCTTAAAACATGTTTTGCTCTTGGGGCTACTTCTGATGCAAATGGCAATCTTGGTTGCTTGCTTTTCATGCATATCTCACATGACTTCTCAGGCTTCACAATCTTAGGAATGTCATATACAACCTTTTTAGAACTAAGATGCCATAAGCTTCTGAAGTTCAGATGCCCCAATCTCTTGTGCCACAACTCACTGCCACCTTCAACACCTTTTGCACTAAGGCATTTAGTGTTAGCTGTCTCCACATTCACCTTGAATGTTTTGTTGCTTCCTTGTTCAGGTTGCATAATCAGCTTTTGATCAGAATCATACAACTTTAAGATATCGTCCTTCATAGTAACTAAGAAACCTTTCTCAATTAGATGACCTACACTCATCAGATTGTTCTTCATGCCATGAAGATACCTAACATCCTTGATCAGAACAATTTTGCCATTATTCACTCTGACCTTGACATTTCTAATTCCTTCAGCATTCAGATACTTATCATAAGCACATATGATCTTTGTCCTCTTTCTAGAGTCAAAATTTATCCGCAACTGTTTGTTTCTAGTTAAGCGATTTAAGGAGCTAGTGTCCATATACCACTAGTCTACCAAATATCCACCATCAGATTCAGAAGTCATCAATAATACAGGTTCATAATCAGACTCTCCTCTGACTATGCTTGCTTCTTCTGATTTCCTTTCCTTGTTTGACCAATAATCATCAACAAAGTGACCAAACTTCTTACAATAGTAGCATTGAACCTTATTTTTGTCATACTTCTCCTTTCCCTTCTAATGTTAATTCTCATCAGAGTTGGAGGCTTCTAACTTCTGATAACCACCATGTCTCTTCTTGGTATCTGACCAAGACTGCTTTTGATTCTTCTTACTAGAAGACGCCTTCAGAGCCTGCTATATCTCTCTTTCAGAAGTTTTCTCAATCAGACATAACTCTTGTGCCTCAAAACTGTTTTGCAGCTCTTCGGTTCTCATGGTGCTCAAATCCTTATATTGTTCAATTGCTACAACAATGTAATCAAATTGAGGAGTAAGTGATCTTAATACCTTTTCAATAATTACTTGTTCAGAGAAGGTCTCTCCACAAGATTTCATCTCATTTGTGAACAGAATCACTCTAGAGATGTAATCAAGTACCTTCTCATTGTTCTTCATGTTGAGATTCTCATACTGCTTACATAGACTCTGAAGCTTCACCTTCTTCACTGATGCATCACCGTCATAGCATCCTACTAGTGTGTCCCACATAGCCTTCTCCATCGTTGAATCAACGATTTTCTCAAACACATTCACATCCACACACTGATGAATGTAGAACAAAGCTTTCTCATCCTTCTTCCTCATCTCTCTATATGTGTTCCTTTGTGCTTCAGGTGCATTTATTGCAGCCGCTACATAACCTTCGTTGACAAGATCAAGAAAATCTTGAGCGTCAAATAACACATGCATCTAAATCATCCACCTATTCCAATTCTTTCCATCAAAGATTAGAAGCTTTATGCTCAAGCTACCATTTCCACCGTTCATCTTCAATCTTGCGCAAGAATTCACTCAAATCTCCCCAAACACTCGTGTTTCCCAATCCCTCAGAATCAAGAAATGTGATTCTGTTTAGATTCTGATCGTAAATTTAATGTGAATTCAAGAAACGAAACCAATCACACACGCCTCACGTTTACTCGTGTTTCCCATGGATCCGAACCGGAACTCTAAATACCAATTGGTGGTGCACAAGAAGGAAGAAGATAAAGATGATGAAGATGAAAGAGAGAGAAGAGAGAAAACGTAACTAACTTCTCTAGTGGAATGAAAAAGTTTGTTATTGCATTGATTATTGAAAATCAATTACACGATTGTTTAAATACACAAACTGAAAATGCCACGTAGTCTAAGATAAAGATAAACCTATACTAAACTAAACTAAAATGAATTATATTTAACATATTTGTCATAGAAGTTTCAGAATTTAAGAAAATTTTCAGTCATATTATTCTAGTGTAACTAGATTTTTTTCTTCCTTCTCACCCTTTCTCGTTTAGCTGTCTGAACATTTGAAGTTGATCATTTTATTTGATTGCTTTTCGAATTTTACGATTGTACGCGTATGAACAATATTAACATTATTCGTCAAATCAAATAGTTGGTGTTGCACATCATATGTTGTTTATGCGACCCTATGGTCTGTTTGATAATGTTGTTGTTTTACCAGCAAATTCATTGAGTCTCTTCCCATTCATAGAAGAAATATCCAAAAAATAGAACTTTATAGGTGTTAACTATTATGGTCAGGTTTGATTTTTTGACCATGGTTATGCATTCAATATGATGCCATACATGTACTCACATGAAGATTCTAACATTTATTTCAGGAAGCGATAGTGCTGGCCTAAAGTTGCTGAAAATGGAGTTTTATGAGACCGATTTGATCAGCCAGCCCTATCTATTGAAGCATTTCCTTGCTGTTTATGCAGCTATGATCAATGTTTTGACTTTGACATTTTCATTTTTAACATTGAATTATTCTTTCATAAACACTAATTGCATCTTATACCTTCTTGTAATTGTTCTACGGGGTGTTTCTATGCTTGGTTACCTCTTCTGTACTATTTCTAATAACTGGGAGTGGGTTGATGGATATAGTCCTAAGTTTGGACTTGTTGCAAACTTGCAATTGACCAAGCAAATAATCTTGCATGGATCCCTCGCCCTTACAATCTTTTTACTAAAGTTTCGTATTTGCCGTCTTCATCTATTTCTTATTATTTGCTTTGTCAAAAATTTGGTGACATTCAACGGGCACTTGATTTCAGGTCGTGGGTACCGGTAAAGTTACACACGAAAATTGTGAAAAAGCTCGGAATGATGTTCAAATAGCTTATAGAGAGGATGAGAATTTAACCTGCCGCTCCTCCAATTATACCTGACATCCTTTCAATTTTTTAATATTTCTAAAATATCCTATCTAATATTTACCTATAAATTTTATTTTTTTTCCAAAAATTTTCATTTTTTTATACTTAAGAAATCAAAATTTTTGGTAATACATTTGAAATTACCGGTATGTATTTTAGCGCAAATTTTATAAATTCACGTGTGTATATCAAAAATTTGAAAAAATTCGAAAAAGAATACCGAAAATTTAGAAATATCTGACACATTATACCAGAAATTTGGAAATATCTAGAAATTTACACAAAATTTTCGCTACAATACCGGAAATTTTCAGAATTTCCGATAACCAACAAAAAATTCCAGAAATTTGAAAATTTCCAGTATATCGAAAATTTTGCCTGTAACTGAAATTTTCGATAACAGACCAGTAAGTAGAAAAGTGTTTTCTTTGTGCGATCCGGAGCCAGCATGGTCATCTACGTATTCTTGTAGCGATTGTACGCATTTCTTCACTGCAGACAAAGTATGTTTTCTATGTAACAGGTTAAAATTTAATATTTTTGTGGCCTTAATTATATGATTTTGATATTGCGCTTTTTATGTGATGTAAACTACATATATTTGAGAGTCGAACTGAAGTATTAGCCTGAGCACAACATATTGGGAAGAAACATGGTATTATAGTTGCGATTGTTCGTTCTGATACTACAAACGGCCAGCGAGGTAGGACGAATAAATTGATTATGGGTTGTGAGAGATGAGGAAATTATAAAAAGAAAAATACATTTGAAATCAGTAAATCTTCAAAGGGCATTTATAGTATGAAAGTGAGATGTCCTTTTAGGCTGAGATCTTCGCCGAGTGGTATTGGTTGGAAGGTGATGGATAGATGTGAGTTTCACAATAATAAACTATCTGAGGATTTAGATGTTCATGACATATTGGGTCGTCTAGAAGATCATGAGAGACAGTTTGTGAATGACATGACGAAGTACAACATGCCTCCACGGTACATAGTTTCTGCCTTAAAAGACAAAGATCCAGAAAATCTCACCAGTGTTATCCAAGTGTATAAAGTGAATTCTTCGGAAATGCAGCCGGAGGGTAATCTCTCTTTTGACCCGGTCTGGTATGTCTTTATTTTGCGCTAGCTTTCTTTCCTATCGGTTACGGTTCTATCGTCTCGGTCATCTCATTTTGTGGTTTCAACATATGGCTATGGTTCATATACAGACTAAATACTTTCTTTCGTGCTTTGATCTCAGCTGGTGGAAGTAGAGTGGCTATTACTCTTGACCATTCAAAGTAGTCATTCTTGGAAAATAATGTATGGCATGCTCTGCGTTCATGTCCTCATATTTGTGATGTTCGCTTTCTTTTATTGCTTGGAAGCTTTTCCAAATCTTCCGGATAGTAACCGCGCCATTCATAACCATCGGGGAAACAACCCTCTTCCCTCGGTCCGTCTTGCTTCTGCTTGATGGAAACTAGGGTTCAAGTTCAGACTTTTAGAAATAAAGATATGGCGGGGGCAGGATTCGAACCTACAATCTTCAGATCATGAGCCTGACGAGTTAACCAACTACTCTACCCCGCTTATTCCCCTTCTCTTTCTTTTCTTTCACTATTCCCACCTAGGTCCCCGGCTTTGGTTGCTTGGCCGGGATAGAACCAGCCAGCGCTTAGTAAGTAAGCGGCGGTCTAACGACCCCCTAACCTAGGTTGGAGCTATGAAGCTTACCTTATTTATTAGAAAGGGCTTTTTCATTTCAGCTTGCTGACTAGGGTTGACAGCTAAATTATTCGTGACCCCATAACATTAGAGAAAGTTGTTGAGTTCATAAGCCCCCTTGGAGAGAGGAGCGACTTTGTAGTAATAACGAATGAGCAAGTAGGGGGGCTACTAAAGAGGTAGCGAGACTGACCGCAATTGCAGTTTACTTGCTTACTTGTTAGAGTCAGGAGGAATAGGTTTACTTTTTTTTTTTTGGTTATGGAAAGTTAAAGTAGTTTCGTTTAGTACGAGATCGCTTCACACCTCGCGGTGCTTACATCTCTCGCCTATCGAAGTCCTGTTCAAAAACCTCGTCCGAGAACTTGTATAGAGAAGGATTTCCCACTTAGCAGCAGTTCTTCCATACCAACCTAGCAGCCCGACGCTGGTATTGGAATAACAACCGGTACACCATAGGTTGGCCCAACCCATTCCTCTCGTACTAGGGTTGGCTCCTCGCAGTTCTCCCTTTAACACCAACGGTAGATAAGAACCGAACTGTCTCACGACGTTCTAAACCCAACTCACGTACCACTTGAATCGGCGAACAGCCGAACCCTTGGGACCTTCTTCAACCCCAGGATGTGATGAGTCGACATCGAGGTGCCAAACGACTCCATCGATAAGAGCTCCCCAACGTACCTTTGATCCGTTGAGCGAGAGCCCTTCCACACGGGACTCCCGGATCACTATGGCCGACTTTCGTCTCTGTTCGACCAGTCGATCTCACAGTCAGGCAGGCTTATACCATTACGCTCACGAGCAGAGTCTTAGCTTGAGCCTACCTTCGCACACCTCCGTTACTCTTTAGGAGGCATCCGCCCCAGATAAACTGCCCACCTTGTAGTGTCCCTCCCCCCTGAATTTTTGGTGCGGCGGTTAGGCATCCTTAGATGAAAGAGTGGTTTTTCAGGATTGGTCATTCTGTGTCATCACCTCCCACCTATCCTACACATTCGATCAAGGTTGTCACTGTGAAGCTATAGTTAAGGTGCACGAGGTCTTACCGTCTAGCCGTTGGTACTCCGCATCTTCACGGAGAATTCAATTTCACCGGGTCCATGTCGGAGACAGTAGGGCAGTCATTACACCATTCGTACAGGTCGCTACTTATGCGACAAGGAATTTTGCTACCTTAGGACAGTTAGAGTTACTGCCGCCGTTTACCGGGGCTTCCATTCAAAGCTTATAACACTTCTCCTTCCGACCTTCCAACATCGGGCAGGTGTCAGACTCTATACATTGTGTTACCACTTAGTAGAGTCCTGTGTTTTTAATAAACAGTCGCTACCCCCTGGTATGTGTCGCTTCCCTAATCAAAAGATAGGAGAGCACCCATTCTCCCGAAGTTACGGGGTCATTTTGCCGAGTTCCTTCGACATGGTTCTCTCAAGCGCCCTAGTATACTCTACTTGTTCACCTGTGTCAGTTTGGGGTACGGTCAGTTCACCGGGAGGATCGCCCTCCCAATTTGAAGTTTTTTCCTGGAAATTTTAACCTTGTTGACTATGACAACAGTCGCGACTATAAACAGACTCGCAACTATGGCAGGGCGGTACACTCTGCTCTCTCGCGACCCCTACTCTAACGAGTAAGCAAGTAAATTACCTTTTGAAGCGCCAGTCGCGTAGGGCGACCGAGCCAGGCCGAGTCAGAAAGGCTTTGATGACTCGAGGTTAATCTTAGGGAAAAGAGAGTGAGGGGAATAGGGGGAAGCCCTCGGCCCGATCATCCAATTCACTCCAACAGACAGGCATGGTTCTGTAGTCAAAGCAACTTTGTCACTTTCGTGTACCTATTGGACGGCAGCCCTTTCAGGGCTTCCTTAGGGACCGATTAACTCTGCGTAGATTGACTGAATGCAGAAAGCCTTCCACTGGCAGACGATCGTGTTTTTCACAGGATTTCTCGTTACTCATGTCAGCATTCTCACTTCTGATATCTCCAGGTGTTGTCACCAAAAACCTTCCCCGATTGACAGAACGTCCCGCTACTGACACTTGAACAACTTTCAAGGTCTCATCGCTTCGGTGAATCACTTGAGCCCTGATACATTTTTGGTGCCATGGAGCTAGACCAGTGAGCTATTACGCTTTCTTCAAAGGATGGCTGCTTCCAAGCCCACCTCCTGGTTGTCATCGCTCGATCACTTCCTTTTCCACTAAGTGATTCCTTAGGGACCCTAGCGTACGATCTGGGTTATTTCCCTCTCGACTTTGGATCTTAGCACCCTAAAAGTCTGTCTGTACAAACGATCTAGGCCTGTATTCGGAGTTTCCCTGGGGTTGGTAAGGCAAAATGGGGCCACCCTAGCCCATTGAGTGCTCTACCTCGGGCAATCGACATCATACGCTCTACTGAAATAGATTTCGTGGAAAACCAGCTATATCCGATCTTGGTTGGCCTTTCACCCCTAGCCAAAAGTCATCCCCGTATTTTGTCACATACGTGGGTTCGGTCCTCCAAGGCCTGTTAGAGCTCTCTTCAACCTGCTCATGGCTAGATCGATCGGTTTCGGGTCAAATAGGAAGAACTAGAAGATTCCACCTCTGAAAGACACCTAAACCTAATGGCTTAAGCCGTTGTTCCCATTTTCTCGCTGACCCATCATGCAAAAGGTACGCCGTTAGAGTGAGTGCGCTTTACTAATAGAATCCCAAGTAAAAGCTCTAAGCTCCTTCGACTGATTGTTTGTATCGGATCTCAGGTTCTTTATTGCACTCCCTAAATAGGGTTCTTTTCACCTTTCCCTCACGGTACTTGTACGCTATCAGTCGTTGAGGAATACTTAGGCTTAGAGGGTGGTCCCTCTTTCTCGCGTAAAAGCGATCAGAATTCGAACACGCCGCGTTTTACTGGGAAGAATCGAACCATGAGAATGAATCTACATGGCTATCACCTTCTTTGGCCAGATCTTCCAACCTTTTCACAATTACAGTTCACTGCGCCCTTTAAATTAAATGAAAGGGGCTTGCTGGTTTTTCCATTATCCAATCCACAACAAATCGAATGAAACCTGGAGATAAAGAAGTAAACACTTTGCTGCTGAGGAATTTCTCATATTCGAAAGAGAAACGAAGCTTCGTGTTTGTTTTTCTTCAAACCCCAATCTGCCCTCGCTCGCCGCTGCTAACGGGGGTCTCGGTTGATTTCCCTTCCTTTAGCTACTAAGATGTTTCAGTTCGTTAAGTTTGAAAAGTCCAAAGAGCGCAGACTAGCCACGGAGCTTGGATACGGTTTCCCGATCGGAGATCCATGGATCACAGACGGTGTCTCCCCATGTCCTTTCGCCTCTGAAAGCGTTCTTCCTTCTCAATGCTCGGGCATCTATCCAATGCATTCTTTTTTATATTGTACCCAGCAAGAAAAGAATGCGCGAACGCGGCTTTCGTGCAGCTCAATCCCTTGCTTGTTCGCTTCGCATAGGCTACACAAGCGGTACACTTAACACCTAGCCAATCTCGAAGAAAAAAGTTAACTACACGCAACTACATCTGTGAACTGGGAGGGACGGAATCTACGCTACGATATTTCTTCTCTTATGAAATTTATAGTTACAGAAATAGATCATTTCTAAACCGGAATCTTAGGATACCACCATTAATAGAAGGACAAGGACCGGAGACTCGAAAACCAGCCTTCAAAGAAAGTCAAAGACTGGCGGACCGCATACGCGCTTACTTTTTTTGTTTGATAGGTTGATCCCTAGGCTGAAACTGATATGCTTCTATCACACACACTATTCTTTCGCCCCAATGACAATGAATTAGGGTTGTAGAGCGGGTCAATCCTTGGAGCTTTCTCTATGCCCGACAGAGAAAACTTGGTGCGAATCGGGGTACATACGCTCCTGCTCGTCTAACTAATGTACTGATGTAATTCCTAATATGGCTGTCAGGAGAATCCGTAGCTGCTAAGGAAGAGGGTCGAGCCATAACGGATTGATGTGGCGTAGCGGCAACTGGAATCGATCTGAATGAAGCTTCAAGCGTAGTTCTGGGGCTTCTCCTATACCCCCTGTCTATATGGAGTGGAGGAAGATTTAGTGGGGAAGGTCATAGTAAAGTCAGCAAGCTGGAAAGTAACCGCCCCTCTTTGATTGTGCACAGCCCCTGCCACGAGACACCTAATCGAAGAAGCGTTTTCCTCTCATCTTTTTTATAATTCAACATCCAGTTCATAGAGAACTGCCTACTCCCACATCGACCAAGAAAGAGATCTAAGGCTTCTTTTAAGAAACTAAAGTAGGAATAGATGGCCTTCCCCTAGCTCTCAAAAATTTATATATTTTGCTATCAAAAGAGTACTTTCATTCCCTGTCACCCGCTTTTATAATGGGCTGTTCCTTACCGACATCTCAAGAAAAAATCTTTCACGATCCATTCTTTTAGAATTGGATAGAGAATAGTTGGGATATTCCATTGGGAGGGAGAGGCGGGGGTGACATCAGAAGTAGGATCGTCGAACGGATAACAGCATAACATTGAGAATTGACTCGTCGGATTAACCACTTAGACGGAGAGTTCCCCATATTCCATTTCATTGGCAACCGAAATAGATCTAAACAGTATGCCCGGAGCGAAGGAAGGGCTTCAAAAAATGAATGGAAAAGTCAAATCAATGAAAGGCCCAGATGTAGCCTTTGTGTGCGGAGCAAGCCTACATTGGCTGAGATGAAGAAAATGTCGACACCGATGAAATGTTTGAAAACATAGACAGCGGAAGGGAAGAAGTCACTTTCAATCCGATCTAGCAAGAAATGATATACCGATAAAGTCAAGCGAGAGAGCTCATTAAGAAAGAAGGTCATCTTCCATCCGCCTTTTTGTTTTAGATAGGGCGAGGCTAGTATGAGACTCCGAACCATGACGGATATTGTCTTAGGAAATATAATGGGACGGGAGGCCTATCTGACCTTTTGTTTGATTCCATTTTCCAACCCTTTCTTTAGAACCAACCTGGAATGCAAACAAGGAAGGAAAGGGCTGAAATCTCCATATCTGATCCAGCAAAAAAAACCTGACCTTAGCAGTGATAGAGATAGCATAGCTGTAGACAGGGGGAGGGCCCAAATTACCTTTTCTATTAGAATAAGGAAGGGAATCACTTTGATTGCTTGTGACAGCTTATCGATGCTCGTTAGCGATGAAGTCCCTCAAACCAGAAGTTTCAAAAGCGGGTCTACGAGAGAAATTAACTTTACATACTGATATAACATACCGAAGGGAAGGCCTAGTTGTACCACTCCCCTGACCTTCCGCCTGAACTGATAGAAGTTGGCTTGAGCTGAGCGTCTCTTACAAAAAAGGTGCCCTAGTCGCCTCGGTGGAATGCATTGAAGAAAGGAATCCACTCTCAACCCTTTCATTTTATTTAATAGAATGGTAAGCCGATCTTATTCTTTTATACGAGTAAACAACTTATGCTCTAACTCCTTGAGGAAAAAGTCTTGCATCTCGCCCAACTTCTACAAAGCCCACCCCCGAAGGAGAAAAGGAAGTTATCAGCACCGATGTTACTAACCTTATGCTTCGCCAATATTTATATGCCACGGGGAATCGATCGATTGAATCCGATGCAAGCCTATCTTCCGAACTCCACATCAAAGTCTTGTCACCATGCCCGCTTGGGGTTAGGGTCTGTCTGAGTAAGGAAAGAGGTCATAGCCACGTTATTGGTCTTGTCTTGTTGATAACCTTGAGAGTTGAGACCGGCGAAGACTGCGCTCCAGCTGGTGGTGAAGGAAAGGGGGAAGGAACTATAGAATAGAAGGAGCTGGACATGAACTGTCATGGTCTTTCTGGTGAATCAATGTTGTTTGCATAGCACTCATAGGCTCTGGGACTAATGACCTTACTCTTCTAGTCTTTTCTAGTAAGCCTTGTTGGATGACTCAGAGCTCTTGTGCTCCCTATTTTAAATATCCCTTTGCTGTCTTCGTAACCGCAGTGAGAGTAGGAGCTCAAGCAGTTGCCGCTGCAAGACTAGCCGCTCTTGAGTAAATAGCAGCTCTTACCGCGCTTGATGGTGAATAAGCCTTGGAATCTATGTTGAGAAAGCATCCAATTGCTATTACAAAAGCATATCCCTTATCTAATTAGAAGGAACTTCTTTCCGGCGAAGTGACAACGGAGAAGGAAAACAAGGGACTGATTACACTAGTCAGACATGCCCAGAAGAGGAGAAAGGAAAGGTTGGTTGCACGTTTTTTTTCCGTGTGGGAGTAATGCTTCCTTGCCGATTGCTTTATCTCTCCCCTATCTCTAAAGGGAGACTCAGTCCTATCAATATATAGAGATCTTGCCTCTGTCACTGCATAGAGTGATCTTCTTCAATCACCTTTCAATCTTCGAGTTCGAAGGGTAGAACAAGGGAAGGTCAAGGTTTTCCTCTCATTACTCTTTCCACGGCAAAGTCAGCATATTAGCCCGAAGAGCAAGGATTTCTTCCTCTGCGTCTGCTGCTATTGATGTGCCGATTTGACGTTATTAAAACCCCCATGTATCTATTATTTAACAGCTCAAAGAATCCAACTCCAGCAGCATATTAACTGATATAGAAGGAACGCGCCCCACATTTTTAGGACGTTCCTATCGAACACATATCCTACCTGTAAAGGGAAAATCGGGTAAGACCCTTATCTGTTCTTCTCATCCGTACCGTACTCTTTATAGAGAATCTGTCAAAGAATATAAGACCTTTGCAGAAGGCAATCGGCCAGAAATTGATGCCTTACAGCATAATCTTGGACTTGGCTTAGCTTCCTGCAAAAAATTTAAAACTAGTGGTAGGCTACAAATAAGTGAATTTTAGGTAATAAAGTAACTAGTTATCTCTCAAACAGCGGTTACGCCTTTTCCTAATGCCCTTACTAAACCACCAACTGCGGTTATTCTGCAAAGACCGAATAAGGCGCATATATCTAATAGCGGACGATTTTCGGCAACTTCGGAGTCTTTCCGCCCCGCCTGAGAAAGAAAGAATACATTTCTCACGTCTGCACAGGCCTATGGGCTTTAGCAAGCCCCTTTCCAGTCGTGGCATATCATTTCAAAAAGTTTAAGGCATATCATCGTCAGTGCGCTGTCGAAAAATGACCAGTAGGATGATATAGGAGCATACCACAATAAGGATATTTTTGTACGCCTAGGCAGTGACTCTTCCATGTCAAATAGTCTTCCAGTTGAGATTTACGGCTTCGAGTTAGATTCTAATTGTGAGAAGGAGGAACTGAACTCCAATTGTGATGGTGATTGCCTAATAAGAATGGAGAATAGGTTAGGAATGGAAAGGGATAACAGCGGATAATGAGTTGGATCCCTGTGGTCGCTTGGGAGCATCTTCTTGCTTCTGAGGATCATTATTTGATTTCATGGAATCTAAGGTTTTGAAAGAACGTAGTAAGTGGTTAACTTTGTTTACTCGCTCGTTAGAGGAAGTGAACGGTTGGCTCGAAGAGGGAAGAGATGCGCCGGGTCTTTCTCTTTGAATGGCGAAGAGAAATGGTAACAAGTCAATAAACTTGCCTACAGACCCTACTTTTATAAATCATACAGGATAGGGGAAAACTTAACTTCCTTCCTTGTCGTCAACCGACCTATAGTCGCTGAGATAGTATTGGTTCTATTCATCTGACCGTACTTCCATCCGGTGTTAAAGCTGTGGAGCTCGAGGGATGTCTTTAAAAAGGTCAAGTTTTTTCTTTTTTAGACGCGGTCGAAAGAATACCTGAGAGAAGGATGGGCACTTCTAATAGTAGGCATAGGCCCGTCGCCCTAAAACTCATACCTGTGATTTATAAGAAGAATTTTATGAGTGTCCCCGCCCTTCTTCCCGTATAGAGTCTGTCAAACTCAGCTGTCTTAAACGACATTAGTGCGGTACTCTGATATGATCTACTCATATCAAAGTACGCCACTCGTGGTCAGAGGAGAGCCTGGAGGAGAATGGGAGAAAGCTTTTAGTTCGCCTTCATTCCATAGCTACTTAGTACCTCAGATCCCTTCTCCTTTGAGAACTACCACTCAAGACTGTTGGATCACTCATCAATGTCATCAGCTGAAAATTATGGCTTTGGGGAAGCCGATGCTAACTTGGCTGACACTGACACCAAGAGGAAAAGGCTACATACAATTTGAGCAAGAGAGGTTCATTGACGGAAATGCAAATGTTGTAGACTCTTATTTATAGAGTAAAATATATGTGTTAGACAAGAAATAGGGAAGACTCAAATGTTGTTGCTGATATCTTCTAGACACATCCGATACAGTAAAGTTGTTGAATATGTTTCACTTGGTGTTGATTTTTGATTGTACATACAAGACAAATAGGTAATGTGCATCTGGGTCATACATTGATATCATTTCGACATACTTTGATTTATCATGATTTTTGATTATTTAAATCCTGAACATACAGGTACCAGTTACCACTGCTTGAGATTGTTGGCGTTGCCTCAACAAAGTTGACATTTTCGGTAGGGTTTGCCTATTTGGAACATGAAAGGGAGGAGAACTTTACACGAGCACTGGATAAGCTCAAGGATTTGTTCTCTTCTGAGAAATTGCTACCGAATGTTGTTGTGATGAACCGAGAACTCTCATTGATGAATGCAATTGAAGTTGTGTTTCCAAATTCGACACACTTGTTATGTTCGTTCCATATTACAAAAAACACTAGCATGAAATGTAAGAAGTGTGTTAAATCAGAAAGACATGAACATGTCATGGATCTATAGAACAACATCATGTATGCTAATAGAGAAACTGAGTATCTCGCACACTTGAAACACTTTGAGACTGTTTGTGCTGATATTCCTTTGTTTGTTAAGTATGTGATTGAAACATGGTTGACATCTTATAAAGAAAGGTTTGTGGCTGCTTGGACTAACATAGTCATTCATTTAGGGAACACAACAACGAATAGGTACACAGACTTCTTTTCGATGTTATTAATAAGCATAATTTATCATGTTGGCTCATTATGGTTTTATTATTGTGATTTAGGGTGGAGTATGCTCATTGGAGTCTGAAAAACATGTTGACTACAAGTCGAGGAGATTTATGCCGAAGTTGGGATGTTGTGAACACCGTGCTTTAGTTGCAGTTAGGTTCAATCAGGGTGTTGTTTCAAAAAATTATTGTCAACATTGAGCATTGGTGTAACACTTCATTCTATGCCAACTTGCACGGTTTTGTTTCAAGTCAGTGTATACAACACATAGGGAAGAAGCTAAAAAGGGTAAAAATTTGTTGGTACAAGCAAGGATATTTATGGTTGCTTCATTAAAAATACACATGGGTTACCTTGTGTGTGTCAACTTGCTTGTTTCCAAATACAAGGCTTTCATATTCCTTTAGAACCAAATCATATTTTTTTGGGAAGAAATTACACATTCAAGAGCATGCTAGCGGTCATGATGATAGTGGCACAAAGCTGGATTTAGAAGCAGGGTGTGAAGAGTTGAAGACATATTTCAATCATTTAGGTATTGTAGGCCAGAGGGTGTTGAATAAAAAGGTTTGGGAACTAACACATCCAACCACAACATCTATGTGTCCACTACCGGTGAAGTATAAGCCAAAGAAGGGAGTTAAGAAGAGCAGAAAGGTTGAAGAGAGTGATGTGCATCGCGATTCCTCACAATGGGAGTATAGTAATGGCTCGCAGGGGAGTTAGATTACAAAGAGATCATGCATGAAACCAATAGGAAGTCAACCTTCAAGTATGTCTGGACAAAGTCAACCGTCCACTACATCTTCGAGGCATCTTTACTTGTCTCAATTTTCTGGTTTCTTGCATCCATACATTGATGACATTGTTGATGTGAGTGGCGATGGAAATTGTGGTTTTTGGGATATCGCAGCTTTACTTGGATGGGGTGAAAAGTCATGGTCGTTGGTCCGGAAACAATTAGATACTCAAGTTCATCAACACCCAAATTTTTTTCCAATTTGTTTTATGACACGGTCGCTGAAGTTAGGAATTCCTTAAAAGTAGAACACTTGGGTGTGTAAGGTTGAGAAAAATGGATATTGATTCCTAATATGGGTTACCCTATTGCATGTAGGTACAATGTCATATTTGTCTCCCTGTCACAGAGACTGAACATTACCTTTTTTCCTCTTACCATAGCTCCACCTATGTATACAAACAGGCATAAAATCATTGTTGTTGGTTTTAACAACAACAATCATTGGGTTTAGGTAAAGTTGAAACCGGATTGTCCATTGCCTCCCGTCATTGAGGCGTTGAAGACAAAACTATACTGAAGATGCAAAAGCATGAGAATCAACATATGCAGGACGAATTAGGCATTGGGAGGATGAAGTTAGGAAGTCGTCCTAATTTGCTATGTAATCTTGTGGACATTATGTATTTATTATATGTGAAACCATTTATGCAGGCCGATGTGTAAAAAATATTGAAAATTTTTTTTTTTTTGAAATTTTGTTCTGTTACTGAAAATTTCTACTTTCTAAAATTTCCGGGATACCGAAAATCTCAAAATTCTGGAAGCTTTGGCAATATTACGTAATTATCATACTCCGGTATAACTTCACAAAAATTTTGAAATTTCCGGTATTAGCTACCGAAAATTTCAAAATTTCCGATACATGTAACACATGAACGTTCCACCACGGTAATATTTAGGAAATTTTCGATATACCACTGCAAATTTCGTAATTTCCAGGATTTTTTGAAGGTCAACAAGGTAATTTTGCCAAAATAAGGGGGGCAGGTATAAGAGGGGGGGGGGGAGGGTGTCAGGTTAAGTCCTCAGGAAGGAGAAACCAATGCCATTTTATCGGTCCATGGGCAAAAAATGGGTCGATGTTAGTTATAACATTGTGGACTTGGGATTGCTCGATTGTTGTTAGTGTTAGTATAAAGGGAATGGTTTTACTAGAATATGAATTATATATGTGAAATTTATATTGTTAATATTTTATTAAATCATTTTATACGTGAAATTTATATTCTTATCATTTGTTAATATTTTATTAAATCATTTTATATTTGAAATTTATATTGTTTAATATTTTATTAAATTATTTTATATGTGAAATTTATAATTTAGTTTAAGAATTAAAAAATTTTAACTATAAAGGAGGTTTAAAGCCTCCACAAAATTTCTCTCAAATCTGGCAATTGAAAAGGTAAGTTAGCTTTCAATCGTCTCAACAAATCTTAAAAGACACGGGTATTTTAGAGGTGGTTAATAAACTGTTGTATGACAGTTATTAAAACTATCGCAAAACATGTCCGCGACACACAATTTTGCACCATTTGCCAAACCGTCACAACCCTAACTTTGTGGCAAATATAACCGCCGCAAAGCAAAAAAAAAATAGTCGTAAAATGTTGATTTTCTTATAGTGGGACAGGGAGAGTCGTCTGAAGCAACCATATTGACCCTTTCCGATAAGGAACACACATCCAAGACGACTTCTTCTTCGTGAGAAGAGAAGTTAAATTGTTGTCGAAGAGAAGCTACTTGCTCCTTAGTGGGTTAGTGAGATTCGACTTCCTTGACGTCCTGTTGGAAATTCGCTAATTCCCGCTTAAGAATTACACAAAAACTTGACAAATTTTGAATGAAATATTGATGAACAATAATCAATCTTTCTGATTGATTCTCTCTCTTGTTCTTCACTCTTTAGTCGAGTGAATCAACCAACCTTGGTTGTAATATTATTCTCGCTACACAATTGC
The DNA here is from genome assembly GCA_022829125.1 of Lathyrus tuberosus. NCBI lineage: Eukaryota > Viridiplantae > Streptophyta > Magnoliopsida > Fabales > Fabaceae > Lathyrus > Lathyrus tuberosus. The sequence continues at coordinate 3,968,551 of JALAZF010000477.1, forward strand.
TAATAGAAGAAGAAAGAAAACTGAATTGGGAAGAAAAAGGAATTAAGGTTTCAATGTGAAAAGGAAGAAGAAGAGTTGTGAATTTTGTAGAGTTTCTCTCTACTTTCAAACTGAGTTTTATTCTTTGCAACTGCAAGTTATACAATGATAGGGGTTACTCCCTATTTATAGATTTGGGTTTGCTTGCTCCTCAAGGAAAGCCCAAAATACCTAATTCTGTTAACACTACAAAATTAGACCTAAGTCGAAATTCCTGTCGAGGTACACTACTTCGACATTTCGACATTACCAAGATTTCAACATTTCCTTGCTTCTGTCGAGCAATATGCTTCGACACAAGGAATTATAATTTAATACACGACATAATTCATTGTGTCTAAGATTTCTACATTCATCATAGACCTTAACTTCTTGATGTTTTCAATCTAATTCTCTGTTCTGTAGTGTTCCAAGTTTAGCTTCGTTTTTGCTACCTGGTCTCGAAGAAAATGGAACCTCATTTCGATGTGCTTGATTCATCCATGAGCTATTGGATTCTTTGCCAGATTGATAGCATACTTGCTCTCGATCTTCATAGTGATTGCTCCATGATTCTTCCCTGTAATCTCTTCAACCAAATTCACCATCCATGTTGCTTGACATGCACAAAGACAAGCATTTATGTATTGTGCTTCACATGATGACAATTCCACTACTGGTTCCTTCCTTGAACTCCATGTAACTGGTGCACCAACTATAATAAACACATAGCCACATGTGGATTTTCTATCCTTAGCATCACTACACCAACTTGAGTCGGCTTATCCCACTAACTTGCATTTTTTCCTTCATTAACTGTAGGAAACAAAATGCCATAGTCGAGATTTCCTTTGAGATACCTTATTATCTTCTTCGTCACTGCTAGATGTGATACATTTGGCTTCTGCATGAATCTACTCGCCATACCTACATTGTATGCTAGATTATGCATTGTGTTGGACCTACATCATCTTTATATGTGTCTTTCGACAATTGCAATCTGGACTCATCTGGATTAAATGTTAGGTTGTAATCTTGCATCTCAAATCTCTTGAATATTTCACCCGCATATCTTCTTTGGTGCATCAACAAGCCTCTATTACTCTTGTAGACTTCGAAGCCAAGAAAGTATGAGAGATTTCCCAAGTTTGACATTTCAAACTCTTCACCTTAATTCATGTTTGAAGTCTTCGATCTCCTTCTTATAATTTTCTGTTATCAATAGGTCATCGACATAGAGACATAGTATAAGTAATTCACTATTTATTCTTCTTACTTATACTTCAAGCTCAGTTCCGTACTTCACAAATTCATCTCCCTTAGAAAGCTATTTATCTTCTTATTCCAAGCTCTTAGGGCTTGCATAAGTTCATACAGGGCTTAATGCAGCATGTATACCTTTCTTTATTCACCTTGTTTCACAAACCCAGCTGGTTGTGCAATATAAACTTCCTTATCTAAGAGGCCATTCAGGAATTCACATTTCACATCCATCTGAGATATGTGCCAGTTGTTCATGTTTGCTAAACCAATAACCTACCTGATTGTTTCGATCCTAGCAATAGATGGAAAAACTTTGTCAAAGTTGATTCCTTCTTTCTGAAGAAATCCTTTTAACACAAGTCTAGCCTTGTGTCGAGTTACTTCTCTTTTGGGATTCAACTTCACCTTGTATACCCACTTCACATCGATTGCCTTTTTGTCTTAAGGCAATTCGACAAGTTACCAAGTGTTGTTGACTTTGGTGGACTTCAGTTCCTCATTCATCACTTTCATCCACTTCGAATCCTTCAATGCCCCAGCTGCATTGAATAGTTCAAAATTTGCATAGAAAACATAATGTACCAGTTTATCTTCGTCATCGACCACATCATCTGATGTAATCACACATTCTTGCAACCTTGCAGGCATGCGTCTCGTCCTTTGAGGTCTGCTTGTGCTTGCTTGACCTTTGACTATTTCTTATCGAGCTTTTCTTTCGAATTCAATTTTTGGTTCTTCACATAAGATTCTCACTGAGTCCTTCTTTACATTTTCAATTCAATCCCATTCCCTAAGCTCGTCTATGATCACGTCCCTGCTGATCACTACTTGCTTGTTCACTAGGTCGAACAACTTGTATCCTCCAATCGAATAATATCCTAATAGGATAATTTGACTCAACTTGTCATCAAGTTTTCTTCTCAACTAATCAGGCACATTTCTATGTGTTATAGATCCAAATACCTTCAAATGGCTCAAGTTAGGCTTAACACCAGACCAACATTCTTTTAGCGTAATTCCTTCTAGCTTCTTCATTGGACATATGTTCAAAATATATGTTGCAGTCGGCCTAATTTTTCTCCATGATTCTTTGGGTAAATGCTTACTTTTCAACATACTTCTCACTATATTCACGATAGTTACGTTCTTTCTTTCTGCAGTTCCATTCTGTTGTGGAGGTAGGGTGGCACCACCTCACGCACAATCCCTTATTTCTCACATAAGGTTTTGAAGTCTTTTGACACATATTCTCCACCACCATCAATCCTCAAAATCTTAAGCTTTCGATCACTTTATATTTTGACCATAATTTAAACTTGGCAAATACCTCGATCACTTCACTTTTCTTCTTGATCATGTAAGTCCACAATTTTCGACTGAAATCATTTATGAAAGTGACAAAGTATATGTTACCTTCATTCGAATCCACCTGGATATGACCACATACATCAGAGTATATGATTTCAAGAATTGCCTTCGACTTGCTTCCTACATTCTTGCTAAAGTTGTTCTTGTGCTGCTTTACCTGCACACATTCCTCACATACTTCATTTGGAATGTCGATTTCTGGTAACCATGAAATTATATTTCTACTTTTCAGATCTCTGATGTCTTTGAAATTGAGATGGCCAGGTCTATAGTGTCATATCCATTCATCCTTGTTGGTTGCAGTTGTAAGGCACTTGTGTTCCATCACATTAAGTTCAATCTTGAAGGTTCTATTTTGAGACATGGGAGCCTTCAAGATTAACCTTCCACCTGAGTCGATAACTCTCATCATCTTGTCTTCAATCAATGTTTTGTAGTTCTTTTCGACCAACTGCCCTATGCCGAGCAAGTTACTCTTTATGCCTAGTATATACAATACATTGGAAATTACTTACCTTTTTCCATCATTCCTCATAATCAAAACATTACCAATACCTTCAGCTGCTAGAGTATTGTCATTTGCAAATTTTACCATGTTCTTTATTGAGAGTTTTATGTTGACAAGCTAATCTTTCCTACCAGTCATGTGTCATGAGCATCTTGAGTCTAAGTACCATTAGTCCTGGAATCTTTCTTCATCTCTTGTTATGACCATCAACAACATCTCTTCTTCTTCATGCTTTTCCAGCTTTGCATCATTATCTTGGTTCTTTTGTTTTTCTGGACAGTCACTGAAGTAGTGACCATACTTATGACAATTGAAATACTGAATGTGACTTTTCTAAAGTTTCTGACCTCCACCTCTTCCTCTACCTGCACAACCACCTCTTTGGTTGCTTGGTATGATGATTTCTCTGATTCGACTAACCCCCTTCTTGGTGATTTCGACCAGTCAAATTGTTGTAGCCTCCTATACTTTTGTTGTCGAATCATTTCCCTTTATTTTTCTTTTCACTTACTTATTGTGCCTGCAAAACCACATTACTTTTCGACTTGCTTGCAGCTCTTTCAGCCATTCTTTGTTCATGAGATTCAAGTGTCCCTTGAAGCTCTTCCTTTGTCAACGTTGACAAATCTTTCGACTCTTCTATGGCTACTACCACGTGGTCGAACTTTGAAGCCAATGATCTCAAGATCTTTGTCACCCCACCTCTTTCACCTTTTCTGTGCCTCCAAATGATTTCTCCAAGATCTCTCATGCTTCTTTCAATGATTCTACATCACTAACCTTTTCGAAATTATTTGGATCAACACATTGATGAATTATAAAGAAATATTTTTAATCTTTCTTCTTCAATTATTTCTATGCAGCCTTTTCTTCATCCGACGCATTTTTTGCAAGTGGTGTTACTCCTTCCTTCACAAGATCCCAAAGATCTTGACAATAGAAAATAACATTTATCTGTTTACTAGATGTTGCAAGTGGTGTTACTCCTTCCTTCGCTGGAAAATGTCCATTCGAATGATTCATCGCCATTGCCATCATGTTTTGCTTCCCATGAATCGCTCAGCCAGTACTCGAGATACTAGATGTTGGAAATTCGCCAATTCCCGCTCATGAATTTCACCAAAACTTGATTAATTTCAAACCAAATCTTGATGAACAAGAATTAATCTTTCTGATTGATTATCTCTCTTGTTCTTAACTCTTCACTCGAGTGAATCAACCAACCTTGGTTGCAAGATTATTCTCGCTACATAATTGTTATTCTGGGTGTCAAATAATTTAAATGCTCCATCTTTCATAACAACTGAGAAACCTTTTTCGACCAGTTATCCATCACTTAGCAGATTACACTTCATTCCAGGTACATAGAGTACATCTTTGATCATAGCTTTTGCTCCATTACTCCTTTGAATAAATATGTTGTCAGTACCTTCTGCTTGTAATGATCTATTATCTAAAAGCTTAACCTTTCTCTTCTTCGACTCGTCAAAATTTTCCAACCACAATCTTTGACCAGTCATATGATTCGAGCAACCTGTGTCGAAGAACTGGATATTGGAGTCAACATGCTCTTCTGCAACTACAACCATAACCCCCATACCATCATAATCATCTGAATCTTGACGTGAAAGGTTTGTTCCTTCATCAATCTTGCCTTTTGTCACTCTCTTGTCTGTCTTGTACCAACAATACTTGGCCAAGTGACTCCATTTTTCACAATTATAACACTGCACCTTCAAGACTTAGTCTACAATATTTTCATCTTCTCCTATCTGTAGTAATTCATACTGCCTTCGTAGTGCCTGTAACTTGACACCTTTAACCTTCTTACCACCTTCATAATACTTTACAAGAATATCCCATACCTCATTTGCCATTTCAGCATGAGAAGTCCGATCAAAATTTGCCGCATTTACTGTAGATTGAATATAGAATGCAGTCTTGCAATCTTTCTTCTTTGCATCCTTGTGAGTAACTCTCTGAGTATCATTTACGTTTTGAGCAAGCTCAGGGACGCCATTAGTAACCACTTATAGGGTTTCTTGAAAGTTAAACAATGACTGCATTTGTTTTCTCAATCGGATCCAATTTTTGCCATCAAGAATTGGAAGATAATTGAGAATACCATTGCTACATTCATCTTTCCAGCAAACACGGTTCACAATTCCTGGAAACATGACCACGAACGTGCAATTCTTGAATTTCCGATCAAGAAGAACAAACCAGAAGCTCTAGATACCAATTTGGTAGTGCTGATGCAATCTGGGTGGAGAAGGAAAAAGAGAGAAAATAAATAGAGAATGAAAGTTGTTATTAAAAAATTGTTATTACAATGTAGGGTTAAATAAGTTTTTGGTCCCTATAAATATTGCATTTTTCATTTTTAGTCCCTAAAAAATTTCCTTTAATAATTGATCCCTACAAGATTTTCCGTCTGAAATAATAGTCCCTGACGTCAAATACTTTTAACGGTTACTGATGTGGCTGCACAAGTGGATTAATTTGTCAATACTCATTAGCCAACATGGAATTCACTTAATGATGTGGCCTAAGACTTCACTTTCACCTTATCATTTCACCTTCAGTCATCCAAAGTTTCCCTTTCTCTTTCACTAACCCTAAAATTTCACTTTGACTTTCTCCCTTATCTTGTTTCCCTATCTCGTTTTCCATTTCTCTTCTCGTTTCAGCCACCTGTGATCCCAGGCCGTAGATTTGGTTGTTGTGGTCCCAAACATCAGGTAATGTCTTTGAATACGCTCCACTTGTTTAATGTTTTCCCAATATGCTCCATTTGTTTAATGTTTGTTTTTCCCACTTGCTGTTGTTTGATTTGTTGCATTGACTGAACATGTTTAGGGTTTTGTATAGTTGTTGCAATGTCTGATATACCTTTGTGCTTTCTTGTAATGTGTAGGGTATGGGGTTATTTAAGATTGTATTTTATACAAAAGGGACTTTTGTAAAGGATGTAGGGTTAAGATATGAAGGGGGGATGTGTATGCTGTAAGTGGACAAGACACAGATTTTTGGTCTTATTTTGAAGCCTGTGACATAATTAAGTCAATGGATCCTTCCTTTAACATTGAAGATGTGGAAATGTGGTGGAAGTCTGAACATGGTAGTTTAGAAAATGATCTGAAACCCTTTGCTACTGATGAGGATGCTACTCTGTTAGCTAAGTGTGCTGAGTTAAGTAGGTGTGAGGTAGAGATATACACTGAGGCAAAGTTAGAAAGTGGTGAGAAGACTTATATGGAGAGGGCATTAGAGAAACAAAAAGGGCAAGATAATGTTGAGCAAATTGAAGGTGATGAGGGTTATGAGGAGAGTGAGTCCACTGAAGATACTTTGGATGGGATTAACTTTGAAGATAGTGAAGAAGAGAGGATGCATGATTGTGAAGAGGATGTAGTTGTGGGGTTAAACAATGAAGTTGGTGTTGGTGAGTCTAGTAGACAACCTGAACTTGGTGCTGGTACAGATAAAGGGAAAAATAAAGGTTTTACCACAACTGAGATGGATAGGGGAACATGTGATTGAAGATAATTACATGACTGATGAGCTTGATAGTGGGGCAGATGATGATAGTGATGATGAAAGGCCTTTAGTGATAAGATTCAATGAAGATGAAAAACTTAGAAAAGAATTCCTATTCAAGGTTGGAATGGAATTTTCATCCTTGAAACAGTTTAAGAAAGTTGTGCTTGAACATAATGTCCTGAATGGTAGAGAGGTGAGGTTTGCTAAAAATGATTTGAATAGGTGTAGGGTTGTTTGTAAGGACAAAAAACAATGTAACTACACTGTGCTATGCAGTAGGGTTTTGAGAACAATAACATTTAGGATCAAGACCTTATTTCAGAAGCACAAATGTTTGGAGAAAATTCTTTAACAAGAATGCAAATGCAGAATGGGTTTCCAGAGTGATTGTAGACAAGTTGAAGAACAATTCAAGCATGAAATTGAACAAAGTTGTAGCTGATGTATGACTGAGGTTTGCTATAGAGATCACTGGTTGTAGGGCTTTCAAAGTAAGGCAGCTAGCTAGGATGGTTCTTGAAGGGGACTCAACCAAGCAATATAACATGTTATGGTCATATGCAGCTGAATTGAGGAAGGCATCAATTGGAAACACATTCAAGTTGAATACTTATGGTTTGCCCCCTAAGTTTGAAAGATGCTATATGTGCTTTGATGGTACTAAGAAAACATTCAAGGTTAGATGTAGGCCATTCATAGGGTTAGATGGGTGTCACTTAAAAAACAAATATGGTGGAATCTTGTTGATTGGTGTCAGCAAGGATGCCAATGACCAATATCTCCCACTTGCCTTTGGGGTTGTAGAGATTGAATCAAGAGACTCTTGGAGCTGGTTTGTTAGACTGCTTCTTGATGACCTTGGTTCTGACAGTAAGTTGTGTTTCATGTCAGATCAGCAGAAGGTATGTGTTGATGTGTTTATGTGTTTATTTATTGTTATTGTTACTTTAGTATTTGTATGTTGATGTGTTTCTTACTGTCAGATTTTGCATATTATATGTGTACAGGGACTGGTGCATGTTTTTGAGGATGAGTATCCTGAATTTGAACATAGATTTTGCTTAAGGAATTTATATGCTAATTTCAAGAAAAAGTTTGGAGGAGGTACACTTTTCAGAGATCTCATCATGGCTGCAGTAAAGGAAACCTTTTTTGAAGCCCATGAGGAGAAGATGAATCAGATTAAGGAGGTGAATCTAGAAGCTTATGAATGGATAAGTGCAATACCTAAAAATAAGTGGTGTAAGCATGCCTTCCCCTTTTGCTCTAAGTGTGATGTTCTTATGAATAATCTTAGTGAGTCATTCAATGCAACCATTTTGATGCAAAGGGATAAGCCTATTATTACCATGTTTGAGTGGATTAGAAACTATCTTATGGGTAGGTTTGCCACTCTTAGGGAGAAGGTAGAAAATTACAAAGGAGAAGTCATGTCCAAACCACTTAGGAGGTTAGATAGAGAGATAGAAAAAAGTGCAAATTGGTTGCCTACATATGCAGGCATGTTAAAATTTCAGGCGTCTCATGATTCATTTGTTGTAGACTTGGCAAAACATACTTGTTCTTGTAATTTTTGGGAATTGGTTGGGATCCCTTGTATACATGCTGTAGCAGCCATAAATAGGAAGGTTGATGATCCAATTAAGTATGTAAACAAGTGTTATCATAGGGAAACTTATATGTCATGTTACAATGAGGTTATCACTCCTATAAATGGGCAAAATAAATGGCCAAAGACTAATGATCCTGAGATATTGCCACCAAGTTTCAAGAGGGGTCCAGGGAGACCTAAGAAACTCCGTAGAAGAGAACCAGATGAGGCATCACAAACAAGATGGCAAAGGACAAACACAAGCCATAGATGCAAGACTTGTTTAGAATATGGTCACAATAAAAGAACATGTAAGAAAAACAAACAACTAGTAGTTGTTGATGGTGCATTGCCAAGAGATGTGGAAACACCAACACAATCTAGCCAAACTCTAATTGTGGAGACAGGACCAAAGAAGAGGGTTAGTAACACTTAATTGCAATGTACTTGCCTTGTTTGAAATGTCATTTACTTGTTTGAAATATCCTTAACTTGTTTGAAATCTCATTGGTTACAGGGTAGGCCAAAGGGTGCCACAAAGAAAGAAGGCACAATTAAAAAATCAAACACTACTGAGTTGCTAGAACATGCACAAGCTGAGTTGCCAGAACCTACACATGCTGAGGTACCAGAACCTGTACAAGCTGATGTACCAGAACATGCACAAGCTGAGGTGCCAGAACCTACACAACTTGAAATGAACCATAGTCAAACTTCAGTTGGCTCTGAGGCAATGAGGAGGTATTGTGGTATTGATCCTGATGAATTAACTGCATTGTTGGATGATGATGAAATTCTAGACATTAAACCACTTAGTGTGGATACTTCACCTGCAAAACCTACTTATAATGTCAAACAGTCTGCTAGTGTTAACTCAACTTAGCCTGCTATGAAAACTTTTTTTGGTCCAAGACCTAAGGCACCAAAACATGTTGTCAAAACTTTCTTTGGTCCAAGACCTAATGCATCAGAACCTGCTGCCAAAACAATACCAAATGCAGCCAACCAGCCAAGTATGAGTGACCCTGTAAGTTTGTAACTTCTTACACTCATGTTTCTTTGTTAATTATGTTTAGGCTTAATTGCAATTTTGGTCCCCCTATTTTGGTTTTTTCACGGTTTTAGTCCCCCTATTTTGTTTTTAAGCACTTTTAGTCCCCCATCCCAATTTTGACCCAACTGTTCATGTACGGTTGTGTACTGTTCATTTTGTCCGTACATGAACAGTGCACGACCGTACATGAACAGTACACGACCGTACATGAACAGTTGGGTCGAAATTGGGATGGGGGACCAAAACTGCTTAAAAACAAAATAGGGGGACTAAAACCGTGAAAAAACCAAAATAGGGGGACCAAAATTGCAATTAAGCCTTATGTTTATTAGATTGTTAACTTAATGATGATATAATAGGTGAAAAAAAATGATATCTCCAAAGAAGAAAGCCAATAATGTGGCAATTGAAAGTAGAAAAAGTGACAGACTGAGGAAGCTGAAGACACGTAATATTGTGGGACCAGGGAGGGATCCAAAAGATCCAATGCTTATTGATGAGGATGACACAAGTGTTGGCAGTGCTAGTAAAAAGAAGAATTGGGATGACATTGAGAGGAGCATGACTCAGTGAAGACTTCTGTGTTGTGAACCTTATGTGTTTTGGTTGAAAATTATGTAATATGAACCTTAGGTGTTTAGTTTATGAACTTATGTAGTATGAATCATTGAAGACTTGTATGTTGTGAACCTTATGTGTATTATGTCATATGTAATATTTGACCAATTTGTTTAGAATCTTATGTAATCCATGACTCAGTGATGTACACTTATTGCATCAATCTAATGAATTTGGTATTCTAGTGAAACTTATCTAGCAATTTACAGTCAATTTACATCAATAATCAATTTTCATTAGATTTCAACCTAGCAATTTACAGTAGATGTTAACAATATTCATTTTCATTACATTGAACAAAGTACTCCAACAACATAACAACAAGAAACAACAAGACACAATACACATTGCAAATCTCATTACATTAAAACACCATCAACAACTACATTTCATGACAAAATACACATTGAACATAACTGAAATAACAAGACACAACATCTTCAATCTTTCATAAATTGTCTCTGTTTTCAACTTGTTCTTCAGGTTCTTATTCTTCTTCCTTGATTCTTCATAAAGAGACTTCATATACCCAACATAAGCCATGACTTCCAAATCCGAGTTCGTAACGACTCCATCTTCATTTTCAGATTTTTCTGCAAAATCATCATCCCATATGAACAGATTACAAGTATCGGCATTCCTCCAATAAGGACATCTTCAAAATAACCTTCCCTTGTGTTGGTCCCTTCTTGCAATGATATGAGACCATACGAACCTGACACCCACAATATTTCCCAAATCGAGATTTAACGGAAACAGAAGACATTGCCTTAAGAAAACTCTGAAGGAAGAAGTTGAGGTGAGATGATAACGATGGCTGAGAACGATAAACAACAAAGGGAAGAAGAAGAAGATGGAGTCAGAACGATGGGTGAGAATGCACAAAAAAAGTTAGGTCAAACATCACAACCACTTCTTTTAAGTTATGCCTCATTTTACACGCTGAAATCCATGTCACAATTAAAAAAATATTAATTAATCCACTTGTCACGCCACATCAGCAACCGTTAAGAGAATTTGACGTCAAAGACTATTATTTCAGACGAAAAATCTTTTAGGGACCAATTGTTAAAGAAATTTTTTTGAGGAACTAAAAATAAAAACTGCAATATTTAGAGGGACCTAAAAGTTCATTAACCCTACAATATATTATGAATTACACAATGTACATGTATATATACAAGTAGCTAACTTTAAACCCAAGTAACTAATTTGGATTTAGACTTGGATTATATCACAACAATTATCGGGATTTGTAAAAAAAAATACTTTGCTATACGGATTCTCATTGATGTAATAAAATTTATATGAATTATTGTGAACTTGATTCTCTAAGTTGATCCACATTTAAACCAGATGAGTAATTCTTTGAGACAACTCACCTTAGAGTATCATTAAAAATTAAAATGAATAAGAATGCGAACCAAAATTCTATGCATTGACTACATTTAATATCAACCAAATGAACATGTCTCAGAAAGTTCGCCTCAAAATTTCGTTGAGAATTAAAATGAATCAATTAGAGGAACTTACCTCAAGACAATTTAATTAAGAGACAATTCACATTAGAGGATTCTATTAAGTTAAAAATAAACAAAGATGTCTGTCTGTTATTGAAAAATACTATGACATGAAATACTTACAAGACATAAGTTGAATCTTTGTTATTGAAAAATTTAAAAATTATATTAACTTTATTTTTCTTTATTCAAATCTTTGACTTTACTTATTATCTTCAAACATTTTCTCTTTTTTATATAACTTAAAATTTTGTTAAAATTTATAAAACTATTTCAAATATTATAACTATATAAAATAATTTAAAATATTTAACTCAGAATCTTTAAAAATATCTAAATTATAAAATCTTGATTATAATTTTTATATAAAAAGTCTAAAACTCCATAGAATCATACAAAGTCTTTTAAATAGTCAAAGTACTTTAAAAACCAAAATAGTATTTTAAGATTTTAATCTAATATCTTTTTCTTTATATTCAATTAATATTTGAATGATTATTAACTTAACCATTAATCAATGTTAGCACGAAAACGAAGACTGAGTAGTGTAAGCGATAGTGGCAGCTTGGCAATGTCCGAATCTAGAACCCTTGCTCCCAAGACGGTTCTTTACGCGTAGCGCTTTAAGAATTTTCCTCTTTTCCTCCGAAGCACCCTTTTAGTCTCATTCTTCAAAAGTCTTTCCTTTTGGTTCTTTCTTACAATTTATACATAAGCACTTCTCACAAAACAACATTGCTTCGTTCAACGTTTCATGGTCAACTAAACAAAAAAATAATCTTTTTTTGTGACTGCTTAGTTCGGATCCTCTTTGACGCAAGACCCCCTTTTTTGAATCTTTCTTTCGAGCTCAACTTTGTATTTTGTGGTTCTAGGGTTGTTTTGTTTTGTTTCTTAGCGTAATCTTTGATTTTGATGCTTCAACACCCTTTTGTTAGTTTTTGTTCCTTTGTTTGAGGTGGGGTTTGTTTTCACTTGATCTGATTCGGTGAAAGTTGGAATCTTTAGAGAGGGAAAATTTGTGGGGTTTGTTGTTTGATTTTGAAATTTTGATTTTTATCAGAAACCCTTTGTGGGTTTTGCGTAATTGTCTTGTTCTGCACAGGAATTGAAGTGGGTTGGTGGTGGATATTGAAAAATTGTTTTTTTCTTTCTTAATGGTTAAGGGATTGTAGAGTTGTTGTTGGAGGTGTAGTTCTTTGATGAAATGAGAAAAATACCAAGCACTTGTAATGGGAATTCAGAATTATATGGTTGTCATTAAGTTTAGCTTTTGTGTTCTTTTAGTTTTCCATCTTGTAGCAGCAGTTAGCTTTGTAGTAAAGAAGGACACACCAGATGGCTTTGTTAGAGAACTATTTGATTCGGCATCTGGATTGTTCGACGAGCACACGGTAAGGCTCCTTTCACTAGTTACGGGTAATTTGGTAGCTTTATTGCATATAGATTTTGGTTGCTTTGAAGTTTAAGGATAGTTAAAGAATCTTGTATTTGCAAAGGTTTAGTTTTATTTTGCTATTGGATTGCTTGAGTTTATGCATTCCGTAAGACTATAAGTGCCAGTAATTGATTTTTTACTTGTGCTATATATTTGCATGGGAAACACATGAACTTGATGAAGAAATATGATACAATAATCTATGAATGCATCTCATTCAACCAGATTGCACTTTGAGATTCTCTCGCCTTTCGCATGATTAGCACAAACAATCACTTTTATTTAAAAAGATAAATTTATAACTTTATGTAGTTATTAAGGTCACCCAACACACTAAATTACAGCATCTTGAATGTTCTATGATCATTTGTCGTACGTCAGTGACTGTTGTTTCAATTAATGTATTCATAAACTCTAAAAGTTGCAAGTTTCATGACTGCAGGCAAAGGCATTATGGACCACATGCTGTGGAGATTTTATTAATTTAAAGGAAGAGGTTGGATATCGTGATTTATGCCTCCCACTGGAATTTTATGCTAGTACCAATAAACTCAGTTCCACGATTCAACCTCTTTCACAAAAAGAAATCCAAAAATTGCATGGTGCTTTCCATCCTCACGTTAGGGAAAACATTCTTCGTTGTTTGAGAAAAAATAATCTTCAATTACGTGTCTCAGGAGAAGAGGATGATTCCAAGATAAGGCATGTCACTAATACGGGATATCTGTTTTCCACATCCAGTATTCTTAGAAGAAATCCGGGCCGCGTTTTGCTCCAGCACATATCAGAACCACCTAGTTCAGGCCCTGCAGCTGGATCACCTGAACCTAGTCTCACTTCACCACCTGAGCCCAGTCCGACTCCATCGCCTGGACCTAGTATATCTCCATCGCCTGGACCTAGTATATCTCCATCGCCTACTCCAGTGCCCCTACTTCCTCAACCTCCGTCTCCTCCTTCGTCACCAATCCCATTTTTTCCAAAGCTGACGCCGCCAGAAGCCGAGGGTATTTCTGCTCCTCCATCTCCTGACACGAACGGGGAGGACGATAAGTCAAGTAAAAAGAGAACAGTTGTTCTTTCTGTAGTAATAACTTTATCAGTGATATTTATAGCTGCAGCATTGTTCTTTTTATGCTTTCGTAAGAATGGCCGGCTTAGACAAAATGATGAGAGGCCCCTTCTCAGCTTGAGCATGAATGACTCTTCTTTTGGTACATATCATATATTACATTTCATTCATACTTTGTTAATGTGTTGTACTATTTGTGATGAAATTGAGTTATACTACAGGTCCTTCCAATCACGCGTTTGGAAATTCGACAAAAGTAGAGAAACATGGGTTTCAGTCATCAAGTAATAATTTAGTAGACAACAAGAAAACCTCACTGCAAGAAAATCAATCAATAGGAGCTTTTGCTACTTCCGGATCACCATTTGAATTGAAACCTCCTCCCGGGAGAGGAGGAACTATCCATTCTGGAATGCCACCTTTAAGACCTCCTCCAGGCAGGATGAATCCTCTTCCGCCAGAGCCACCTTCATTTAGGCCATCTAGCAATACTGCTGTCGCTGCGGCTGCTGCACCTCCTCCTCAACAGTCTACTGTTGGCAGTGCTCGACCTCCTGCTGCTCCTTCACCACCACAATCAACACTAGCTGGTGCCACACCTGGTCCTCCTCGTCCTCCACTACCCCCTGGTCCTCCACGTCCTCTACTACCCCATGGTCTATCTGGTGCCAAACCTGGTCCTCCACCATCGCCAGCACCACCTGGTGCTAAACCTGGTCCTCCTCCCCCACCACCACCAGCACCACTTGGTGCTAAACCTGGTCCTCCTCCCCCACCACCACCAGCACCACTTGGTGCTAAACCTGGTTCTCGTCCACCTCCTCCTCCTCCTAAGAGCGGTGTAGCTCCTCCTCGACCACCGATTGGCCCAAAGGCTAGTGGACCAAAAGCTTCACTGAATGCTGAAGCAGCTGGAGCTGATAGTTCTAAAGCCAAACTAAAGCCATTTTTCTGGGACAAGGTTCAGGCTAATTCAGATCAATCAATGGTTTGGAATGAGATCAAATCCGGATCATTCCAGTAAGGAATAAAATCCCAAAATTATTTTGTTGACCATGAATGATAAATTTACAATAGCTGCTAATATTCCTCGATGACAAAATTTGACAGGTTTAACGAAGAGATGATAGAGACACTTTTTGGTTATAATGCTGTAAATAAAAACAATGGTCAACGACAGAAGGAGTCTTCCACCTCCCAAGACCCTTCACCTCAGTATATCCAGATCGTTGACAAAAAGAGAGCACAAAATTTATTAATTCTGTTGCGAGCATTGAATGTGAAAATGGAAGAAGTTTGCGATGCACTCTATGAAGGTGATTTCTTGTTCCTTTAATTTTCCACAAAAATTGCTCATAACTGTCTAAGTCACTTGGACTCAGAAACTAGCACCATTTCTTGCCCGTTCGATATAATAGAATGTGGTAATTTATTAGCCTTGCATATTGTTCTTCTAAAGTTATTTTGATTTTCATAATGTTTAGTCAAGCATAAGTTGTGGTTAACCTCTATGTTGTTAAGATGAATATTTCCTGAACAAGTGAGTTTGTTAAAAGTAAAATGATGAAAGTATACATAAAAATTAAAACAGCTAAATTTTTCACTTGTATGAAATCTTTTCTAACCAGTCCTTGGCTGATCAGGAAACGAGCTACCGTCAGAATTCCTTCAAACCTTGTTGAAGATGGCACCAACATCTGACGAAGAACTTAAGCTTCGACTTTTTAGTGGTGATCTGTCTCAACTTGGGCCTGCTGACCAATTCCTTAAAGCTCTGGTTGACATTCCCTTTGCTTTTAAGCGGATGGAAACACTGCTTTTTATGGGAACATTTAAAGAGGAACTCACTGCTACTACAGAGTCTTTTGCAGTTTTAGAGGTATGATTTAAATTGCACCACCCTTGCAGTTGCATTGCTCATGTTCTTTCTATCACAAACACAAATACAACAAATTTTTGTAATAGTAGCATGCATCCTCTCACTATAGTTCCTTTTTCTTTTTGAATCTCTGCCCCGTTACATTTGGTTCTTTTTATCACATTCTCACCTGGGAAAAAACATCTGATCCTTGAGCCACTTTCATATGGTGTGTCAGGTTGCCTGTAAGGAACTAAGGAACAGCCGTCTGTTCCTCAAACTTCTTGAAGCTGTTCTCAAAACTGGAAACCGTATGAATGATGGAACATACCGTGGCGGCGCACAAGCATTTAAACTTGATACACTTTTGAAATTATCTGATGTAAAAGGAACAGATGGAAAGACTACACTCTTACACTTTGTTGTTCAAGAGATTATCCGCTCCGAGGGCATAAAAGCTGCCCGAGCAGCGAAAGAGAGCCAGGGTTTGTCCGGTATTAAAACAGACGAACTTCTTGAGGATAAGGATAGTGCACGTGAAATAGAAGAAGACCACTACCGCGAACTTGGTCTTGAGATGGTTTCACATTTGAGCAGTGAGCTCGAGAATGTTAAAAGAGGATCTGTTCTAGATGCGGACAGCCTAACAGCAACCGCTGCCAAACTTGGCCATGGTCTTTTGAAAGCCAAAGACTTACATAACAAAAACCTGAAGAATGTGGAGGACGATAGAGGGTTTCGCGAGACAGTGAAAAGTTTTGTCCAGGATGCGGAGGCTGATGTTATGAAACTGCTTGAAGATGAGAAGAAAATTACGGCTCTGGTGAAGAGTACAGGCGATTACTTTCACGGGAATGCTGCAAAGGATGATGGCTTGCGATTGTTTGTAATAGTAAGAGACTTCTTAATAATGCTTGATAAGGTGTGCAAAGAGGTGAGAGATGCACAGAAGAAACCAGCAAAACCTCGAAAACAAGAAACTTCACGAGGATTGTCTCCGCCTGATACGCGTCCATCGCCTTCTGATTATCGTCAGCGGCTTTTTCCAGCTATAGCTGAAAGGAGGATAGATGACCTTAGTTCAGATGATGAGAGTCCATAGATTCAAGTTGAAAATGGTATTGTAATTTTTTGAAGACTTGTTTCTCTTTCCTAATATTGAAGGACATTCTGTTATTTGAATTTCAATTCATATTTTTCTTATTCTTTTTATCTTATATTTGCAGAGGGATGGTTACACATGTTTCTTGATAAATGGTGGAACTGGCTGTGATATTAAACACCTTAAACTAAAATGAAATATGTACAGACATGGCAGGAGGTTAGAAATATCATCAAGCAAAGCAATTGCTTGCTAAAGTTGCTATCATCATTGTTGTACAGCATTATATTCTTGATTAGAGTTAGTTTCATGGTGTTTTGAGACAATCACTTTTAGAGGGATAGTTGTGTAGGGTCTTGTTAGTTTTTTTTTAACAATTCTTTATTCTATTTAATTATGCTACTGTACTAGCAAAAAAAAAAAACAACAATCAACTAACATTTGTCTTTTCAAGAAAACGTGTGTGAAATCAGTAAGATGCTCAAATTTTTTGTCTATAGATCTCAGAAACGCAACGGCTGTTTTGCGATGGAAATATGTTAGGCACGTATGACTTTTAAAAACATTGTAGAAATGTTCAATATGCCAACGAAAGCTTTTCAACTAAACAATTGATGAGAGTCAATTGAAAAGTGGAACTTTGTGAACTACATCCATTCCATAGTCTTCCAAGATATGCTGATCTCCATAAGTTATTATGATTCTACTCCCTGCACCTAGCCATTCATGCGATGCACGGCGAATTTTTCAAACCGTTGAACTTGATCAATATTATTGAGAGATATTATCCGAGTCACTTTTGTTGAATCTTTGTTCGTGTTTGGTAAAGTCTACATTTTAAGTTCCTTTTTGATATCACTGAGAAGGATCAACATTATAGAAAACAGGTAGAATAGGTTTTCCATATAATTGACTAGTAAACTATGTTTTTGTAGTACAAATAGTTAGTTGGTCAAGTGGTAATTGACACTGGATTTGATAGGAAAGACTACGATTTGATTCTCTGCTACTATGATCAGGAGGGGATTGAAACCACCTGATCTAAGAACTGACCCCCGAATTTGATTAGTCGCTCCAGTAGATCGGAAACTAATGGTGAAATAAAAAGACTATGTTGTTTTAATTCTCACAAGTAGAAGGATCTAAAAAGCCTATATGACAGTCTTAAGAATTAACATCCCTACTTGACCCATTTTTTTACCCCCTACTAAATGAAAATATTTGAAGATTGCTTTTTTCGTCCTTATATGTTATCCTACACCACCATTAAAAGTCCAGACTGCCCCTAGAGTTTAGAGATGTATCTCCGGACACATCTATTTTAGTCATTTCTCATACCAAATTGAAGAGGCATCCTATTGTGCCAAAAATTAATCTGGAGATACATATCTGTATGTGTAAAAGGTGCGTTTGAAGATGCATCTCTGTAAACATCATTTATTCAAAAGTTAGTGAGTGGTCCGGAGATGCATCTCTGATCTCTTTTGTTTCATATCCCGCACCAGACTACCTTTCCCACTTCCGTCTTGTTCATTTTTTGCAAAAAAAAATCTCTTCCTCCTCTCAAGCTTTTGAGTTCTCTGTCTCATTCAAACTTCTCTTTGTAGCAAACTTCTACCACTAGAGCTCTAACTCCTCTTTTTTAGCATCTCGTAAGTCATACAATCAATTTGATTTAGTAAGTTTTTAAAAATTTAATATTGTTTTCATGTTTTGATTTGTAGCTAGTTATTTAAGCTACATTAGCTGTTTTAGATACAATAGATAGTAGTGTAAACGATTTTGATAGGCTAGAAGAACACGCATTGAGGTATTTTTGGACTGTTAGGGCAGAAATGACGTATTTGTCATGGCTGAGACAATCACAAGTTTGTCCGAAGATGCATCTCCGGATTTAGTCTGCATTGTTTTTGAAGAAACATCTCTGGATTTAGTCTGCATTGTTTTTGGAGAAACATCTTTAGATTGGACTGAGGCAAAAATTTGGTTGATTTTGTGGAATTTTTGAATTTGTGTTGACATGACGTTTATCTCTCTCTCTCTCTCTCTCTCTCTCTCTCTCTCTCTCTCTCTCTAACACATGTGCAATCACTGAAAATAAGACAGATCTAATTAGGCTCGAGCGTGTGTTCAAAACCGCATCGGTACGACACGAGAGGGCCACATTGAGGAGTAGGAGGCCATGAGTTACTATAACTCATTCGATGATGCATCTACTTTGCAACCTCGAGGTTTCCATCCGTCTGGTTCTCGTAGCCGACTCTCTCAGACATATGATGCAGTAAATCCTAAAGTTCCTGAAGTCCTTAAAGCTCTTGAAGCACAGGAGGAAACCGCTGCCGATTCTACTTTAGAGAGTTACCCAGGAGGCCCATTTGATACCTCCTTACTTATCCTATATGCCTACCATGATACTAGGCATGTATGAGAATGAGAGATATATTTATTTTCTTTTGAAATTCATATGTTTTCAACTAATTAAATCGATGCTGATGGTGACATTTTCTTGTGATAGGAGTGTACGTGTTTGAAATTAGTAAACCACAACAGGAAGATATTGGAGCTGGAACAACCCATTACTGTTTGTTTCAATGATGTTATCCGCTATTATGGTCTTGACGGTTTATGTTCTTCTGCTTACATGACCATAAACCACGACATGCAAGCAAATTTTGCTGAGAGGTGAAATTCAAAGACGTCATCTTTCCACCTTCCTATAGGCGAGATGACCATCACTTTGGATGACGTCTCATGCCTCATGCATCTTTCCATCAGGAGGAGATTACTATGTTGGAACAAAATCAATTTTTTCCACGACCCTTAAGTTTTGATGATAACAAAGTATTTAAAGAATAATTGGGCATAATAATGTTTGTTCAAGTTTGCAGGACCATAGACTGAAATTTCATATAGAATTCAAGTATTGGTTATGACTATAAACATTCAATGAGAAACTTAAAGACCCAAATCTGATGGATTAGAAGCTCAAAGTCTATAGGTCAGGGTCTAATGAAGTCAGTCTCTAAAGATCAGACTTTGAAGAAGTCTGCTTCTGATGATCAGAACCCGAGCCAGTCAAAGCGCAAGGACCAATGCGACACTAATAGATCACTGTTCATCTCTGAACATACTTTGTCACGCAAAGACCTCAACCCAATTTTCTTCACAGAGTCTGCTGGGACACAACTGCTAATTCCTTTTGTAGCAAAGGGTTTTCAAACTAGCTTTCACCTAACCTAACAATTTGGTGAAACATCCCAACGTCTCTTTTTAAGCTTCTCAAAGGACTCTACTATGCTGCATCTTTAACGACTCTTTTTATTCTCTATTTAAGGAGCTAAATACTTGAAGAAAAACATAACATTTGGCATCAAAAGAGAAGTCACTATGTCAATACAAAGGCACAAGTTGAAATTTAGGATTTCTTATCCTTATATATCTTAGAAATTCCTAAGTCTTAAAAGAGTCTATTTACTGTGTATTCTTTATACACCTCTAATTGTATATCAAGTGTATTTTCCAACAATTATTTATATGCTAGGTAGATTTTTAGAAGTCTCTTACTTTAGTGTTTGAGCAAAAGAAATCTTTTGCTTGTGTGTTTGAGCAAATAAGTCTCCTACTTTAGTGTTTGAGCAAAGAAAGTCTCTTTCTTATGTGCCTGGGAAAAAAAGTCTCTTACTTGTGTGTTTGATCAAAGTAAGTCTCTTGATTTTATGCTTGAGCAAATTTTAATCTTGTGTGATTATAGTAAAAATCTCTTGTAAGTACAAGGGGACTAGATTACTCTCGAGTTGTGAGAGGAACCAGGATAACTCTGTGTGTTATTCTTCTTTCTTGCATATTATATCCACTTCCTACCTTTGATTGGATCATATTCTATAACCCTGTGTTTAGAATTTGACTTAAGATTTTAAAAGAAATAAAAAGTCAACACAATTCACCCCCTTCTCATGTTTTTCTCATATTCAGTTGGCATCAGAGCACGGTTTGTGCTTAACACTTAATAGTGGTGTTCAAAAGATCATAAGAAAACATATTGAATCATGTATGGTATTTTTGAATCTAATAGTGGTACTCCTAATCCACACTCTGCTATAAATCATGATTATAACAACTTAGAAAAGAACAATTATACAACTATACCTTCAACTTTCAGTGGAGACACTACCGAGTTTGAATGGCGGAAGAGCAAGATGTATGCTCATATCATAAGTCTTGATGATGAGTTGTGGGATATTCTAGAAGTTGACATTAATATTCTAGTCAATGGATTTATAATGGTGTCTAATAGAAAAACTCTCACACTAGCTCAAAAAAGGTCTATAGAAAAGTTTAGAAATTCTCTTCCAATATCATAAAAACTTTTCTAAACAATATTTTACCATATCCGGTTCCGCTTGCGTAATCTAATTTTTTTTGAAAAGAAGGGATTTTTGTAATTGTCTATTCAACCCCCCCTTCTAGACAAGTTACTCCATATTCAAACCAACAGAAAATACCATAGATTTAGGGGCATCTTGGTTGATGCTCTACCTCACTCATAATACATCAAAATCATTGATAAATTTACTATTAAGACCATTTTCAAATCCTTATGTGCTACTTATGAAGGGAAGCAACAAGTTCATGAAGCTAAAGCTAACCTTCTAGTTCAACAATATGAGCTGTTCAGAATAAAGAAGGATGAAGACATTGAAACCATGTTTTCTAGGTTTCAAGTTCTTGTATCTGGACTTCAGGTTCTGAACAAGATCGACACTACAACCGATCATGTCAAGAATATTCTTAGGAGTCTTCCTGTTAGATGCAGACCTAAAGTGACAACTATATAGGAGGCTAAAGAGTTAAACACATTAAGTCTTGAAAGTCTTATCAGTAATCTTCAGAGCCATGAGATGGAGCCCAATTAAGATGAACCTATTAGAAAGTCAAAGCCTCTAGTTTTGAAATCTGTTGCTAAAACTGCTAAGGCTCCTCAAGTCTGGGAGTATGAATAAATTTCTCATGCAGAAGGTTCTGAAGATGAATCAGATAATGAGGAAATGACCTTCATCATTAAAATGTCTTAGTATCTGGCCAGGAATAACAATATATTCTCTGGCAAAAGCAGTGGCTTTAGAGGATCTTGCTCCATATAAAAGAAAGATGATAAAAAATGACGCTTCAACTGCAAGACGCCTGATCACTTAGTTTCTGAATGTCCTGAACTACAAAAGGACAAGCAAAAGAAAGGAGGATTTCAAAAATATAGCTTCAAGAACAAATTCAAGAAACGTATCATGGAAACATGAGATTAACTTGAAAATGAAGAAGAATCTGAAAATGATTAAGAACAAGCCAACCTTGCCTTGATAGATCTTACATCTTCTAAAGCAGAACTTGACTCAGATTCTGGTTCAGAGTCTGAGGAAGAGGATGATGTATTTTCTAAACTATCTCGTTCTGATTTAATTACTTTAGTTCAAGATCTCATGGGAAAATGACAAGAAAAATCTAGACACATGAAAGTATTGAAAAACAATATGATCTTTTGAAAGAAGAATTAAATTATGTTCAATATAAAATGAAGCTCTAGAGAAGGATCATATTGCTCTAGTAAAGGGAGTGTCTAATAAACCTCTTGATGAGCATGAAATGGATCTTCAAGAATTAATCATAAATTGCTTCAATAGAACTAAACTTGCTTCTAAGATTTATGGAGTAAGTATAAGCAAATGGGAAGGTCTTGGTTAATCACAAAAATATTTTAATCCAAGGTTTGAGACCTTGAGTAAACCAACAAATCCTTATTTTTCAATATTTGCTTAGAAAAGGCCTGACTCTTATTTTGTACCTGCTGCTGAAAATGCAAAGGTTCTAAACCAGTCATAACCTAAAGTTGTTGAGTCAAAGGTTCTGAAGAAACCAAAGCCTAAGACTCTAAAGTCAAAGGTTCTGAAGAAGCCAGAACCTAAGATAAAAGGAGCTAAGGTTCTGAAAGGTCCAGAACCTAAGGTTTCATTGAAGACAAAAAAACTTTTAAACAAAAGTCTTGAATAATCCTAAACCTTATCATATGAAAGAAAAGGTGAAAAGCAAGAAGAAACCTATCAGAACTAACCCTAAAGGACCCATAAGATTATGAGTACCTAAATCTCAAATTGTCTTTGCTACATATATGCTTCAAGGTAGAGGCAAAACATCAGTCATGGTACCTGGACAATGGCTGCTCACGACATATGACAGGAGAAAGGCTTATGTTCCAAACCCTAACTCTGAAAGAGGGAGGAACTGTGGGATTTGGACGAAACCAGAAAGGAAAGATCAGTGGTATGGGTATTATTGTTAACTCCTCTATTTCAATTAATAATGTTTGGCTTGTAGATGGACTTAAACATAATCTACTGAGCATTAGTCAATTTTGCGACAATGGTTATGAAGTCATGTATAATAAGAACAACTGCATAGTCATGAATGGATATGACAAGTCCATAGTGTTCAAAGGTAAGAGAAAGGACAATGTTTATAAAATTAAATTTTCTGAATTGGTTGTTCAGAAGGTTCTGTGCCTTCTATCAGTGAGTGATGAGAACTGGATCTGGCACAGAAGGTTAGGTCATGCTAATTGGAGATTGATCCCTAAACTTAGCAAGTTGAAACTTATTAAAGGATTGCCAAATCTTAATTATCACTCAGATGCTCTTGTGGAGGATGCCAAGTAGGGAAAAGTAGTAAAACTTCTTTATTATCTCTACCTCTAGACCCTTAGAACTGATTCACATTAATTTGTTTGGTCCTGTTAGTACTACATCAATAAATGGGAAGAAATATGGTCTAGTAATTGTTGATGACTATAGCAGATGGACTTGGGTTAAATTCCTTAGAACCAAGGATGAATCATATAATGTGTTCAACATCTTCTGTATACAAGTACAAGTTGAAAGGAATTAAAATTTTTAAAGGTAATAAATGATCATGGTGGTGAATTTGAAAATGAGCCATTTGAACTTTTTTGTGAAAAACATGGAATTCTCCATGAGGTATCTTCTTCTAGAACTCCATAGCAAAATGCAGTTGTAGAGAGAAGAACATATATTTATATGAAATGTCCATAATCATGATTCATGAAAACAACTTACCCAAGTAATCGTTGGCAGAAGCTGTGAACACATCATGTTATGTTCAGAATAAAATCTAATTAGACCTATTCTAAACAAGACATCATATGAGCTATTCAAAGTAATAAAGCAAAGCGTTTCTTATTTTCCTCAGTTTGGATGTACATGTTACATTCTAAACAATAAATTCTATCTGAAGAAATTTGATACTAAAGCTCAGAAGGGCATCTTTTTGGAATACTCTAAACGATCTAAGGCATACAAAGTGTATAACTCTAAAACCAATATGGTTGAAGAATCAATACACATTAAATTTGATGACAAAGATCCTGACAAAAAAATGTTAGAGCTAGTTCAAATTTTTTCAAAAACTTGTGTATCTGAAGACACATTAAGAGCTAGAGTTCTAGAAGATGGAAGTTTAGTAGATAACAATCCATCAAAAGCTGGATGCTCAGAAACTATCCGAACTTTAGAAGTTGGTGGTCCATAAGTTGATCAAACCTCAGAAGCTCATCCATATATTGGAGTATCTAAAGAAGCTCAAGATGGATCCTCAGATGCATCACAATCCAAGAGACATTCCCATCCAGAAAGATAAGGCTCGCCTTAAAAGAAGAGCATTCAATGATATGACTAATCTCCATGACCAAACCTACTTCTATTGAAGAAGCACTTTCTAATGATGGTTGGATTATGGCTATGCAAGAAGAGTTAAATTAGTTTCAAAGAAATGATGTCTGAAATTTGGTACCCAAACCTTTATAATAAACAAGGAAAAATGGTAAGAAATAAGGCTAGACTTGTAGCTCAAGGCTATAATCAACATGAAGGTATAAATTTCTCTAAAACCTTTGCACCAGTTGCAAGGTTAGAGGCAATCAAGTTAATTATCTCTTATGTTATTAATCATGACATTATTTTATACCAAATGGATGTTAAGAGTGCATTCTTAAATGGAGTCATTTATGAAGAAGTGTATGTCAAACAACCACTTGAGTTTGACAACTCAGTCCACCCAGATTATGTTTTCAACTTAAAAAAATCACTCTATGGACTCAAACAAGCTCCCATAGCTTGGTATGAGAGAATGAGTAATTTCTATTGGAAAATGGATTTCACAAATGGATAGTAGACATTACACTCTTTAGAAATACACTTAAGAAAGATATCTTAATTGTCCAAGTTTATGTTGATGATATCATATTTGGTTCAACTAATGCTTTTTCTTTTCCAAGAATTTTCAAAGACAATGCCAGATGAATTTGAAATGAGTATGATGGAAGAGCTGAAGTTCTTCCTTGGTATTTAAATCAATCAATGCAAAGAGGAACTAGGATAACTATGTGTGTTATTCTTCTTTCTTGATTATTATATTTGCTGCCTACGTGTAAGACCAAGATTTGGTTTTGCATCTGACCTTATGTTTTGATGATAACAGTACATAGATTCATAAAGAACAATTTTGTACCCTATTGGTTTTGTTAAGTGTGTATATACTAGATACAAGTTCTGAGTCTGATAAAGTGACGTGTGACATCATCAAATTTTGAAGCTAGTGCACTCTGACTCAGAAATGTGTGTTCCACAAGATTGCTCAATGCTTCTGCTGTAGTCTAGCTCTGAAGTCTTGCGCTCAATACTCTGATGACCAAGGTTTTAAAGTTTCTGAAGACCAAGCTCTAAAGATTCTGAAGACTAAGTTTTGAAGACTCTGAAGACCAAAGTTCTGAAGACTCTCACATACAAACTTTGATTCTTCTTCTATGCATGCTTCATCATCTCTCTATGTGAAGCCTCTGAATAATTGAAGATAAGATCTAAAAGTTTTACGTGAAAAAATAGTACATAATACAAGATCAATATTCCTTCCACTATACCGATTTTGTGGGAAAAGGATTGTACTATTGTACCATCGTGTCTCCATTTTCACAAACCGTTATGCAAGGATACAACTACATTTGTGGATTCGATTTCTACCGTCCAACAGATCTTTTCATTGCCTATATAAAGGAGTCTTGGAAGAATGAAAAAATGCAACAATATAATACACATTTTTTTGGAAAAAGAGCTATTACATAAACACTGCAATACTGTGAATATCTTTGAGAGAAAGAAAGGAATACACACAGGAAATTTTGTTCTTACACTTTCATAAAAAATATTTTGTGTGTAATTCTTTGTATTTCATTTGCGTAATCTGCTTTCTTAGAAGTATCTTGTAACACACTTTATATCTCAACTTTTGAGTTGTATTTCCTTGAGAGACTATGGTATAGTCATAATTTCTCAAGAAGACATTGACAGTTAACCTATGTGGTTGTAATCAAGTTTTTTTTATAGTGGATTAAGTCCTTGTGATAAGGCGAAATCACTTTGGCAGGTGGACTGGAGGTAACTTTATTAACAGTGGACCAGGATTAAAATATTTGTGTTAATTATTTTTTATTCTAATTTTCTCCTTGTTGTTTTGGGTAGAAAAATATTTTCATTCTAGAAACCCAATTCAAACCCTCATTTCTTGTGTTTCCGTTACCTTCACTACCTCTGAGTGAATCAGAGATAAACTTGTGTTTAGAATCTGACTTAAGAGTTTAAAAGAAAGAAAAAGTCAATACAATTAAACCCTCCTTCTTGTTTTTTTCTTCTCACCTTCTTACTAGACAACAAGAGGATTGGGTGAGAGGAATTCATCAATCTGATGATCACCCATTTCAGGGATGACCTTGCTAAGGCCGCACATGAGGAACATGACACTAGGGGTGCTCATGCTAGGTTTAGTTTTTTGGAAAAGTTTTATAAATACCACCTACAATGAGTTGTGGATGTCGAAGGTGATGACATCCAGGTTGAGTACCACCAGCAGTGTACATTGAGGTGTTACCTCTTGTTCCTGGTTAGCATGTCCATGTTTGTGGACAAAAGTGTAACCTATCTCGATGTGGTATACCTTAAGTTCTTCGTTGAATTGACTTCGTTTCACGAGAACAACTGGAGGGCCAAATGTTTGGCATACCTATACTCGAAGATCGACGAAAGTAATCTTTGGAAGACAAAACAGATGACTAGGAGCTGCATGCTGCTTACGTTAATTTCTTGTTACTAATATTTTTATAATTCATTTGATACACTTGTTATTAATATTTTATCTGAACCATTTTAAGAGATGGATCATCTCCCACTTCCCTTGCATAACCAGGTGGGAAGCTGTGCCTATCTATGATGAGGACTAACCACGTGCAACCGTATTTGTTCCGTACAGGGGGAATAGTGCGGTCGAGCCATTTAGAGTCTCTCTTGACCGTATGGTACCAGATGACCTTTGGTTCTGCCCTTACGAGGGTTGCCGCCAGACGCGTCAGTTTGACGTCATTTTCTTATATTCCAAATGGCTGGCTTGTGGGTCATCTCTTATGTATCCTTATCTTCCTGAGCGAGTGATGCACCAGTTTGGCTACTTGCAGATTATTCTGAGACCTCCATATGAGTCCGCTCCTCCCAGCGTTGCAACAATAGATCTTGGTGTGATACTAGATGATATTTTGAGTCACTTGGTAATAGAGGAGTATCGCAAGGTGCCAGCCCCTTTTAAGTAGGCTTATGTTGAGGGATACATAACATGGTTTTGTAGGGTGTCACACCTATCATGACACCAGGCGCTTCTGGAAGACCATTTAGGCCAGCTAACCAGGAGGTACTCGAGGCTTAGGATGACCATAACGAGAGCGTGATGACGGGTAAAGCAAACATAGAGTCAGGACTCTTTGAGGATGACACTCCTCAGTCGACCCTCATGGAGAACATGGTTTCTAAGTTACGGAATGTCGTGTATTACAGGGGAGGAGGAGGCAGGGGTTAGACATACCCAATAGTTTATATTTGGATGCATTTTTTTTGTAGTTTTGGACAAATGTTATGTATTGTCTTGACATTTTGGATTAATGCATGACTTTTTACTTTCCTTTAACCTTGATATAACTTAATTTTACTTTAATATAAGTTAGCCTAAAAAATTGCAACGTTTGGATAATGGTGCTGCTCTGATATGATTCATGGGGATTTTCGGAGACACATCTCTGAAATAATCACCCCTTGCAATTAACACACTTCCATTAACTTCTAGGGAACTTCGGGGGGATTTTTTGGAGATACATCCCCAGAAACCCCAAAATATCATACAGAGATGTATTTTTGGGCTATATTTTGATCAATTTAGGGTGGACATTAGAATAACACATTTTGGTATGACTTTGTGTGCGTCTGGAGATGCATTTTCGGATGCTTGAAGAACATTTTGGATTTTCGAAGGCGTGGATGCACACTGATCAATCACCATTTCTTCTATAGTTATTATCATTTTAACAGGTGAAAGTATGTGAGTTATTTGCATTTCCATAAAGATTGAGTAGTTTATATGTCTATTTCTTTAATTTTCGTATTTGTTTGTGTATTAATTATTCCTATTATTTTTGATCTTTTTGGGAAGGTTAATGTGTTTTGTAGGTTGGAGGAAGTCAAAGAAATGGTTAGAAAAGGAGCGCGGAAATTTTTCAGAAGGATTCAATAAGTCTATTTTTCAACATGTTGCACATCATGATAGACCTATGGTATTTTGATCATATTTAGAGTGTTGAGTCTCAAAATGACGACGGACCGGCGGAAAATGAATTCTAACATCAAGAGTTACAACGTTATGAAGACACCTAAGGCTAATTCGTAAATTTCTGCTCATACGTGTATGTACTTCCCCATACGTGTATCAGATCTAACAAAAGTGCACGTTTCTTCCCATACGCGTATGGCCTGCCCCCATATGCGTATGAGACACCTTAAATGCACATTTTAGCTGGCCCATACGCCCCCATACATTCTTTCTTGATGACATTTGCATGATGACACATAGACTGAGGCACATTGTTTGTTTTTGCTCTAAGCCTTTTAGCCACCCTTTTTTAATTATTTTTGTCCCTTGCATAACCCCGTTGAACCAATTTCCCTTTTGTTTGTTTTAACCCTATGTGTAACCCTTATCTTAATCATTTCCCTACCCTACTTGAAGTAGAAGCATTGTGTCTCAAAGATGTGTCAAATTTAAGTTTGGGGTTGTTGTTGGAATAACAACCAATAAGTTTGGGGTATCAATTAGCAATTGAGGGAATCAAATAAATGGGTACAAATTCGAAAAAAAAAAAAAGAAAAAGAAGTGAGTTAGAAATCAACAAACTTGAAAAAAAAATAGAGAAAAAATAATAAAATACTCAAAGAAAAGTGAAAATCAAAATCCAAAGAGAACCCAATTGAAAGAAATATGGCCCATTATTTTTTAATTAGACATTGTAAATGAGAATATTACTCCTTACTCCAAGTCTCAACCTACTCTCCAAATATATCCTACCCGAGCCCCAACCCCATTACAACCTGCAAGACCTAAAAAAATATGTGTATCGTGCATCTTGCCATCTAATTAGAATTTATTCAACCATACAGTATAATGTTGCATACTGTGAATTTTGAGTGAAAACACATAAACACATGAGAGATTTGGTGAGAGTGTGAAATGAGGTGACAAATTAAGGATTATCATCAAGTGAAAAATTGGAAGATCAAGCGACCACGGTAAACCTGAAATGCTTAAGGTTATGGTAAAAGAGGACCACAGAAGATCTTAGAGGTATGGTATTTTCATTTTTTTAAAACTTTATTGGAGTTGGCATGTGTAGATAGTCTTAAATTTGGTTGAGGACAAGCAACAAGTTAAGTTTGGGGTTGTGATCAGTCACCATTTATGCTATAGTTATTATCATTTTAACAGATGAAAGTATGCGAGTTATTTGCATTTTCCATAAAGATTGAGTTGTTTATATGTCAGTTTCTTTAATTTTTGTATTTGTTTGTGTTTTAATTATTCCTGGTATTTTTGATCTTTTTGGGAAGGTTAACGCTTTTTGTAGGTTGGATGAAGTCAAAGAAATAGTCGAAAAAGGAACACGATGAATTTTCAGAAGGATTCACAAAGTCTACTTTTCAGCATGTTGCACATCATGATAAACCTGTGGTATTTTGATCATATCTAGAGCATCGTAACTCGGAATGACATGGGACCGACGAAAAATGAAAGATAACATTAAGCAATAAAAATTTTATGAAGACACCAAATGGTAATGCGGAAATTTCTGCCCATACCTGTTTTAACTTTCCCATACGCGTATCAAATCTGAAAAGGTGCGTGTTTCTACCCATACGCGTATGGTCTGCCCACATACGCGTATGGCTTGCCCCCACACGCGTATGGACTTCTCCCCATACGCCTATACGCGTATGAGAAATATCAAATGCGTGTTTTAATAGCTCCATATGCCCAATATGGGTATGGTAACCCCATACACGTATGGACACACATAATTGCAAAAAAAATCCCACTATCGAGTATTTAAAGCCATAAAGTAATTTTTTTAGGTTTAGACTTGAATTTTGACGGCAAAAGACAATTTCAGAGCTGGAGAACAAACTGGAAGCGGGGTGGAGCTTAATCTTCAAGGATTTTTACCATTGAAGACCTTTACATCTTGATTCTT
Source organism: Lathyrus tuberosus (assembly GCA_022829125.1). Classification (NCBI taxonomy): domain Eukaryota; kingdom Viridiplantae; phylum Streptophyta; class Magnoliopsida; order Fabales; family Fabaceae; genus Lathyrus; species Lathyrus tuberosus. The sequence continues at coordinate 3,999,179 of JALAZF010000477.1, forward strand.
TGTAATGTTTCTTTTCATTAGTATGATTAGCTAAGCACTTTAGTGCTAGGGATGAGTACTTGAGATTGATTTTGTTGATAATTCTGATTTGAGCCATGTACCGAATTATCTTTTATTTTATAATAGATATAATTCTTTTATGAGTTCAATGTTTTCTCTGTCGGACAAATTGGGGATGATTTACGGTTATCTGTTAGGCGGGACTGTCAACAATAACGCTTGATGGAAATATTCTATCTTATATATCACCTAGGACTAGGGATACCATTTAGAAACCTATATACTTTGATAGACAAAATTATATTTTCTTGATAATTGAATGCGTAAATTCTTCTATAATTCACTATGGGTAGTTAATTTGAATGTTTAAAGGTTTACTCACTAAGGACTTAGGAGTAAATACACTTGAGAACAACAATATGTGAAGATAAAGTAAGTTGATACAAGGTCAAGTTAGGATTATTAACGAGTTCATGATCAAACCCTAATTCCTAGCACATTTTACTCATATTGTTTTCTTCTCTATTTTAATTTTGCTGTTATTTATTCTTGTTCACTACAAACCCAATTCAAAATCCCTGATTGCTTTTGTTTAACTAAAAAGAAACGTGAACCCTATATCATCACGCAGTTCCTGAGATCGATACTTTGAGATTTCCCATTATTACTATATCGGAAGATTAGTACACTTGTTAATTTACCTACCAAGTTTTCGGCGCCGTTGCCAGGGAATGCCAAAGATTATAGAGTTTATAGTTGAAATTTTGTTGCTCTGCAATAAAATTTCAGTTTTAATTTTATTTTAATTTGAATTTTATTTTATTATTATAAAAAATCATATTATTGTTGCTTCATGAATTCTTCTATACTTTACTACTAATAACGTGTATGAGTTTTGTAGTCATGTATTATTTTGATACATTGCCACCTGTATCTCCTGCATGTTGGTCGCGTGATTCAGGAATCACTTTGGAAGAGGCGACTAAATTTTTTAAGCATATAAGAGGGAGGTAACAATTCTTATGAATGAATGTAAGGAAGCTAACTTTTATCCAGATAGGTTTATTTGGCGAGAGTTAAGGTTGGAAGAAGAATATGTAAAAGAAGAAGAAAAAGGCATGACATCAGATGAAAAAGATGCATTAAGAATATAAGAATTTAAGGTAAACATGAAATATGGGGAAGGAGAAAGAAGGCAACTTGAGTATGATCTAGTTCTGGATGAAAATCTAAATTTAAAAATTTGTGAAGATGTAGACATGCAACAAGAAAATTTTCAACAAAAGAGTATCCCTAAAAACTATTTTAACAACAAAGCAGATGAAAGAAAAGAAATTGACAAAGTATTGAATATCATTTATGCCTTGTTCACTCAAATCAAATTGAAAAGGAATTGGAAGTAACATCATTAATACCTCAAGTTCATGGGATTGCTACCAAACAAAAGAAAGAAAAAAGTGATGTATTCTTTGTGTCATATATGTCACCCTAACATGGATGATGAGGCGTCAAGCTAATGACGGTAATTGAGCATTTCTTGGGAGGCAATCCAAGGGACGTATTTATAATTTTTTATTTTATAATCTTTAATTTTAAATTAATTTTTGAGTTGTGTTTTTCTTTCATTTGGATTGTTTACTTTCCTTTAGTAGTATGATAATTAGAGCCTTAGTGGTGTTGGAATGAAACCCAAGACTTTGAGTAATTTCGAATCAATCTTGATTAGCAAGATTCAATCAAACCGATCAAATTCTTTCTCTAGTTCTTCACTCTTTACTCTAGTGAATCAACCGAACTTGGTTGCAAGATTATATCGTTACACGACTGTGATGAAAACAAGAAAAGATTGAATTTGGGAAGAAAGGAAATTAGGGATTCAAAACAAAATAGGGAAGAGGAAGAATTTCTGCAGTGTAACTCTTTGCTCTCAAAACTTCAATTTTATTTAAGTGAATCTCATTACAATAAGAGGGTTACTCCCTATTTATAGATTTAGCTTGCTTGATCCCTAAGCAAAACCCAAATACAAAAAGCCCAAAATACCTAATTTTTCTAGCACTACAAGACTAGGTTTAAGATAAAATCCATGTCGAGGCTAACTCCTTGACACTTCGACATCTAGGTGTTTTGACACACACTAGGCTATTCGACAACTTCTTTGTCCCCGTCGAGAAACTTACTTCAACATAAAGAATTACAATTCAACACACCACCTAATTCATTGTGTCTAAGCTATCTATATTCATCATAGACCTTAACTTCTTGAACACTTCGACCTGCACTCCCTTTGTCATGATATGTGCAATCTGATTCTCAGTTCTGCAGTGTTCTAAGTTCATCTTCCCATCTGCTACCTGCTCTCGAAGATAATGGAACCTCATTTTGATGTGCTTGATTCGTCCATGTACTATCAGATTCTTTGCCAAATTGATAGCTGACATGTTGTCGATCTTCATGTTAATTGCTCCATGATTCTTCCTTGTATTCTCTTCGAGCAGATTCACCATCTATGTTTCTTGACATGCACAAAGAGAAGCAACTATATATTCTGCTTCACATGATGATAGTGCCACTACTGGTTCCTTTCTTGAACTCTAAGCAACTGGTGCACCACCTAACATAAACACATATCCAGCTGTGGATTTTCTATCCTCAGCATCATTACACCAACTTGAGTCGGTGTATTCCACTAGCTTGCATTCTTTTCTTTCATCTGTTGTAGGAAAAAAAATGCCATAGTTGAGAGTTCCTTTCAGATACCTTAGTATCCTTTTTGTCTCTGCTAGGTGTGATACCTTTGACTTCTGCATGAATCTACTCACCATACCTACATTGTATACTAGATATGCCTTATGTGAGAAAGGTATCAAAGTGATCCAATTAGTTTCTATACTGTGTTGGATCAATATCATCTTCATCTGAGTCTTTTGCCAATTGCATTCTGGTCTTAACAGGAGTCAAAGTTGGATTGAAATATTGCATCTCAAATCTCTTGAGTATTTCGCCTGCATATCTTCTTTGGTGCATCATCAAACCTCTACCACTCTTATAGAATTAGAGGCCAAGGAAATATGAGAGATTTCCCAAGTCTGACATTTCAAACTCCTCACTTAGGTCATGTTTGAAATCTTCGATCTCCTTCTTGCAACTTCCTGTTATCAACAGGTCATCGACATAGAGACATAACATAATCAATTCATTATTGCTTCTTCTTACATATACTCCATGATTAGTAGTGCACATCACAAATTCCTTATCCCTTAGAAAGCTATCTATCTTCTTATTCCAAGCTCTTGGAGCTTGCTTAAGTCCATATAGGGCTTTATGCAGCCTGTACACCTTTTTTTTCTTCGTCTTGCTTCATAAATCTAGCTGGATATGCAACATAAACTTCTTCATCTAAGGGGCCATTCAGGAATGCACATTTCACATCCATCTGACATATGTGCCAATTGTTCATATTTGCTAGACCAATAACCAACCTGATTGTTTTAATTCTAGCAACAGGTGCAAAAACTTCGTCGAAGTCAATTCCTTCTTTCTAAAGAAATCCTTTCGCCACAAGTCTCACCTTGTGTCGAGTTACTTCTCCTTTGGGATTCAACTTCACCTTGTATACCCATTTCACATCAATTTGCTTATTGTCTTGAGGTAATTCGACAAGTGACCATGTGTTGTTGACTTTAATGGACTTCAGTTCCTCATTCATTGCTTTCACCCACTTCGAATTCTGCAATTCCTCAGCTACAATGATTGGTTCAACATATGCATAGAAAGCATAGTGTACCATCTCGCCTTCATCATCAACCACATCATCTGATGTAATCACACATTCTTGCAACCTTGCAATCATGTGTTTGGTTCTTTGAGGTCTGCTAGTATTTGCCTGACCTCAGACTTCTTTCTGTTGAACTTCTCTTTCGACTTAACTTGCTCGTTCTTCACATAAGATTCCCACTGAATCCTTCTTTACATTTTCAGTCCAATCCCATTCCTTAAGATCATCCACGATCACGTCTCTGATGATCACTACTTGCTTGATCACTGGGTCGAACTACTTGTATCTTCCAATCGAATGATATCCTATTAGGATCAATTGACTCGACATGTCATCAAGCTTTATTCAACTGATCTTGCACATGTTTATGTGCTATAGATCCAAATACCTTCAGATTACTCAAGCTAGGCATGACACCAGACCAACACTCTTCTGGTGTAATTCCTTCTATCCTTTTCATTGAACATCTGTTCAAAATATATGTTACATTCGACACAACTTCCCCCCATAATTCTTTGGGTAGATGTTTTCCTTTCAACATACTTCTCACCATATTCATGAAGGTTATATTCTTCCTTTCCGCAGTTTCATTCTGCCGTGGAGTGTAGGGTGGCACCACCTCATGCATAATCCCTTCTTTTTCACATAATATGTCGAAGTCTTTTCGCACATATTCTTCACCAACATCAGTGCTTAGAATCTTGAGCTTTTGACCATTATATTTCGATCATAGATTTAAACTTGACAAATACATCGATCACTTCACTTTTCTTCTTGATCATGTAAGTCTACAGTTTTCGTCTAAAATCACTTATGAAAGTGTCAAAGTATCTGTTACCTCCAATTGAATCCACCTGGATACGACCACATACATCAGAGTATATGACTTCAAGAACTACCTTCGACTTGCTTCCGAAATCCTTGCTGAAGTTGTTCTTGTGCTGCTTCGCCTGCACACATTCTTCACACACTTCATTTGGAATGTCGATTTCTGGTAACCTCGAATCCATATTTATTCTTTTTCAGATCTCTGATGTCTTTGAAATTGAGAGGGCCAAGTCTATAGTTCCATATCCATTCATCCCTGCTAGCTGCACTTGCAAGGCACTTGTGCCGCATCACATTTAGTTCAATCCTGAAGGTTCTATTTTGAGACATACGAGCCTTCAAGAGTAACTTTCCTCCTGAGTCGAGAACTCTCATCATCTTGTCTTTAATCGACACTTTGTAGTTCTTTTCGACCAACTGCCCTGTGCTGAGAAAATTGCTCTTCATGCTTGATATGTACAATACATTGAAAATTACTGACCTCTTGCCATCTTTCCTCATAATCAGAGTATCACTATTACCTTCAGCTGCTAGAGTATTGTTATTTGCAAATTTCACCATGTTCTTCATTAAGTGTTTTATGTTGACAAACCAATCTTTCCTACCAGTCATGTGTGATGAGTATCCTGAGTCCAAGTACCATTGGTCTTGGAATCTTTCTTCATATCTTGTTGTGTCCATCAGCAACATCTCTTCTTCTTCATGTTTTGTAAATTTTTCATCATTACCTTGTTCTTTTATTTTTCAGGAGAATCACTAGAGTAGTGACCATACTTCTCACAATTGAAACACTGAAAGTGACTTTTGTCAGGTTTTTAAACACCACCTATTCCTCTACCTGCTGAACCACCTCTTTGGTTGCTTTGGTATGAGGACTTTCTCTGATTCGACCAACCTCTTTCTTGCCGATTTCCACTAGTCGAATTATTGTATCCTCCTCTACCTTTCCAACTTCCCTTGCCCTTCTTTTCTTTTGCTGATTGCATCTGCAGAGTAACATCACTCTTCGACTTGCTTGTAGCTCTTTCATCCATCCTTTTTCATGAGATTCAAGCGTCCTATGAAGCTCTTCCTTTGTCAAACTTGAGAAATCTTTCGACTCTGCTATGGCTACTACCATGTGTTCAAACTTCGAACCCAATAACCTCAAGATCTTTGCAACAACTAATCTTGATGTCAACATTTCTCCACATACCCTAGTGAAAAAAATCAGTTATGCTTTCATTGTCTTCCATCTGAAGAAATTCATAAGTTCTTTTGTAATTTTGTAACCTCACCTCTTTCACCTTCTCAGCACCTCCAAACGATTTCTCCAAGATCTCACATGCTTCTTTGGCTGATTCTACATCACTGACCTTTTTGAAATTGTCTAGATCAATAAATTGATGAATTATAAAGAGAGCTTTATAATCTTTCTTCTTCAATTCTTTGTATGCAGTGTTTTCTTGATCCGACGCATTTTCTGCAAGTGGTGTTACTTCTTCCTTCATTAGATCCCAAAGATCTTGATAACAGAAAACCACCTTCATCTGTTTGCATCAATTCTCATAATTGTGACCCTTCAGAATTGGGAGACTCGCTGAAAAATGCATGTTCAGATGATTCATCGCCATCGTGTTTTGATTCCCAAAAATCGCTTAGCCATTGCTCTTGAAACCAGATGTTGGAATTAAACCCAAGACTTTGAGTAATTCCGAATCAATCTTGATGAACAAAATTCAATCACACCGGTCAAATTCTCTCTCTCTCTCTCTCTCTCTATCTCTCTCTCTCTCTCTCTCTCGTTCTTCACTCTTCACTCTAGTGAAACAACTAACCTTGGTTGAAAGATTGTATCGTTACAAAATGGTGATGAAAATAAAAAATGATTAAATTTGGGAAGAAAGAAAAATACCTAATTCTGGTAGTACTACATGATTAGGTTTAAGAAAAAATCCATGTCGAGGCTAACTCCTCAACACTTCAACAACTAGGTGTTTTGACACACACTAGGCTATTCGACAACTTCCTTGTCCCCGCCGAGCAACCTGCTTCGACACAAGGAATTTCAATTCATCAAGTGGTTATGTGAAAAAGTACCTAGACTGAATGCATGTGTGTCTTCTGTGCATGCTAACACGCTAAACTATTTTTTTATATACTTTTAAATGACCTGGTTAGTTTAATCAAGTTGTGCTGTAGGTTAAGCAGGTTTACCGTAACTGGTTTAGAAGCCTCATCTAACAAGAGGTACAATGTAAGCTGTCATCTCTACCCAACATGGCGAGGAGAAAAAAATCTAAACACATTGGTTCATCATGAGAGAGCATTCCGATGTGTATCTACTATTCAGAACTTGTGTAAGTTCTTTCTTGATGACATTTGCTTGATGACACACAAACTGAGGCACATTGTTTGTTTTTGCCCTAAGCCTTTTAGCCACTATTTTTTAATTGTTTTTATCCCTTGCATAACCTCGTTGAGCCAATTTCCCTTTTGTTTTTTTAACCCAATGTGTAGCCCTTAGCCTAATCAATTCCCTACCCTACTTGAAGTAGAAGCATTATGTCTCAAAGATGTATAAAATTTAATTTTGGGGTTTCTGTTAGAATAACAACCAATAAGTTTGGGGTATCAATTAGCAATTGAGGAAATCAAACGAATGAGTATAAATTTGAAAAACAAAAGAACAAGAAGTTAGATGGAAATCAACAAACTTGAAAAAAAAAATAGAGAAAAAAATAACAAAGTACTTAAATAAAAGTGAAAATCAAAATCCAAAGAGAACCCAGTTGAAAGAAATATCCCCCATTAATATTTGGGTTAAATATGTATAAGGTCCCTACAAATATCCCAACTTGCTGGTTTGGTCCCTCTAAAATTTTCCTTCAAACAATGGTCCTCTGAAAGTTTTTCGTCCCTAACTTTAGTCCCTCCCGTTAGTTTCCATTAATGGTGGCTTATGTGGCATGCCATGTGGAATTTTTTTGATGACGTGGCTTACATGTGGCAATGCCAACATGGTAAAAAGTGCTGACATGTATGCCACATGTCAAATGTTTCAATTTTAATTTTTTATATATTAATATCATATTTAAACTCAGAAATGATAGCTAATTTGCAGATACTTCCTAGCTAATTCCTAGCTAATCTCTAGCTAATTTAAACACACCATTCTAATAATTTGTAGCTAATTCATAGCTAATCCCTAGCTAATTTAAACACACCATTCTATTTTTTATTCCATAAAATGTTTTATCAATGATCAAAACGTGATATTGAAGCTTGAAAATCACAACTAATGCTTCAAACCATAAAAAAGGAAGATAAAAGAATAAAAAACACATTTAGAGAGAAAGAGGACACAAACAAATAAAATATGGATCTTTTTTGAATATATACAAATATTTGTGACTACATACAAAAGGTATACTAGTATATACTCTCATAATATATTTACAAGTGCTTGTAAGGCACTATGTTGTCCCCGTAAATTGAAATCCCGACGGAGCAAAACATTGAAAAGGGGTGATCGGTCACCAATCCTATGAGTTTTTCATCTATTCCTTCGGTATAAAGTCAAGAAATCAGTAACATTTTATTTAGTATTTCTATTGTTTTCTTCGCTCTTTTGCAAATTTAGTTAGTGGTTTATTTTTTAGTAGTTTTCATTGTTTTGTGCACTTTATGCGTGTTTTGGTAGTTTGTTTTGATTTCAAATCATAGGTGGAAGCCCCGGAGGACATACGCGAAGAGTGGAAAAGTTCGAGTGTTTCGAAAGCCTTTTCAAGAGTTACAGTGGGCCTGACACGGGCCACCGTATTGCCTGACACGGGCCGTGTCAGGAAGGGAGGTTGAAAAGAAGACTTGGGCAAGAGTTAGAGGGATGACATGGGTGCCCGTGTCAGCAAGTCTGGAGCATAAAAATGTTGAATTCCTTGGACAGAAGGCCAACACGGCCGCCCGTGTCAGCTGACACGGCCCGTGTTGGCAGGCGCGAGACAATTTTGTAACTTTACATATTTTCTAAGTTAAAGAGACCTGAGGGGTATTCTGGGAATGTCACACTGTTATGATTGATTTGGAACTACTTAGGCTAGGTTTGGAGGAAAAGGAGGGAACTTTTTACTTTCACGAAGAATTAACGATAGAGTTTATGCTTTCAAGAGTTCCCGGAGAACGGAGATCATCAATTCGCGGAAGCAATTGAAGATCAAAGTAATCTGATAACTATTGTAATGTCTATTTCTTATTTTATTGTTTTTGTTTTGAATACTATGAGAGGCTAAACCCCCCAATGCTAGGGGGTGTCCCTGAATTGTTATGTAATGAATATCTTTTGAATTATTCGATGAGACTATGCTTTTTTACCTTAATCTTTTATTATGCAATGTGTTTAATGCTTTTTCGATCAGACAAATCGGGAATGATTTACGATTAGGGATTAGGCCTGAAAAACCAACCTAATGCTTTTGCGTAATAACATTATGGTAGATATTGCCTAGGAATGGAGATATCCTGTAGTAACTGATATAATCTTATTAAAACTATCGCTTGATGTTCTTCCTTGACTTCTGAGGAATTAGGGTCAAGGGAAAATCTCAAAGGTTTTTTGTTAAGGAATTAAAGAAAAATATTATTGAGATTCAGTAAATTAGGGTTTGAGGCATGTCTCTTTGAGTAATAATTTAGGGTTCTTACAGAGCAATTCATACACCTTCCCCTAGCATATTTTCTCATATTTGTTAAAGTCATTTTTATTATTTTGCTTATTTCATATCTGTTATTATAATTATTTTCAAAACAAACAAACCCTAAAGGCATTTTTGTTTAATTGAAATAGCATCTGCACTTATAATTACACGCAGTCCTCGAGAGACCGATTCTGGGGATAACCCCAATTATTACTACATCGGTAAAAATAGTACACTTGCTATTTTTCCGATCAAGGGGTTCTACGATTTCTGCAGCATCTGAAATTCTAGCAATTGCACTACTATTAGTTAAAATGAGAAAAAACTCAGCTATTGTCGAACATGACAAGCTAGGTGCTGATTGAAATAACTTGAGACAACTATCAAAAGCACAAACCCCGTATTCTATTGTTGTCTCAGAACCAAACTGCATTAGTGATATAAGGGGTTTTAGGCATTCTAAGGCAAATGGGTTTGCTCTGATCTTACTATTAGCAAAAAGAATATAGGAGAGATGTGCAGCATGACTCTTCAGTTCCAAAGAAGAAGTAGAAGACAATACTTTGCATAAACTTTCAAGTGTATTCCCTTCCACATCAGTAAAAACATATCTTTTGACGTATCTCCTGATGTTAACTTGATCAAGGCCATGAGAGCAGCTTCTTGCTTATTCCCTGATGTTGTGCTAAGCATGTCAACCAATGGCTGAATGACCTGTTTAGCTAATTCTGAATCTCTGATAGCGTCGGCATCAAAGAGTTCATGAAGTGCTCTTACTGCACTATATCTAGCATTTCTTGATCCAAGACGCAAAACAGCTATGAGTTGTTTCAATGAACTTGTTGATGCTTCATGATTAATGAGGACAAAATTTATCCCCCTATTACCCTTACAAACAAGACTAGTCTTGACTAAAATGAAATTGCAACAGTTGAGAAGTAGAATAGCTGTGACAGAATCAATGGATCCCTGACATAATAGCTGTGACAAAATAATTGTTTTGCATTGATGAATTTTTTGTTATTAATTGTATATAAAAGAACATGATTAAATATTTTACTAAGCCCTTTTGTATTTCTATTGGAAAGACAAATCCAAACTATTTGCTTACCCCAGTTGATGTGGACTTGCATATTGTTGTCATACTATATGCAGTGTTTATACTCTCTTTGTTTGATGGCTATATATAGGTTTGGTTCATTAACTCACAATTAACCTTTGTTTTGTGTCTTGTGCTTTTGATTAAAATCTTTTCAAGGGACTGGAAGCTTTTGATCGTAAACCTCGGGATAAATTAATCATTAAGAAAATGGCAAATGCTTATGAGATGTTAGGCTTGGTTGAAGAGAAAGAGAGGATACTGGAAAAAACAGTGCAAGAATTAGATACACATATACCATACAAGAAGAAACAAACTAACAGAAAGTTTATAAAACAACAGAGTAGTTAGGCACCTGAGCAAGGTTCTTGCCCATATTATGAGTGTGACTCTTGGGAGTACCAGATGCTTTAAGTGACATGTAGAAATCTTCAATATCTTTCACCATCTCCCCTTCTGAAGGAAGGGCAATGAGATTCGATAAAACTACAGCTATCCACTTGCTCTGCAGTCCAAACAAGGGGAAGAACCCTGACAAAGGAACAACCTTCCAAGGCAACCCAACGAATGAAAGCCATGGACCCAACACCAGTGGAAAAACATACTTGTAGAGTGGTCTTACACGGTTGTCATCTACAGTCACTACATCGTTTGTTTCAAGGAAAGGAAATTCATACTTGTACCTGAAAAAGTAACAAATAGACATCAATGTTAAATTCACTAGCACATTATTCACGACAATATATTGGAGTCATCGACAAGGTTTTAAAATGCAGCCATGTTCGCATTGCTATAAAAGCTTATAACATTACAATTTTGACATAATTGAAAAACGTGATTCCCTCAAATCTTTTGTATTGAGCTGCATTCACAATTTAAAACTATGATCCTATAGATAAAACTGGTTTAAAAAAAATAACTGATAGAATTTGCTGAGAAGAGAATACCCTGTGCAATGTACAATGAAGTCGGCAATAACTGCATTTCCATCTAAGAAAACAACTGTACCATCTTCATGAACGCTGTCAATCTGCATTATTTAAGATCAAGAGTAAACAATCCAAGCGACAGTCATCAAACAAATTTGGGGAAGTTAATGTTATAATGACCAATACATGAAAATACAAAATACAAAAATGTAAAATTATCAGGAAAAATTCAAACCTTAAATATCAAGACAAATCCAACCAATACAGCCCATGAGAATCCATATATCTACAAAACACACAAACATTTAGAAACAAGATTGTCAAAAATTGAATCAGGACATTTGTTGACCATGAATAGATGAATAGGAACTCACAGAAGGAGCTGCACAATCAAATCTAACACCACAAACCCCAATCAAATTTAAATCGAGAACCCTATTGGGGATTGGATCATGACCAAATTAAGCATCAAAATCTTAAATCGACATCAAACCCTAAATTATTATTCCGAAATGTCTGGCTCTTGTGATGGAACGAGAGCGGAGAACTCATAGTTGAATGAGAGCTTGTACAGGAGCGATGAATCATACACATAAGAAGAATGAGAAGCTCATATGGCTGGAAAGAAAGGGTTAGGGTTAGAGTTTGTGGAATGAATTGTACGTAGGAGAAGTTTGTAATACCCTTCGCTATTAACATTTTCTTTTTTACACAATTTACACCGTGGCATAAATGAAACAGGTAATCAAATAAAATATTAGACTTGGCGTGCCACATCATCCTCCGTTAGTGGAAACTAACGGGAGGGACTAAAGTTAAGGACAAAAAACTTTCAGAGGACCAATGTTTGAAGGAAATTTTTTGAGGGACCAAACTTAAAAGTTGGGATATTTATAGGGACTAAAAACTTATTTAACCCTTAATATTTAATTATACTTTATCAATGAGAACAATACTCCTTACTCCAAGTCTCAACTTACTATCCAAATATATCCTACCTGAGCTCCAACACCATTACAACCTGAAAGACCTCAAAAAGTGTGTGTATCATGCATCTTGCCATCTAATTAGAATTTATTCAAGCATATGGTATAATGTTGCATATTGTGATTTTTGAGTGAAAACACATAAACACCTGAGATATTTAGTGAGAGTGTGCAATGAGGTGATAGGCGAAGCAGTATCATCAAGTGAAAATGTGGAAGATCAATCCCTCTTTTTTTAAGCCCTCATAATTTTATTCTTTAGGGTCTAAGTAACTGGCTTAAATTTTTTTTTGTTTGAAATACAATATTTAAGTTTTTTAAAATTATGATTCGTATTTTTTAATTTTATAAAATCAAATTTTGAAATTTCTTTTTTCAAAAATAAAAAATAAATTTTTTTGAAAACAAATCTCAAAAATTAAAAAATTTGATTTTTAAAAAAAAATCGATAACTTCAAAAATATTTTTTTTTTCGAAAAATAAAATAATTGATTTTTTTACAATACAAAAAATTGGTTTTTTTTTTCGAAAATACAAAAAATTATTATTTTCTAAAATAAAAAATCATTTATTTCAAAAATACAAAATCTCAAATTTTTTCAATAATAAAAATATGATTTTTTTCGGGAAAAATTAATTTTTTTTAAAAATAAAACTATATATTTTTTCTAAGATATTAAAATTCAAATTTTCACGGATCAAGTGGTGGCATTGGAAGGGTGAAAAACAAGGAATTTTCCAACACAAGATCTTGGAGGGGCGGTTTCGATAATCACAAGGAAGTGCAAATGATATTTGAAATAAGATGTCGAAAAGATTAGAAAAGTGGCTAAAGAGACATTGGGTGAATAAAGAGGTTTTGGACCTAGAGATAAAGAACATTGGTGGTTGAACGAAAGTTCCCAGAGTAAAGTTAGAGTAAAAAAAGAATGTTTTAAAGATTGATCTAGGTGTAAAAATGCTGAAACTTGGGAAAAGTATAAGAAAGTTAAGAATGAACCAAGAAGGCGGTGAGTGAAGCAAGGACCCAAGCTTTTGACGAATTATACCAATCTCTAGGAACCAAGGAGGGAGAAATATCTATATATAGACTTGCTAAGGAAAGAGAGATGAGGACTAGAGATTTGGATCAAGTGAAGTGTGTTAAAGATGTTGAAGGCAAAGTCTTGGTTCAATAAAAATATATAAATGATAGGTGGAAGACACATTTCTACAACCTATTTAATGAAGGATATGACATCTCACCAAACTCTAGCAGATTCGACATTAGATAAGTGGGTCTGAACTATAATTACTATCACCAGATTCAGAAATAGGTGGTAAAGAAAGCGTTGAAAATAATGAGTAACAGTAAGGCGTTGGACCAAACAACATACCTATTGAAGTGTGGAAAATTCTTGAAGATAGAGAGGTATTGAGTATCTCTCCATGAAGTTATGGGAAAAAGTGATTGAACTAAGATTAAGGAAAGAGAGTCAAGTCACTGGGAATCAATTTGGTTTTATCCTTGGAAGGTCGACCATGAAAGAGATTTATCTATTACAGCGTGTGACGAAGGAGTATTAAATGGACCAACAAGACATGCACTTAATTTTTATTGACTTGGAAAAGGCATATGATAAAGTGCCTAGAGAAATTTTGTGGAAAGCCCTAGAGAAGAAAGGGTTTAGGATTGCATATATTCAAGATATCTAAGATATGTATGAAGGGGTGTCGACTAATGTATGGACACAGGGTGGAGAGACAAACACTTTTCCCATTTAAATTAATTTGCATCAAGATTCAACCCTAAGCACCTACTGATGACAGTCATTGCATGAAATTAGGCGAAGAATCGGAGAAAAACAAGTGAAAGATGAGACAAAATGAAGAAGAAAGACCAAAGAATAAGGAAAAAAATAGCTAAATGTGAACAAAATTAGACTTTGTGAAAAATCAGATGAAAAAGGGAACAAAAGCGTGCAGCTACTGGAATAATCATGCGCAGCACCGCGCGCGCGATAGATATGTACTAGCTGTATCGCGCTCGCAATGCATGTATAATATGCACGATGTTGCCTTTTTCTGGCGCGTTCTGAGCTCTTTTTAAGGGGAATTTGAGAGAATTAGAAGTATAATTTTTACAGCATCAGGGGTGATTTGGAGAGCATTGGAAGCCATTGGAGGCCAATCCTTCAAGGGAATTCATATGCGTTTCTTCTTTATTTAATTAGTATTGTAATTTTCAATATGAGTAGTTAAGCTCCTATAGGTTAGGTTGTGTATGATGAACCTTTTTCAATATTGTTGGATTATATGTTGATTTGAATTTGTATGAACCATTTGATCTATAATTCTATGCAATTGTCTCTTGTTCTTAAAGCTTTTTATGTGAGATACTCTTTTAAATTTATTTTGGGCACATAGAGAATACTAACCCTTAACCTATTTGTTGGACCTAAGGAAATTGTGATACTTACGCTAGTTGACTAGGAATAAGAGACCCCAAGTAATGGCATAGGGAATTAACGTTATGTACATCGCCTAATCCTGCTTACGCTGGTGGACTAGGGATAGGAAGCTCTGAGTAGTGATTAGAGTTATTTCGCGAGGGATCAGTTATAGCAGCTTTGTTAATTCACTGTGGGGTTATAGTAATAAGATCATTCATACAAGGCATCAAACATAAACAATAGAGAAATAGTGGATTTAACACACAACCTAACCGCTTTCAAAATTCTGTTTTAAAACTCTTATTTTATTTTTCGCACTGCAAACTGAACCCCCATTTATCATTTTCTTTACATTGCAATAATATTGTCTTGTTCAAACACAATCCCTATGGATTCGATCTTTTTATTACTGTGACACTATCGGTATACTTTTCGAGAAGTCATCAAGTTTTTGGCGCCATTGTCGCAGATTGTTGATTGTAACAGGGAAACGCTTGTGCAAAATTTTATTTTTATTTGTAATTTTTATTGTTTTTTCGTTTATTTTCTTGTTTATCAAAGTGCTACTGAGGTGTTTTCTGTTTGTGTATGCGTATTTCAGGATCAACATTACTACCATTTGATCCAAAAATTGAAAGAACCTCCCGTGCTCTCAAAAAAGCAGTTAGAGAAGCAATTCTGGCCGACGGGAACCCAAAATAAGATCTATCACTGCTCTCTTCAGAAACTGAAGAGGAAGATAACATGGTAGCACCCGCACCCCAAACTATGAAGTATTACTATAAAAGACCCGACGACAGATAGGTTTCTAGAGGGTTTGTACCGGAAGACCCCACTAACTTTGATATTAAGAATTCTGTGCTTTCAGTTTTAAGAGACAATACGTTCGACGAGAACGTTATCAGAGACCCGTGGGCTCATCTTGCACGCTTCTATGAAACCGCTTTGATGTGCAAACCAGATGGTGTTATGGAAGACCAAGTAAAGTTACAGTTGTTTGGTTTTTCACTCATTGGAAGAGCGAAATACTGGTTACTATGCCTTCCAAATGGAACCATTCTAACATGGAAGGAGATGGAGGATAAGTTCCTAGAAAGATTTTTCACCACCAACCAATTTACTGACAGAAGAGCAGAAATTGTGAATTTTGAGCAACAAGACACAAAAGCACTGTATGACTCATGGGAGAGATTCAAATTATTATTATGCAGATTCCCGAATCATAATATGAATAATATGGAGCATATGCAAAGTTTCGTTAAAGGTCTCATGAGTCAGACACGTGTGTTGCTAGATGCTTCTGTGGGAGGCACAATCAGATCAATGACCGAACCTCAAGTCAAAGTTCTAATAGAGAAAATATGCTTGAATGATAACAAAACCATGAGAGAAAGGTCAGTAAAAAGTGAAACGGTAGGCACCCTTAAAGGTATGTTACCTGTTAATACTCAAACTGCTCATTTAGCTCAAATGGAATGATTGAATAATCATCTATTTGAAGGGTCAAGTGAAGAAGTCCAATTTTCAAATTTTCAGAAGAACAATCCTTATTCCAACACCTACAATCCAGAAAGGAAGGATCATCCAAATTTTCGATGGGAAAAAATCAGAATTCAAGTGGTAACCCAACTATTCAACAAAACCAACAGGCTTCCTTCCAAAGAAAGCCTTCACAGCTGGAAGAGACTTTACAAAACATCATCAAGGCCACTTAGAGTAGCTTGGACCAGGTAAATAAGAATCATGAGACCATGAGTAGAAACCATGATGCATCCATACAAAATTTGGAGATGCAGATTGGTCGGTTGTCTAGATAGATAGCGCTTTACCGAGTTCGAGTGGAGGATTCTCAGGTAATACGGTAGACAATCCTAAGAATGAGTCTTGCAAGGCTATGAAGACAGGTTTTTAAGTGATTGCTAATAAAGGTAAGGGTGAAATAATTGAAAAAGTGATAATGGAAAAGGGAGAATTAAGGAATGAAAGGGATAAGAGTGAAATTCAGGGTGACCAAGAAGAGAGAGGAGTCATCATTGATCAATTAATAGAAAAAAAACTCCTCTTGGCACTGTATCTAATAATAAAGAAGAAACCCCTTCATGAAGATGAGGCAGGAATGTTTGCCAAGTTTAAGGAGATGCCGAAGACACTCCAGATAAGTATCTCTTTTCACGAGGTTTTAGAACTAATGCCTAAGTTTGTTAAATTCATGAAGGCATTACTAAAGGGTACAAAACAAAAATGGATAAGGTACAAGTCAACATGACTGAAAAATATGACAATCCCGTTGAAATACCCAAATTTTTACCCCTAAGATCCCACGTGGTATCATTTGTATTTCCCACCACAAACAAGATCACAAGCTTTGGTTCTCTTTCCTTCATTTGTAGGTTTGTTCTTGAAAGAGATCACCAAGCACCCTTGTTCCCTTGTTTGTTTGATATTTGTTTATGTTTACTAACCATTTATTAAAATCCAAAACTATATGGTTGTTTTTCCTTTAACTAACTTTTTTAGGAAGAGGTTGGAACTAAGAATATCAAAATCAGTTCCTCAGCTCGAATGAAATTTATCTGAACAAAGTCAAAGTTGATATGTAACCAATTTAAAATCATCTGATCAAGAGTTTCCTAAGATTTGACTGATTATTATTCAAGAGAATCCAAGGCTCACGTGTTTATTTCCATGCCTTCTTTGACAAGTTAAAAGAATCAAGCCAGAGCCAAGACAACACATCAAAAGGCAAATTTTCACAATTTTCATTGTGGTAATCGATTACCAGCATTAGGGTAATCGATTACCCTGTGCGTTTTTTGTGAAAATGTGTCAAATTCAAATTCTGTAGCATTTGGCACCAATTTCATCATTTGAGAATATTCTAGATCACTTCATTTTAATTCCCCTACCTCATCATAATTAATTCTCACCATACACCTTCACTAATCACCGCTTGATCTTGATTTTGCCTCCAAAATTCAAATTCCAAGCCTAATTTTGGTTCCAAACCAAATTCCAAACCACCAAAATTTCCAAGCTTAAATTCTATTAATAGAGGCCTCATTTCATTCATTCTTCAAGCTTTTGATATCCAAATTCACCTTGTCAAATTTCTTCTTGACTCTCTCAATTTTCTCCAAATACCAAATTCACCAAAGCTCTTTCTTCCATTGAAAGTTAGTAAGTTCATCATTAGAACTTACTAATCTTTGAGCTAAACCTCCATCCATTCACTTATTCATCTTCAAATTCTGTAGATCAAGGCTTTGGAGTGTGGTTCTTGAAGTTGATTTGAAGCATTTTCAGATTTGAAGTGGTAGTTCACTAATTCCACCATTGTTGTTCTTGACCCATCTTCCACAATGTGATCTATTGTTGATTCTTGTTGCTTGATCTTTGGATCTTGCAAATTGTGTTCCATTGGTGTTATTTGCTGTTGTTTTACTTGAATTTTCGTGTACAATTCCATCCTTGATCATGAGGTGTTTGAAGAAATGATTGATAAAGGATTTTACATTTTTCGAACTGATATTCTGCTGTTTTAGCAGGTGTAATCGCTTACCTTCCTGGTGGTAATCGATTACACCCCTGTTTCCACGTCTGGATCTGATTTTTTAGCAGTGATAATCGATTACCTCCTGGTGGTAATCGATTACACAGTATCCAGAGGATGTTTTTGGCTTGTTTTGTGGACTGTTTTGGTTTCTTTCTCTTCTCCTTTCATTTCCTTTTGATCCTTGCTTTGGATTACACTCTTAAAGGTCTTTTTCCTCTTTAAATTCATTGGACTTAGGGTGAAGATGAAGTTGGATAAACATTCACTAATTCAAATCTATCATTAAAGTGAATTGTTCAATTCATTTTTGGTGCTTTGAGTTAATGATATGTTTAGTGCTTTAACCCACCAAGATGGGTGGATGAACTTAAAGATGGAATGATCTTGAAATTGTAATTCAATTTGGTTTTCCCTCTCCTTTTCTCTTTTTCTTTTGATCAATGAAAGTCTTCAATATCATTGGAACTTGTTTTAAGTTCTTGATGAAGACGAGATCGTTACCTCTTTTCTTTTCGTGCGGTATTGCTTTCGGAGAGTGATCTACATATCACTTCTCTAGCATGCATTAGCACTAATATTGTTATTGACCGACCTCCCATAGTATGATCTTCCTCGTAGATTGTGCTACGATTGCTTAATATAGCGCTACATGTGTCCCGTATCGGAAAATGATTATTCGTGGCTCAAACTTATGTTTGAAAGTCCAAGCATGGTTGATTATTTGAATTAGGTCCATTACTTATGAAACTCGTTGTTAGGAGGCTTTGAGTTTATCAATCCTCTAATGAGTCTTCATTAACCTTGGCCTAAGTTCATCATTCAATCATCGTTAATCATTTGTTTTAACAACTAATCACTAACTCACTAACATATTTTTGTTTTAATTTCTCTCTTGATCCTTATCTCTTATTTACTTTTATGCTCCATTATTATCATCTCATATCATATATTGTTTATGCTTCCACTATTTTTTTCCTTTGTCCACTTGGACCATTTGTTTTTGTTTTTTGCTCTTTTTTTCTTTTGTCCATTTGGACCAAAAAATATTAATAAAGGCTTAAACATCTAAAAAACTTGCTCTCTCTTAATTATGGACTATGGTTACTATCCTTTGCATTTGGATATGGAATTTTGGACCTAGAATTAGGATCTCAACCTATGCTTGGAAGCTTGTGATATCAAACCTTGGATTTTGGAGACTTGGAGTTGTCTTTTGAAGACTTATTTTAATCAAGGCCTAATCTAAAGGAAAAAATGCTTATGCTATAGAGCTTGATTGTGTGGTTAGACCGTTCTTATCCTTAGCTGTTATCTTCTTGCTTTAGAATAGTAACTTCTTCTCCACCCTTTCTTTAATTTTCAAAATCTCCTCCCTTTTTCCAAAACCTTATTGTTTTCAAAAACTATAACCTCTTTCATAATAAACCTTGACTTTTGTCAAGTACTTTTTTTAAACTCCTCTTTTCTTGAATAAATGCTTCAATCAAATTAAGCATACTTTTACTTTTTTTTTCCTCTAAAAAAGACTTAAAAAGAACAAAAACTCACTCAAATCTTTTTGTGCCTTTTGTGCACTTTTCCCTTTAAAAACCTTTTTCCAAAGATTAGACATGAGTCATCTTCTTTGATGAGATGTAAAGCTCATAACCATTGTTTTGTGTAGAGTATGGTCATTTTCCACCTAGATGTTGATGTGATTTGTCTTGTTAATTTTATCCAAGCAAATCCTCCATCTTAATGTGATGCAAATGCCTCTTTCACATATCATTGGGTAATAAGTTGAGTATTCTCTCTTGAGAATGACAAGTTGTCTTTTCAAGTTAAAATGAATCATAACCAATAAATTTTGTTATTTGTACCACGAATTACGAGGTTTTGATCCTATATTGCACTTTGTGGGTACGTAGGCATGATGTGATAAGTCTCTCCAAACACAAAAATGTAAAAAATATTTCCCTTCCCACCTCCCCAATCTCTTTTCAAACAAACCTTTTTCAAACAAAAAAGCGTAGATATTTCAAAGGGCTCTTATAGAGTACTATAGACGTTTTGGGTGCTAACACCTTCCCTTAGCGTAACCAACCCCCTTACCCATTCTCTGTTTGTTCTTGTTTTAGAACTCTTTGGGTTTTGTTCGCTCTTTTTCCTTTCCTTTTTAGACTGATACTTTGCTGATTTGAGCAAATTTTTGGAAAAACAGAATGTTTAAACATTAAGAATTTTGATGAAAGAAGACTGGTCAGATATGATGTCCTAATGGATGTCTCGACATCTTGATCTGATATTGAAGGAGGTTTCTAAATCTGTTGCAAGATTTAAGGAGCAATCAACACATAAATCAAGGAAGAAATAAACAGAAGATTAAAGCCCAAGACAGCAGAATCCTATAAATAGAAGACTTAGACCTAGGATTTGTTATGCCTTTGTATGTCTTTTGTAACCTAGTTCTCTTGCGTAAGAAACAAGGGTTTAGGGTTTTGAGAGTCGTTGGCTCTCTAGGTTGTAAGTCTCCCTTTGTATCAGTTGATACATTATGGCAGATATAGGTGTCACACAGATCCATAAGCCTTGAGGTATTGGATTATGTATTGTTCTTGGATGAAGCAAATTCGAGTTAGCTTGTTTGTCAAGAAAGCTTGACAGATTTCTGTATTGACAGGGATGATGTAGAAATCACAGTTGGTGATTAAGGGAAGTGAGTGGGTATCAGAGTTGTAAACGTTTGAGTTTAGCTTTGGTAAAGATCTTCATTGGGTAGATGTTGGGTATAAAGTTGTAAATGGGGGAGTTTAGCTTTGTAACAGTTCTACAGATAGTGGAGTCTTCTTCCTGGATTGGTATCCCCCAGATGTAGGTGAGTTGCACCGAACTGGGTTAAAAATTACTGTGTTCTTTATCATTCTGTAGATTTATGTTTTCTGTTAGGGTTCATGATAAACATGTTGGATCAGATGTCGTAACATCTATGATTGTGCAGTTCTGATATTCAAGGTATCAGTCTGCTGTTGCGCTTTCTATTTAAATGATTATGTAGCACAATGTCTTGACATGTGTTAGGACATTTGATGTCTGCATTTTTCCAGAATTTAAATTGGTATCAGTGCAGGCATCTTGTCTGGTTCTAGATGAGATCTTTGGGAGATACTTTCTGGCGTTTAAACAAGGAGGAGTTTTGAAGATCAGATCAATCAACTCAGACATACTCAAGGGTATTAATGGTTGAGATGGATGTTCTGGATCGGAGGTAACAACCCGGAGGTTGTTCATGTTGCTGAGGAGATTCTACAATAACTACAGGAGAAGTGGCTAGTTCTCTTGTTGGGGTGTCTTATAAGATGTTCTGACATCTTATTAGGGCAAGCAGGATCTATTCCTTGGTGGTTCCGCTGCATGTGTTTCTGATGGAAGAGCTCTAGAATTAAGGGATAATGGAGTTGTTACTGAAGACAGTTGGTGAAAGATCTCAATCGTCGGCCTCTATATGTGAAGATATATGTTTTCTTTTATTCCAAAGTCGGGAGCAATGGAATGAAGGGAGTTGTTGGTAGATATCTGGTATGGTGACTTGGTACTCGGAAGCTTGGTTTCTTGGTGCAATTAAAGTCAGTTGAAGAGGAGAGGAGTTGAGTTTCAGTTTATCAAGTTCTTGCTCTGGGAGTTTGATAAATTATTGATCGGCTAGGTTGTCAAAGATACTTGAGAATTCTCTCAAGTCCACTCATAAAGGCGCCTCAGTCGTGCTTCTGGAGTCTTCTAGTTATTCTTCTGACTAGAAGGTGTTTCTTTGAAACACAATCAGAAGAAAGTGGAGGTGATTTATTTTCACCATCCAAAAACAACAACGAAGGATTCATCTCTCCTGACCCTAAGGGTGGATCTAATCTGATTGAAGAATTGTTGAGGTAAATAAGATTTGTTCAGAGAAAATCTTAGTGAGTCAAGGGTGACAGCCTTGGTATCTCAACACTGTTTGTCAAAGAAGATACTTGCAAAAGATTGAATACTTGATAAGTGTTCATGAAGTGATCTGGTGGAGCTTAGCTACAACAGTGAAGAAGGGTTATTGGACAAGGATTTAAGATCAATTTCTATTTGTGGAATCCACAAGTATTTAATTGATTATCCTTGAATGTCAAGATTGTTGATGTTCAATAAGATGTTGGAACATCTCATCATCAGAGTTTGCGCATAATCATGGGAGGGGTACTGCATACACTTTAGCATCTGTTTTAGTCTTAGGTGGTGACCTAAGAATGAGCTTCAGTCGGGTGTGACAGAAGCATGTGTTATCTGGAGAGTTTCCTGGCAAGAAACTGGTCCGGACTTTGATGCTGTTGAAGATGAAGATGAAGACATCATAATCTTGATGGTTATTGGTTGGATTAGTTTATTTCTAATCTAGGTATTTGGGAGCATGGATCTTGCTCATTGTGAAGGTCAAGGATAAGTGGCAGTTATCTCTGGCTTTCTACTGACTGCTCTACTAAGGAAAGTGGCATCCTTTGGTATGGCTATGGTGTAGTCTAGGACTACTTATTTTTTGAAGATTCAGACGTGGCAGGTGTGAAGTCTTTAGAGTTTTATAGCAGGATGGAGGTTGTCTACTCAAACTCGGTTGTTGAATCAAGACTATGAGAGCATGGAACTCTTGTTATGCAAAGGGAGGAGGTTCTTCTAAATGGCAGAAGGAGGAGCTGAATTCAGCAGTTGGATGTCGTATTAGAATATTCTGACATCTAACTTAACATCAGAATCTCAGCTGGTGATGTGGCACATCAGCTTAAGATAAGGTGATCTACAGAAGAATGAAAGTGATGGATGCTTCAAAAAGGTCTGTCTCATGCAGTTTGTGGGAGCTGTGGATGAGAAGATGTTACATGTTTAAGAGGCTTGGTGAACCCAAGATGTTTTCCTATGGAGCAAGTAGTTTATGTGACTTTAACATCTGATTTCATTGGTGGATCAGTGTATCTTGTGGGAGTTCTGAAGAAGAGTAAGATCAATCAAAAGGTGGCATTTGGTTGGTTTCATATTGTGCATTCAAGCAAGATGCTTGAAACTGATTGCTCTTGTGCAGAAGAGTAGTTAGTTGCAAATGTAAGGAGGATCTGGTTCATATTGGAGCTTGTGGCAGAAGTTCTCAGGTTATGGAAGATTACCTTCTTTTGGTGGATGAGAGTTTATTTCTCTCTGGGTTTATGAAGTTCTCTTTATTCAAGCTGGTGGCACAGTGTTGTGTGAAGATCTTCAGTTTGGATTACTATGCTGATAGTAAGTCCAGTGGTGGAACATATCAAGAACCATGGTGTGTGGTGTCTATGATGTGTGGAAGATGTCCTAACTGATGTTAGAACATTTTTGGGTTGGTTATCCTTGGTGGAGGATTCTTAAGTTCTGTGAGGAACTGGTTACCAGCATCGTGTCTAAGAAGTATCTACCTTGTCATATGGGAGAATGATGGAGTAGAACAATTGTCTTGGATGTATGATGTAAGGGTTTGGAAGACTGGAGTGGATCATGTGTTGATTGCATGAAGGTCTGGATTCTGATGCGTTCAGAAGTGGATATTCACTAGAAAATCAGAAATATTCCAAGTTATCATACGGGAGAATGATAAGGAATGACATTCTTGGATTGTGGGGTGTTTATCTCAGTTGCTGGCCTTGGTAAGGTCAGTGGAAAATCTTGCGAAGGGGATACTGCCCTTGGCTGTAAGTCATGCTAGTAGTGGATCAGTTTGGCAGCTGTGAAGTTTTGGAGCATGCATACGATATCTGACATCGTTATAACAAACTAAGGGGCCCTGTGCATATCTTTGAGGAATGTGAAGCATTCTGATTTAATTGGTTTGTGCCTCAGGCAGCTGGAGATCTATACATGAGAATTCAAGAGGAGTTCGTATGGTGTGTAAATGGTTGCATGAAGAGGGAGATCAATGGGACTTTGATCTTAATCCAAGAGTTTGTTACGGTAGGATGGTTATCCTGTTCTTTCCTCACGGGTAGCATGATGGTGATCATGATCATGTGTGAGTGATTATTGGTTCTTATCAGAAGAAGCAATAAGAGGGTTGATGATTGTGTTCAACAGGTAGGTTGGACTGAGGGTGTGCTCTTGAAGACATCACTACTATGGA
Organism: Lathyrus tuberosus; assembly: GCA_022829125.1. NCBI lineage: Eukaryota > Viridiplantae > Streptophyta > Magnoliopsida > Fabales > Fabaceae > Lathyrus > Lathyrus tuberosus. The sequence continues at coordinate 4,023,593 of JALAZF010000477.1, forward strand.
AAACCCATTTAACAACAGTTGCGAAAGAGATATAATGATGCGGGCGCATGCGTTGTTATGTAGAGTGTCGTTGTATATAGATACCTACAGTCACGGCCCAGAAAGCGTTGTAATAAATTGGAAAACGCGCTACCTATAATGATAGTTATTTTAAATATCCGTTGTTGTATGTCTTTTAATAAAATAAAAAAATGCAGCATTAGAACTACCTATAATGACGGTTATTTTAAATAATCATTGTTGTATGTCTTTTAATAAAAAAAAAAAAATTACAGCGTTAGAACAAGAACAACATCAAGAACAAGAACAACAGCAAGAACAACGAGAACATCAAGAACAACAATAAGAATAACAACAACAACAACAACAACATCAATAACAACAACAACAACAACAACAATAACAAAAAGAAGAAGAAGAAGAAGAAGAAGAAGAAGAAGAAGAAGAAGAACAAGAACACTAATAATAACAATAATAACAACAAGAACAACATTAATAAAAAAGAACAATAAGAACAACAATAATAAAAAAGAAGCAAAGAACAACAATAATTAAAAAAGAACACCAACAACTAACATTGCTAACTCGAGTTCTGAAATTTGGTTTAGTGGAGAAATAGAGTATCGTAAATGAAAGATGATGTTTGGAGGTAGAAGATGTCTAAGTTTTAGGTTTCACGTGGATCACTAATAGTAGTGTCTTGGCCGTTGATAATCACTAAATGGATGGCCAAGATTTGTTTAAGGATAGTGAATAAACTCAATATGCACGCCACTTATAATGTTGGTAATGAGACTTGAAAAATGCTGATGCTGGGACTTGAACCCATGACAAGACGCTACCTATAATGAAGGTTGGTTTAAATTACCCGTGGTGAAAGGTCTGTAAGCATTTTAAAAAAATAAGTAAAAAATGCTACCTATAATGACAGTTGGTTTAAATGCCCGTAATTAAAGGTCTGTCAGCATTTTGAAAAATAGGAAAGAAGTAACATGATTAAAATAAATTCAGAAAAATCTAAAAACACAAAATTTAATCTAATTAGGTAAAATAAGAATTTTGAGAAATTTTTTGAGACTATGAAAACAGTAAAAAAAATCATTAAAAATAGAAAAAAAAGATGAATTTGGGGTTTTGAGGGTGAAGTCCCGTAAATTTTCTAGAGTACGGGACTAATGATAGCATGATTTTTCTACTTCAGATGCACGAAACAGATCTAAAAAAGGAGACGATTTTCCCTAAAACCGATTTTTTGAAGAGCAAGACCTAAAACTAAACTATAGGCTATAATGATGGTTTTGCAAATACCCGTGGTGAAAGGTTGTGGGCATTTTGAAAAATTATGTAAAAAACCATAAATGTTGGTGCAGGGAATTGAACCCATGACCAGGCGCTACCTATAATGACGGTTTTTTAGATACCCGTAGTGAAACCGTCATTAAAAGCCTTTTAATGAGATTAAAAAAATGCACGCATCTATTACAATAGTGTATAGGCAAGCCTTTATAAACCTGGCATTGTTGTATGCGCGTTTTGTAGTAGTGCATGAAGATGCGTCTTATGTTTTCCATTCATCAGCTTAGTGTTCTGTGGAGGAGCACTGATTATCTTAGATAAGGGGAGTTGCTCCTTGATCTAGGATGTTTTACTGCGAGGGTGCAGTGGAGTTCCAGTTTGTATTGTGCGTCAATCAAGCTGTGATTATGTTTCCATCCTGGGAGGATGAGATGTCGAGAAGGATGTCTTGACATTTTTGTATTGTTGCAAGTTGGGGGAGACTTGGAAATGCACGTTAATGATTCTTAATGGATGCTTAAGAATCAGTGGGTAGGCCTGAGAGAATTTATTTTTCTCTGCAGACTGTGATCACAAAACTGTGAAATTATTGATCAATACAGAAGTATATTGGGCGCTAACTGGGATATGTTTGAAGAAATGTCTTAACATCTAGGCCAGTTCAATTCTTCTTATTGTTAAAAGGATTATTCTTGGGACTCATCAAAAGGATGGAGACTGTGATTCAGATGGACTGAACAAGACTGACAAAATGTCAGGATATTATTTAAGACCTGAAGATGGGTCCTATCTGACTGTGCTGAACGGTGGAGAGTGCTTCTTAAGAAAAGGCATGAGTAACATGTGTTTTGTTACAAGTGATGCTTTTTGGACGATTACTCTTAAAAGTTTGAACAGTCTTATCCTAGTTAGGCGGTGCACAATTATTAATGTTGAATTTACCTACCTAAATTTATTTCTCCTTGAAATGTTCAGTGGTAACTTCTTTGGACCGTGGATATCTAGAGAAAATATATAGGTATTTAAAGAGTGCATCTGTTTGTGGAATTCCAGGTTGTGGGTTGTTTCATCATGTCTTTCATTCGTGTTTGGATAAGTAACATATGGATATGGAACTGTATTGGCTACTTTTTGTCAATTTTTGGCTAAAAAGGGGGAGAATGGCTGTGCGAGGATGTATATTTCAACACACATCTGGTGCATCGTTGCAGTTCTTTTGCAAGGATGTTGGAGAGAATGTTCTAACATTCTATCAGAGTCTTTCCCTTTATGCCTTGTGATCTGAGCTAGGAAGCAGGTTGTGTCTTGTGACCTGAGTTACATGCTCTATGGACTCAGTGTTACACATGATACAACTGGATCTTCTTACAGGTTCTCTTATGCCCTCAAGAGGAAGATTTATCCCTCTGTGGTAAGTACTAGTTTGAGGGGGAGAGAGATATGAACTCTTCCTCATGTACACCAACTTACAGCTAGGAATTTCAGGGGTGAGCAAGAGTCTCAGAAGTGTTCCAATCATATCGACCAAGCGCCGGATTGTCTTTTTCTGGCCAAGGGAGTTTTAACCAAAAATTTGTCAAAAGGAGGAGATTGATAGCTCTGCTGATTTGAGCAAATTTTTGAAAAAACAGAATGTTTAAACATGAAGAAATTTGATGAAAGAAGACTGGTCAGATATGATGTCCTAACGGATGTCTCGACATCTTGATCTGATATTGAAGGAGGTTTCTAAATCTGTTGCAAGATTTAAGGAGCAATCAACACATGGATCAAGGAAGAAATAAACAGAAGATTGAAGCCCAAGACAGCAGAAGCCTATAAATAGAAGACTTAGACCTAGGATTTGTTATGCCTTTGTATGCCTTTTGTAACCTAGTTCTCTTGCGTAAGAAACAAGGGTTTAGGGTTTTGAGAGTCGTTGGCTCTCTAGGTTTTAAGTCTCCCTTTGTATCAGTTGATACATTGTGGCAGATATAGGTGTCGCACAGATCCATAAGCCTTGAGATATTGGATTATGTATTGTTCTTGGATGAAGCTTTTAAGCAAATCCGAGTTAGCTTGTTTGTCAAGAAAGCTTGACAGATTTTTGTATTGACAGGGATGATGTAGAAATCACAGTTGGTGATTAAGGGAAGTGAGTGGGGTATCTCATATCAGAGTTGTAAACGTTTGAGTTTAGCTTTGGTAAAGATCTTCATTGGGTAGATGTTAGGTATAAAGTTGTAAACGGGGGAGTTTAGCTTTGTAACAGTTCTACAGATAGTGGAGTCTTCTTCCTGGATTGGTATCCCCCAGATGTAGGTGAGTTGCACCGAACTGGGTTAACAATTACTGTGTTCTTTATCATTCTGCAGATTTATATTTTCTGATAGGGTTCATGATAAACATGTTGGATAAGATGTCGTAACATCTGTGATTGTGCAGTTCTGATATTCAAGGAATCAGTCTGCTGTTGTGCCTTCTGTTTAAATGATTATGTAGCACAATGTCTTAACATGTGTTAGGACATCTGCTGTCTGCATATTTCCAAAATTTCATGGATAAATAAAAGCGCGGTGGCGACTCTTGCATTTTGAGTTAAGTTAATCAATAACTTACACTCACAAATTTCCCCACTACAGAAAAGTGACGACTCTGCTGAGGACTCTAGTTCTTTGTGGGTTCAGCCTACTTTGATTTATTTACACTTATCTGTTTGATTTGTTTGTTATTGCTTGTTCTGTTTGGGTGCTTGGTGATCTGTGTGGTGAGATAAGTCCTATACCCAGACTTGAGTGCACTTATGATAAGAGGGTGGTATAATCTTGTTCAGCTTACGTGGAGTAGTCCTTACTAAGCTGACTTGAGATCCCCCACTCAGTGGAGGCCCCTTTGGGACTACTGATTTCATACGAGTAGTCGTATTTGGCATTACTTTTTCCGACCTGGGAGCCTGAGAAGCTGAGGACCGTAGAAACTTTAACCCATCTTAGCCTTATTAGGACGTGGTGCGGTGGCTGTTAAGGTGTAGACTTGGATCAGTAGTTACGCGATACCATACACAGATGAGTTTCTCTTGAGAATATTGTTGGCTGACGAGTAGTTATTTAAACCGATAATATCCAAAAGATGGATCTATGACTCTGGGAACTTTTTTAGAACCTTGTTCTACAGGTGCTGGTATAACCTTAGTACATACCATTGTGGGCTAGTTCTTAACCTTGACTCCATGCTCGTGCCGAACCTTTGAACCTGTGTGCTTTGTGTGATCTTGTTTATGGTTGCTGCATTGTGAACTCACGCATTCATGAATATTTTTGTTTCAATCAGTTTTCAAGGATCTCAGAGATTTTCCTTTGCAAACATCGCAGATATTGTGATCATGGATATTGGAAGGAGAAACACTCAGAAGTACGATTTCCGAGCTCCCGATCTTACAGATTTGAAAAATCTAGTGTCCTTGGTATTTGATCGCGCGGACTTCAGATCTCCTCATGAGAGACTTCTATATGTTCTTTCTACCAACATTGAAGACAGAATTCTGAACACCCTTGTGCAATTCTATGATCCTGTCTACCGATGCTTTACTTTTCCTAATTATCAGCTCATGCTGACTTTAGAGGAGTATGCTTATTTGTTGGGTATACCAATTTCTGATAAGGTTCCTCATATTAGTTTGGATGGAGTTCTTAAGCCCCAAGATATTGCTGCAGCCACCCATTTGACGAAATCTGATATATATGCTAACCTTATAGTTAAGGAAGACATCAAGGATTTGACTTCTAAGTTCTTGACTGGGAAAGCCACTTTGTTTGTAATGCTGGTAGCACATTGGCGTTTGAGGCTATATTTGCTTTGCTTATCTACGGACAAGTCTTATTCCCTAACGTTGACAACTTTGTGGATGTTAACGCTATTAGGATTTTCTTGATTGGGAACCCTATTTCGACTTTACTTGGTGATACTTACTTCTGCATCCATCATAGGACTTCTAAAGGGAATGGTACCATCTGCTGTACAAGTGGTTTATTTCGCACTTGCCACAATCATCTGCTTTCAAGGAGAACAAGAGTTGTTTAAGGTGGTCTCAGAGGATCATGTCCCTTACTCATGCTGACATTACTTGTTCTTCTTCTGTTTATGAGAATGTCCAGATTATTGATAGTTATGGGGAATTCTCCAATGTGCCTCTTTTTGGCACACAAGGTGGAATTAACTACAACCCGAGTTTAACTCACCGTCAGCTTGGTTATATGTTGAAAGATAAGCCTAAAAATATTCTATTAGAGGGTTTGTTTTTCCAAGGAGGGAATAACTCTCTTGGTTTAAGAGGAAGAATGGCTCATGCTTCGATTAAGATTCATAGGATGGGTAAAGGAAAGCTTGGGAGTCAAGTTTGCATTGCCTTGAAACCGTATACGCTTTGGTTGAAGGAGAGAGCTAAGGAGCTCAAAATGCCTTATCCTTTTGAGAAGCCCATGTATACGATGGTCGCTACATCACTCCATATTCCTTCTGATGACGTGAAGACTCTTCAAGATGCTTTGGCCAAGATGAAGGAAGAAAAATATCTTTGGGAATCCAAGTTTCATGCTTCAAACCTCGAGAAGTTAGAGTTGCAAAAGCAGATGAAGGAGAAAGATGACTTGATTGAGTTGCTTGAGCGACGTGTTGTGAAGAGACATGGAGATGATTTATTTTCCTCTACTACTTCATCATTGCATCCTCCTACTTCCGGTGCTTGGAAGGGGATTGTGGATCGGCTCGTATTAGAGAAGACCGCCATGAAGGACAAATATGAGAGAGAGATTAAGAGACTCCGAGGGAAGTACCAACTTGGATTGTCATCAGATACTATTTAGGATCCTTAGGATCTAGTTTTTTCTCATTGTATTGTGATCCTTTGTAACTTGTACTTCCAAGTGTATCTCTTTCCAATATTCAATAAAATTAGATGTTTATCAGTATTTCAAAAAAAAGTATTATTCCTTTATGATGTTTACAATTGCGTTATATTTTAAAGATCCTTGAAAGCTGAATGACACATTTGCATTTGCATTCGCATCATTGTGCATTGTGTTTTGCCTTTTCCAGGTTTCTTATGTTTCCCTTTGATCTTCATTCAGCCAAGTTGTCGCACCAGTATAACACTCGAGCTAATCTCAAGAAAAAGATGGATCAACTGCAACAAGAGAACCACGAGCTTCATGAAGAAGTATCAACTCTGAAGGATGGTTTGGAAAGACTCACTGCTATGATGGAAGCTCTGGTGGCTGCTCAGAATCAGCCATCACCGCCTCCTCCTTCTCCTGTACAACGGACTGTGATTTCAGAGATTGCATTAATGCTCGTTTCTATGAACCCGATCAATACTTCTTAACATCAGATGCCTCCTAGATTCCCTTGGGGCATGCCTATTAACTTTGTTCCTGAAGGTTATCAACCATCACCTCCTGAAGTTCCAGTTGTTCCCACCGTTTAGCCTGTGATGTTTGTGCCACCGTCCATGGTTCATACTGTTCCTCGTACTGAGATTCCTGCTGTTGTATCTTCACCTCCTCCTGTGGGTCATGTTATGCCTTATGTTGAAGACCAAATTTTCCACACTGCTCCAAGCGAAAGTTTGGATGTTCTGGATCGTATGATTGATTTTCAAGATCAATTTGCTGAAATGAAGAAAGAAATCAAAGCCTTGAGAGGAAAGGATTTGTTTGGGAAGAATGCCCATGAATTATGCTTGGTTCCTAATGTGAAGATTCCACATAAGTTCAAGGTCCCAGACTTTGAAAAGTTTAAGGGTAATTCATGTCCATTGAGCCATTTGACTATGTATGCCCGCAAAATGTCAACTCAAAGTGATAATCACCAGCTTCTTATTCACTACTTTCACGACTGTTTGTCTGGTGCAGCTTTGAAATGGTATATGGGACTCAAAAGCACTCGAATTTGCACTTTTGAAGATTTGGGTGAAGCTTTTGTGAAGCAGTATAAATATAATGTGGATATGGCTTCTGATCATGATCAGCTTCGAGCAATGACCCAGAAGGATAAAGAGACTTTCAAAGAGTACGCGCAGAGGTGGCACGAGATTTCTGCTTAAATTAATCCTCCTTTGGAAGAAAAAGAGATGACTATGATCTTTTTGAAAACCCTGAGTCCCTCCTATTACGAGCGTATGATTGCTAGTGCCCTAAGTGACTTCACTGAAATGGGGAATATGGGTATGAGATTAGAAGAAGGTGTCCGTGAAGGAAGTTTATCAAAAGATGGTAATTCTGCCGGAGGTTCTAAGAAATATGGTGGAGGACTTACCAAGAGGAAATAAGGAGAGACTAATGTTGTTTCTCGAGAAAAGTATAGAAAATCTCGCAGTAGAAACAACCATCAACAACATATTGCATCTGTTACTCCTGTTATTAATTCAAATCCTGTTGTTCCAGCTACTAACCAACAACGCTCTAACCAACAGAGCAATCAACATGGTCGTTATCAGAAGAAATTTGATCCCATCCCAATGACCTATTCAAATTTGCTTCCTGGTTTACTTCAAAAGAACCTTGTGCAAACTCGTGCACCACCTACTTTTCCGAAGGATTCGCCGTGGTGGTATAAACCAGAAGCTCATTGTGCTTTCCATCAGGGAGGAGCTGGGCATGATACTGAGAACTGTTATCCATTGAAGATGGAGGTGCAAAGATTTATTAGAAGTGGCATCTTGTCTTTTGAAGACACTAATCCTAATGTACAATCAAACCCGTTACCTAATCATGGTTAGGCATCTGTTAATATGGTTCAAGGTTGTCCTGACGCAGATCACTCTACAACTGCAATTTTTGAAGATGACTCTGAAGATTACATCTTAGACGACTCTGAAAAATGATTCTATTCCTGCTCAAGATTGGGAGCCTTATTTGGAAGATCCTGGATACGGTTCTGAGATGGAAAATGCATATGTACCCTTCTATTCCCCTCAACCAAGTTTTAAGGAACCTGAATGTGAAGTCAGTGCCATCATTGAAGATGATGAAGAGGAAGAACTTCCCAATTTCGTGACTCATGGATAGATTTGCCGGAATTGGATAACTGTTGATGTTCCCACTGTTATTCATATTTCAAAGTAATTTGTTTTGTTTTTTTCTTCAAAAAAATCCTTTCACTCTGCCCAAGGTGAAAGTGAATTTGTGAGGGCTTTGTTTCAAATATTATAATCATCAATAAAATGTTATTTTGTTTATCCATGTTGTGTTTTCCCTTCTTGCTTTATTTCTGAAAAATGGTAACATAAAAAACCAAATAATTATTTGATGATCACTTTTATCTGCGTGATACTTGCATATTTTGTTTCATATTCTAAAATTAAACATAAATCATTGTACAGATTGATTGTTAAACCCATTGAAAATAATGTCCTTATGCCCTCTCCCAACTTTGAGTTCCCTGTGTTTGGAGCTGAAGAAGAGGATGTTGAGGAGATTCCAGAAGAAATTTCTCGATTGCTTGAGCATGAGGAAAAAACCATTCAGCCTCACGAAGAGCCGTTAGAGTTGGTTAATTTGGGTTCAGAGGATGATAAAAAAGAGGTCAAGATTGGGGAACTGCTTCAGTCAGATGTTAAGAAGAGGATGGTAGAGCTTCTCAGAGAATTTGTTGATGTGTTTGCTTGGTCCTATCAAGACATGCCTGGTATTGATATTGATATTGTGGAGCACCGTTTGTCGTTGAAGCCTGAATGTCCACCTGTGAAGCAGAAATTGAGATGAACTCACCCGACATGGTTGTAAAGATCAAAGAGGAGGTTCAAAAGCAGATTGCTGCTGATTTTCTTGTGACTGCTGAGTATCCTCAATGGGTGGCCAATATTGTGCCTGTTCCAAAGAAGGACAGAAAAGTCCGAATGTGCGTTGATTATAGGGATTTGAATAAAGCAAGTCCGAAAGATGATTTTCCGCTGCCACACATTGGTATGTTGGTAGATAACACTGCTAAGTTCAATATCTTTTCTTTTATGGATGGATTTTAGGGTAATAATCAGATAAAGATGGCACCCGAGGATATGGAAAAGACAACTTTCATTACACCCTGGGGGACATTCTGTTACAGAGTGATGCCCTTTGGTTTGAAAAATACTGGTGCAACGTACCAAAGAGCTATGACCACTCTGTTCCATGATATGATGCATAAGGAAATTGAGGTATATGTGGACGATATGATTTGTAAGTCGAAGACTAAGGAAGATCATATTGATTATTTGTTTAAGCTGTTTCAGTAATTGAGGAAGTTAAAGCTCCGTTTGAATCCTAATAAATGCACTTTTGGTGTTTGTTCTGGAAAGTTGTTGGGCTTTATTGTTAGCCAGAAAGGCATTGAATTTGATCCTGGTAAAGTCAAAGCTATTCAGGAAATGCCTGCACCCAAAACAGAAAAACAAGTAAGAGGATTCTTGGGACTTTTGAATTATATCTCCCGATTTATATCCAACATGACTGCCACTTGTGCACCAATCTTCAAGCTTCTCCGCAAAGATCAGGGCTGTGTATGGACAAAGGATTATCAGAAGGCTTTTGAGAGTATCAAAGAGTATCTGGTTGAACCTCCGATTTTGTCTCCTCCCGTGGAAAAAAGACCACTGATTATGTATTTGACTGTGTTGGAAGAGTCTATGGACTGTGTTCTAGGTCAGCAAGATAAATCTGGTCGAAAAGAGTATATCATTTATTATTTGAGTAAGAGGTTTACTGATTATGAGTCTCGGTACTCCATGCTTACCTGTTGTGCTTTGGCTTGGGCTGCTAAGCGTCTTCGCCAATATATGCTGAATCATGCCACTTGGTTGATATCCAAAATGGATCCAATCAAGTATATTTTTGAAAAGCCTGATTTGATTGGGAGGATTGCTCGCTGGCAGATGTTGTTGTCAGAATATAATATCGAGTACCGAACTCAATAAGCGATAAAAGGAAGTGTTTTGGCTGACTATTTGGCACACCAGCTAATTGATGATTATTAACCTATCAGGTTTGACTTTCTTGATGAGCATGTGATGTTTTTAAAAGTTAAAGATTGTGAAGAACCATTGCCGGAAGAAGGGCCTGAGCCTGGATCCCGATGGGGTTTGATTTTTGATGGAGCTGTGAATGAATATGGCAATGGTATTGGGGCAATAATTGTTACTCCTCATGGTTCTCATATTCCTTTCACTGCAAGGTTGGTGTTCACCTGTACAAATAATGCGGCAGAATATGAAACGTGTATTATGGGCTTAGAAGAAGCTATTGATTTGAGAATCAAGATTCTTGATGTATACGGAGATTCAACCCTAGTGATTAATCAAATTAAAGGGGAGTGGGAGACACGTTAACCTGATTTGATTCCTTATCGAGATTATGCAAGAAGGTTGCCAACTTTCTTCAATAAGGTTGAGTTTCACCATGTACCCAGAGAAAAGAATCGAATGGCAGATGCTCTGGCAACATTATCTTCTATGATTGTGGTAAATCGATGGAATGATGTGCCAAAAATTGATGTTATGCGTCTTGACAGACCAGCTCATGTGTTTGCAGTTGAAGAGGTCGTTGATGATAAACCTTGGTATCATGATATTAAATGCTTTCTTCAAAATCAAGAGTACCCACTTGGGGCATCCAAGAAGGACAAGAAAACTTTGAGAAGATTGGCTGGAAACTTATTCTTGAATGATAATGTGCTGTATAAGAGAAATTATGACATGGTCTTGCTTAGATGCGTGGATAGACACGAAGCAGACATGTTAATGAAAGAAATTCATAAAGGATCCTTTAGTACCCATGCCAATGGACATGCAATGGCTAAGAAAATGTTAAGAGCAGGTTATTATTGGCAGATAATAGAATCTGACTGTTGCAAATATGTGAAGAAGTGCCATAATTGCCAGATTTATGCTGACAAAATTCAAGTTCCTCCAACTCCTCTCAATGTTATCTCTTCCCCATGGCCTTTCTCTATGTGGGGCATTGATATGATTGGAATGATTGAGACCAAAGCGTCGAACGGACACCGTTTCATTTTGGTGGCTATTGACTATTTTACTAAGTGGTTGAAGCGGCGTCATATGCCAATGTGACTAAGCAAGTAGTGGTCCGGTTTATCAAGAACCAAATTATCTATCGGTATGGTGTTCCGAGAAAGATTATCACTGATAATGGGTCGAATCTAAATAACAAGATGATGAAGGAATTATGTGATGAGTTTAAGATTAAGCATCATAATTCTTCTTCTTACAGACCTAAGATGAATGGGGCTGTTGAAGCTGCTAATAAGAATATTAAGAAGATCATTCAGAAGATGGTTATTACATACAAGGACTGGCATAAGATGCTCCCTTTTGCTTTGCATGGGTATCGTACATCCGTCCGCACTTCAACAGGGGCAACCCCTTTCTCTCTTGTTTATGGTATGGAAGCAGTGCTCCCGAGAGAAGTTGAAATCCCTTCTATGAGAGTTTTGATGGAAGCTGAATTGTCCGAGGCTGAATGGTGCCAAAGCAAATATGATGAGCTGAATCTGATTGAAGAGAAAAGAATGACGACCTTGTGTCATGGCCAATTGTATCAACAGAGAATGAAGAAAGCTTTTGACAAGAAGGTTCGACCTCGTGTGTTCAGAGAAGGTGACCTCGTGCTCAAAAAGATCTCGACTTCTACCAATGACTCTAGGGGCAAGTGGACTCCTAATTATGAAGGCTCATATGTTGTTAAGAGAGCCTTCTCTGGCGGTGCATTAATTCTTACAACTATGAATGGTGAAGAGTTCACTCGTCATGTGAATGCCGATGCAGTCAAGAAATACTTCGCCTAAAAAGAATAAAAGAACAGCTCGCTAAGTTGAAAACCCGAAAGGGCGGCTTAGGCAAAAATGAGCGTCTCGGTGGATTGAAAACCTGAAAGGGCAATCCAGGCAAAAATTAGAGACATAAACAAAAATAACCATCCCAGTAGATTGAAAAACCGAAAGGGCAATCTAGGCAAAAGTTAGGGATTATGGCAAGTAACTGCATCCGAGCAGTCTTGATCGCTGAAAGCAACATTGCCTATTCAAAGGTTTCTCATTCACTCATCCTCGACAGAAGTTTCAAGCATATCGGAGTTCAAAGTTGTTAGGGAGAATAGTGGTCATTGTGTTTCAATGTAGCCCTTTCCAATGTATTTACCATTTTTCAACTTTGTAATGATCCTCGAGTTACACCATTTGCGGACTACCATTCTTCTAATAAAATTCGGGCCTTTGTCCCTTTGTTTGCAATTCTTACTTTGTTTCTGTTTGCAAAATTTCATTTTATTTGTGATGATGATTTTTGAAACAAATAATAATAATAAATAAATCATGCTTTTGAAAATTATAAAAACATTTTCCTTTGATTTGTGAATGCAAAAAGGAATGTCAATGGTGATTCCAAGAATGGTAAAATCTTGAAGTGTGGAACATAGTAATCCTCTCAGCAAGTTTATTCTTGTATATGTCTTCAAGGATGGACGTATGTAATGATCCTCAGATGAGATATGGGTTTCTTCATCAGCTGAGTTCATCCTCTCCTAGCCAAGTCCTTCGAGCTTTTTGGATCGCTCTCCAGCTAGAGTTCCAGGATATTTTCCCAAGTGGAACAACATTGTTAAAAATTGTTGATATAACAGTCAATTGTTGGGTTTTCTCTTACCTTGTGATGGTTATTGATCTAAAATCCCCCGCAGTTTGAAATTTTGCTATGGTGATTAACTTCTGGTTTCCCTAGCAAGTCCAGGATGTTTATCTTGAAGGTGGTAAGTTTTAGGAAGTTTTTCCCTAATCCCACCAGGATTATGCTTTTCCCCATCAGAATCTACATAACTGCAGTACGATGTTGATTTTTCTTTTTCCTTAGCAGGCTTTGCTTGAATATTTTATATCTCCAGCAAGGACTCAGAAGTCTGGTTTTTGTTTTCCTAGTGGATCTTTCCTTTCCCTCAGAGCGGATTTCGTATTTGTTGTCCCCTTTTGTGGGCTGTTGGTGTTAAAAGACTGCTTTTTAGACTTCTCCCCAAGAAGTATTTTCCTTTCCAGCGATATTTTAAGCCTTGAATCAGGATTTTCTTTCCTTTGATGGCTTTTATTCTTCCCCAGTGGAATCTCCGCAGGATTGTTTTGGTTCATTCCTCTGCAGAGTATCCATATCAGGATTTTTAATGATATCTCCATTTCTTTTTTAGATTAGCCGAGTATCCGGTTAAGCCTTGGTGTTTTGTCATCCTGTGCTTATCTTTTTATCTGTTTTGTCAGCATATTTATACTCATACGCATAGCATGTTGTTGTTGCATTGTGCATCTTGCATTTGTGTTGGTGTTTCTTTGCTCTCTGGTGCTGTTTCTCCCCACAAAGCGTGTGTGTCCTCTCTCTATATAGAGTGTCGACCATTAAGCAGAAAGAGAGTTCATTCCTTTCTAATTCCCCACTGAGTTTGTGTCTCGTGGAAGTTTTTTATTCAGTTTCCTCCCAGTGCATTATCTGAATGGAATTAATCCCCAGTTGAGATATTTCCTCCTCGGGATGAGTCTTGTTTGATAGTTTCTCTCTGGTTTATTCCTGGATCGAACTTTGGTCCCTTTCTCTGGCAGCGGAAGCTTGTTCTTCCCTCTTTTGAGCTTATCACCTATGTCGTCCCGCCCATTTAGTTGGTAGTGGGTGGTATAGCTGGCTTATTACCTTTGTCGTACTACCCTTTAGTTGGTAGTAGGTAATATAGCCGGGTTTGGTTACCTTGTTGTAGCTATCACTTGGTTGATATTGGGTAATCTCTCCCTTTTCGGGTTTATTGCCTTTGTCGTCCTGCCCTTTGTTGGTAGTAGGTAATATTTCTTGTATACCTTTGGTTGATTGTCGTGTTGTTGCTATCACTTGGTTGATAGTTGGTAATCCCTCTTTTTCAGGCATATCACCTTTGTTGTCCTGCCCATTTAGTTGGTAGTAGGTGATATAGCTGGCTTATTACCTTTGTTGTACTTCTCTTTAGTTAGCAGTAGGTAATATAGCCAGGTTTGGTTACCTTGTTGTAGCTATCACTTGGTTGATTGCGGTTAGTCTCCCCCTTTTCAGGTTTATTACCTTTGTTGTCCTTCCCTTTATTGGTAGTAGGTAATATTTCTCGTATCCCTTTGGTTGATTGACGTGTTGTAGCTATCACTTGGTTGATAGTTGGTAATCCCTCTTTTTGAGCTTATCACCTTTGTCATCCTGCCCATTTAGTTGGTAGTAGGTGATATAGCTGGCTTATTACCTTTGTCGTACTGCCCATTTAGTTGGTAGTAGGTAATATATTCGGGTTTGGTTACCTTGTTGTAGCTATCACTTGGTTAATAGCAGGTAATCTCTCCCTGTTCGAGTTTATCGCCTTTGTCGTCCTGCCCTTAGTTGGTAGTAGGTGATATTTCTCGTATCTTTTGAGATTATTATCTTTGTCGTCCTGCCCTTTGTTGATAGTAGGTAATATTTATCATATCCCCTTTTGGTTACCTTTGTCGTACTGCCCTTTGTTGGTAGTAGGTAATCTTTTCTTTCGATCATGTTATTATCGGATGCCTGGTAGTAGATGATCTTTTCCCCAGTGGAGTTTGTTTCCTCCCCTGTTGGGATGTGTTATCCTGTTTTCTGGTGTTGGTAATTTTCCCTTGGTGGAACCTTATTCTTTTGTTCTCCCCTACGAAGTCTGTTCTCTTTTGCTCTTCAGCTTTTGTTTTTCTCCTGTGGTGTTTTCTCCCCACAGAGGTCTTGTGTCTGCATATCATTTGCATGATCATATCATTTTGTGGTCTCTTAGGGCCAAAAATTGGGTTTATTGTTATATTTAAGTCTCTTCTATCTTGTCGAGACAAAGATGTCCATCTTCATATCTACCAATAGAAGAAACTTAAATAGGGGCAGCTGTAATACCCTAATTTTTACCCCTAAGATCCCACATGTTATCATTTGCATTTCGCACCGCAAACAAGATCACAAGCTTTAGTTCTCTTGCCTTCCTTTGTAGGTTTGTTCTTGAGAGAGATCACCAAGCACCCTTGTTCCCTTGTTTGTTTGATATTTGTTTATGTTTATGTTTACTAACCATTTATTAAAATCCAAAAATATATGTTTGTTTTTCCTTTAACTAACTTTTTCAGGAAGAGGTTGGAACCAAGAATATCAAAATCAGTTCCTCAGCTCGAATGAAATTCATCTGAACAAAGTCAAAGTTGATCTGTAAACAATTCAAAATCATTTGATCAAGACTTTCCCAAGATTGACTGATTATTATTCAAGAGACTCCAAGGTTCATGTGTTTATTTCCATGCTTTCTTTGACAAGTCAAAAGAATCGAGTCAGAGCCAAGACAACACATCAAAAGACAAATTTTCACAATTTTCATTGTGGTAATGGATTACCAGCATTAGGGTAATGGATTACCCTGTGCGTTTTTTGTGAAAATGTGTCAAATTCAAATTCTACAGCATTTGGCACCAATTTCATCATTTGAGAATATTCTAGATCACTTCATTTTAATTTCCCTACCTCATCATAATTAATTCCCACCATACACCTTCACTAATCACCGCTTGATTTTGATTTTGCCTCCAAAATTCAAATTCCAAGCCTAATTTTGGTTCCAAACCAAATTCTAAACCACCAAAAATTCCAAGCCTAAATTCTATAAATAGAGGCCTCATTTCATTCATTTTTCAAGCTTTTGAAGCCAAATTCACCTTGTCAAATTTCTTCTTGACTCTCTCAATTTTCTCCAAATACCAAATTCACCAAAGTTATTTCTTCCATTGAAAGTTAGTAAGTTCATCATCAGAACATACTAATCTTTGAGCTAAACCTCCATCTATTCACTTCTTCATCATTAATTTCTGTAGATCAAAGCTTTAGAGTGTGGTTCTTGAAGTTGATTTGAAGCATTTTCAGATTTGAAGTAGTAATTCACTAATTCCACCATTGTTGTTCTTGATCCATCTTCCACAATGTGGTCTATTGTTGATTCTTGTTGCTTTATCTTTGGATCTTGTAAATTGTGTTCCATTGGTGTTATTTACTGTTGTTTTACTTGAATTTTCATGTACAATTGCATCCTTGATCATGAGGTGTTTGAAGAAATGATTGATCAAGGATTTTGCATTTTTCAAACTGATTTTCTGCTGTTTTAGCAGGTGTAATCGATTACCTTCCTGGTGGTAATCAATTACACCCCTGTTTCTATGCCTGGATCTGATTTTTTAGCAGTGGTAATCGATTACCTCCTGGTGGTAATCGATTACACAGTGTCCAGAGGCTGTTTTGGCTTGTTTTGTGGACTGTTTTGGTTTCTTTCTCTTCTCCTTTCATTTCCTTTTGATCCTTGCTTTGGATTACACTCATAAAGGTCTTTTTCCTCTTTAAATTCATTGGACTTAGGGTGTAGATGAAGTTGGATAAACATTCACTAATTCAAATCTATCATTAAAGTGAATTGTTCAATTCATTTTAGGTGGTTTGAGCTAATGATATGTTTAGTGCTTTAATCCACCAAGATGAGTGGTTGAACTTAAAGATGGAATGATCTTGAAATTGTAATTCAATTTTGTTTTCCCTCTCCTTTTCTCTTTTTCTTTTGATTAATGAAAGTATTCAATATCTTGGGAACTTGTTTTAAGTTCTTGATGAAGACGAGATCGTTACTGTAGTGGCAAAATCGTGAGTGTAAGCTATTGATTAACTTAACTCGAGAAGCAAGAGTCGCCACCACACTTTTATTTTATCTAAAAAGGAAAGGAAAAAGAGCGAACAAACCTACACAAGCTCTACAACAAGAACAAGTGAAGAGAAACCGGGTAAGGGGGGTTGGTTACGCAATGGGAAGGTGTTAACACCCAAAACGTCTATAGTACTCTATAGGAGCCCTTTGACCGCTTTTGGTCTGAAAATTTTTGTTTGAAAAGTGATTGAGGAGATGAGAAGAGAAGTTGTTTTTAAGATTTTTGTGTGTGGAGAGACTTATTGCCTCATGCCTACGTACCCACGATGTGCAATGTAGGATCAAAACCCCGTAGTTCGTGGTATAAAGAATGAAATTTGTTTGTTTTGGTTGTTTTTAAATGTAAAGACAAGTCGTCATTTCCAAGCGAATAATTACGCTTAAAGAAATGAATCATGTCTAAACTTATGAAAAAGTTTTAAGAGAGAAAGTGCACGAGGGCACAAAAAGAGAGTTTGATGAGTTTGGTGTTTTTTAAAGTCTTTTGAAAAAGGTGTCAACATGCTTATGTAGTTTAGAATTTGTTAAGAAATGAAAGGAAATAGCAAAAATCACTTGACAAAGTCAAGGTTTGATTATGAAAGAGGTGATAGTATGAAATCAAGAAAGTTTTGAAAAAGGGAGAGAGTTTTGAAAATTGAAGAATGGGGTGGAGAAGAAGTGACTATCCTAAAGCATAAAGTAAAAGCTAAGGATAAGAATAGCCTAACCACACAAGTAAGCTCCGTAGTCTTCGAACCATAATTCCAAAGCAAAGGGAGAAAAGTCCTAAGTCTAAGTCCAAGGTTCCAAGAATTGCATTGGATGTCCAAGGTCTAGGTGCAAAACTCCATGTCCATTGCAAAGGATAGTAACCATAGTCCAAGATTAGAAGCACAAGTTTTTTAGAGGTTTTGGCCTTTATTAATGTTTTTGGTCCAAGTGGACAAAGAGAAAAAGGCATAAGCATAAACATGTGTCGAACGGACAAAGGAAAAATTGCGGAAGCAATAAACGTGATATGAAATGATAAAAATGAAGCATAAAAGTAAAAGAGATAGGGAGCGAGAAGGAATTATAAACAAAGTTAGTACAATAGTATTGTTAGTAAGTTAGTGATTAATTGTTAGAGTAAGTGATCAATAATAATTGAATAATTACACTTAGGTCAAGGTTAATGAGAACTCATTAGAGGATTGATAAGACCAAAGCCTCATATCAACAAGTTTCATAAGTTTTGAACCAAAAGACAAATAATCAACCATTCTCGATAGTTTTCCGATACGGGACAAATATTGCGCTATGCTAAGCAATCGCCGAGTAATTTACGGATTAATTACCCTACAAATGAGGCCGGTCAATAACTCTTTGTGCTAATGCATGCTAGATGAACGATATGTAAATCGTCATCCGAAAGCAATACCGCACGAAAAGAAAAATGGTAACGATCTAGTCTTGATCGAAATTCAACAAAGGAATTCCAAGATCTCTTAGACTTTCTTCGATAAAAAAAAAAGATGAAGGCAAGTGGATCTAACATTTATGATCCACACAACCAACAAACAAATGAGAAATAGAAAAAGAAATCAAATGAAAAAAGAAAAATTAAAATATTTTCAAAGAATTTTTTTCAAGAAATTTTTCTAAAACAAATTTTAAGAAAAATTAGTAAATCTAAATTTAAAATAATAAAAAAATGAAGAAATTAAAAAAAGAGAAAAATAAAGCAAGTTTTATAAAAAGAAAGATGAGGGAGGTTTGGAAGAAATTAGAAAGGTGGTGAGTAGAATCAATCCAAGGCCCACACGGCCCAATTCAATAGAAAAGAAAAAAAATTAAAAAAATGTGATTAAAACATAAAAACAAAAATAAAAAGGAAAT